>SJYV01041304.1:44351-97600 GCA_006410875.1 Neotragus pygmaeus | reverse complement strand
ATTTTCTGAGGAAATCTTTCTGACATGAGAAATGAAATGGCCGAATACATTGTTTCAACTCTGGGGATGGGGGCACATTTTGTATCCAGAAACAATGTGAAAAGGCTGCTGTGAGATTATCCTCAACCAAAGCCCCCTCCTTTCCTGTTCTGCCTCTTCCCAAGCAAAGAGCTGGCCAGCAACCATTCCTCCCTGCCCATCTCCGGGGAATGGCACACCACACTCTGTGTGTTTTGTATTTTAGTAAAAATCATGCAGAACATAGCACTACAGGGGGATGCAACATGCTTAAAAAGTCTTTAGAAGCATCATTCACTCCCTTTGTCCTCTACCTTACAGGGTGACGCAGAGTCAGTGGAGACCATTTTGCTCAAGGGTAGAGTGCGGGTGGGGAGATGATCACAACAGCTGCAAAGATGCAGGCATCCTGACCACTGTCTGCTCACCATCTCCCTGCTCTGGGATGGAGAAGGTGACAAAGCAGCCATGGGACCTGACCAGACAGCTCTCCTGCACCTCCAACCTCCACCTCCCTTCTGGATCCTTCCTCTGAGAGCTAGATCCCTTAATCTTCTGTCTCCTTGAGCCACTGGCTTCCTCTCTTCTAAGCCAATTCCCTTCAACTTCTGAACACTCACTGCCTTCACTCAGTCTCCATGCTTTCCTCGAAGGGGATCTGTCTCTGTCTTCTGCAGGGCCCAGGACTTCATAGATGCTTAATAAGTGGGTAGCAGACTGGCTGACTGACCAACCAACTGGATGCAGCGAGAAATAGTAGGGATCAGTTTTAGGGGAGCAGGACTTTTGGCTGGAGAGAGATGTATGGTGTCAGTCGCCATGACACCATGATGCTAAATGGCTGACTGCGTGCCAAGCACTGTGCTAGACACTTTCCACACATAAAAGGGAGGCCAGGGAGAGAAGGGGAGACAATGTAACTCTCTAGGCCAGAATGCCTGCCTGCACCTCTGAGCAAATTTCCTGTGTCTATCAGAGTGAAGACAGGAGGAGGCAGGAGGTGAGGTCAGATACCATAGGAGGGCTGCTGCTTCTAGTGTCTCCTTGTGTCCCTCTCTTTCTTGGTTTCTATGATAAAAACTGCTCTCACTTGCCTTTCCTGGCTCCTGGAATCTTGTTATTATGGCTAGGCATGCCCAAAGCTGCAGCCAGGTTGGGTCTAAGAAGCACAAGGTGTGACACTCTCCCCTTCAAAGTCAAATGTATCAAAGTCCACATAGAATGCTTTTGCCATGATGCCCTTAGACACATGTCACTTTGACAGCACCCCTCAGGGTGGTTCACCGAGGAAGCCCTGCCCACGCTCAAGCATGGGCTCAGTGGCTGTCCCAGGGGAGCCTTAAGGAGACCTCGTTGCTTCCGCAGAGGCAAGACCCTCATACCAGGTATCCTTAATGTCTCTAATAATGAAAGGCCAAGGACATAAGCCATGTGACATATCTTTTATAAAAGCACAAGGAAGAATCAGGAAACATCATCTCACTTTCAGGCTGGGGGAAATACCCTCAGCTAATAGGTCCCTGACAAATTGTAGACACTCTCAACAGGCCCTGCTAAGCAGCTACATTTCCAGATTTTCAGAGCAACTCTGAAACTTGAGCTTGGTGAAGCTCTGTTTGCTTAAATATGCAGCTGATCAAAGATAATATTTTGACTTCCTTTCCAAATCTGCCTATAAGAAGAGATTAGCATCAGTTCACAGACACAGGAACCCTTTGGGCTCTTTAATTCCTAACTAGTGTTGGTGAAGGTATTTGTGTACTTCAAAGGAAACTGACTTTAAAAAAAAAATTTTTTTTTCATTTCTATCACCTCCAACTTTTTTTTATTCTTGCATCTCTCTTTCTCTCCGGGTGAAAAGAAACAGTGGGTAAACAAACCGCTTGGTAGCTAAAACCAGCTTATCTGAAAGATGCAGCCTTGTACCCACTCCTCTGCTGCAAGTCACCTGCTTTCCACACCCTGCAGCCCATCTGGGTTGCTTTGCTCTTTCTCCAAGAGGTAGTGAGCAGTAGAGAAGAAACATCACTCATAAGAGAAAGTGGCTGGGGGGACCTACTTGAGCCATGGCCTTGTGGAAAGCTTGCGCTGGTACAGTAGGCTTCAATCACCTTCAGAATCTGAGCATCTTCTTCCAGAGCAGCCGTACCTGTCAAATGTAATGAATTGTGACTTTTCACAGAGATACAAGCCTCTGGCCCTTGAAATGATGCACGCGGGTGCTGGGCACTGGCTTCTCTGGTCAATGGTGTTCATGCAAGGCAGGAGAGAAAAGCTGACCAGCTGTCATGGTGGAGCGAGAGTGACAGTAGCCCCGAGGAGCTCTGCAGTCAGCACCAGTGAGTTCAGCACCGAGAGTGGTCTGCTCTGGAAGCCACTCAGAACACTAAATTAGAGGGTCTCCCAAGTGTCTCAGAGGCTTCAGGGCCAGCACTGGGCTTGGCGCTGGCCTCAGTTCTCAGCCGACACGCCACACCCTTCTTCTCCATCAAATTTCAAGGCTCACCTTCTCTAAGGAAGCTTTCCACCACTAAAATAACACATTTTTTTCCCAACCAGCCAGGGTAGTCATTGATTCTCCCTCTCCTCCCCAAACCCCTCCAACTCATCCTAGAAGTGACTGTTAACACGCTCTTGTGCAGACCTAGGAGTGGGGTGGGGGATGGGGGATACAGAAGCTAAAGTCTAGCAAAGGTTTATCCAGACTATTTCTGACCTGTCTCTTATACACATCTTTTGTTNCATCCTAGAAGTGACTGTTAACACGCTCTTGTGCAGACCTAGGAGTGGGGTGGGGGATGGGGGATACAGAAGCTAAAGTCTAGCAAAGGTTTATCCAGACTATTTCTGACTGATACGCACAGCTCTGTCACCCATTTAGGAAGCATCAGTTACTCCTTCACGTGTGTCCCAGAGTGCCTTGTTCCCAGCAGCAGAGGCAAATGTGTATGTATCCACTGGCTGATCGACTTTGCAGTCTGTCTCTAAATCCCGCCCTGTTTCTATATGACAGCAGGCAGATTCCCTGACTAACAGAACATCACTGAACATTAAACTCCCTTCAGGTCTATTGAGTCAGTCTCAGTAAAGGCAAATATCTCAGGCATTCAGAAACTAAGAACGGAAAAATGTATCCACTGCAAATAGGTCCCTTTAGTATTTCTAAACCATGTAAGGCNCTGACTAACAGAACATCACTGAACATTAAACTCCCTTCAGGTCTATTGAGTCAGTCTCAGTAAAGGCAAATATCTCAGGCATTCAGAAACTAAGAACGGAAAAATGTATCCACTGCAAATAGGTCCCTTTAGTATTTCTAAACCATGTAAGGCCAAATAGTCAACACAAAAACCATACAGGTGAAAAGCAGCAGGAGACAGCTTATTCCAAAGTCTTAGAGGAGGCTAAGCCTTCACATGCATTTTTCCCTATGGGAAAGATGATGCTGAGAACATACTGCTCGAATCTTCTGCTTTCAAAAAATTCCTCATCTATAATCAACTTTCAAAAAATAAAAAACACATACATACTTTTCCGGATGACATATTCCTCCTCTGATGGTTTTCTTTCAGTCTTTCTTTTATGAAGAAACTTCTTCATCGTTTTGGGGCTTTTACTAGACTCCTATAAGGGTAGAGGTTTCTTCATGAATTAAGGTTCTCTCCCCTCCCACCCCCCGGAAAAAAAATTAAAAAGAGCAAATGAAATTAAGTAGAATGGCTCTCTGATTTTTATAGTTTCACTTAGGAGGGTATCAAAATTTAATACTATATACAATAAAAATGGCTCCAAGAATGGCATGGGCCAACTGCAGATGCAGGAGGCCAAGTGCCTTTAGGGTACCATCTGGAGAGATGGTAATGGATGTCACTCCTAGAGAAAGAACACTACTCCTAACTGGGTTTATACTCCCCACTGATACAGTTTTAAAGGGAATGAAATATCAATTATAACTATTAGTGGAGTATAGACCACTTTTCAAAGAGCTTCAAAACTAATAAATTCTCCTTAGCAACAGTCCCACAAAGAAGAATATCAACTTCTACTTGCCAGACAGGAAAATTAAGGCAGATAGACTAAGTACATTCCCTGTATTCAGAGAGAATAGCCAAATGAAAGATTTCCTGATAAATAATAATGTGGGGTTACATGTAATGTACTTACAGTCAAACAAGGCATATTTTTAATTAGCAGATAAAAGATATATGAATTGTTGGATTTGCCATATGAATAACCAGAAAGTCTAAAAAGTGCTCATTAAGTATCCGAGTAAACAGCGATCATCTTATTCTAACCTTCCATGCAATGTATATACAGGATGAATGAATAACAATTGCTACCTTAAAAATAAATACGACAAAGAATTTAATTTCTTCCTGTTAGCCTCAGTGATCTCCTTAGAAAGCAGACAGACATGAAAAACTCACATGTGACAAAAATAACAGGAAAAATAGAAATAGTAAAAAAAAAAAAAAGCCCACGGAAAACAGGCATTTTACNAACTCATGTCCATCTCCATCGAGTAGGTGATACCATCCAACCGTCTCATCCTCTGTCGTCCCCTTCTCCTCCCGCCTTCAATCTTTCCCAGCATCAGGGTCTTTTCCCGTGAGTCAGCTCTTCGCATCATGTGGCCGGAGTATCGGAGTTTCAGTCTCAGCTTTCCGAATGGAGGGAAGCGAGTGGACGCAGGGCCAGCCCCTCACGGGCTGTCTCTCCACTCAGCCTTAATTCTCCTTGCTTTTTTGAAGAAAGTACTTACATGTCAGAAATGTATCTTCATATTTTAGCTACCAATTGTAAAAAGGGACAAAACAAGCATAAAGGAAAGCTTCATTCATCAAAGATTACAGCATTAAATGATGTCACTGTACACCAAAGATATTGTTCTACCCTTACCTTTAAGATATAAGACATCCTCTAAAGTGAATATGTAAAGAAAGAGAAGATGAGCGTGAGAGGTCGATGGTTATAGTGACCAAATCCATTTATCAATAATTCTAAAACAACATTTGAAATGTTAGTGTTATCATAAATTACACAGAGAGAATATCATCATGTTTCCCACATTAGTTTCAGATGCAATATCATCATGCAAAAGCCCAAGGAATACAGTTCTGTGAAGAATTACAAATGCTGAAAATTACTGAAATACACACTATATAGTAAGAACATATTAATAACTCACTTCTCCCAGCAGAAACAAAGTGATCATGCCTTAGTTTTAATGGATTAGTTCTGTGAAGGATTAAGTCAACTTTACCCTTCAAAGCTCACCTTAATTTGAATTTAGTAACTGACAATTACAAAATATCCATCATTAAAAAGGGGACTTAGGTAACTATGAAGTGGCACTCCTGGTTAAGGTAATCAGAGGAGAAAATTGGATGATTGCAGGAATCACCGATCAATTTCCAAAGCCAATCTCTGGGGCTGTTTTCTGGCCAAATTCTGAATAGAGGTACATAATAAAGATTCAGCTCAAGGATTATTTTCCTATCATGTCAGGTTGAAAAGATCAAAAAATCCTCTTGTATCCAAACATTGTTCTACTTTTACTGCACTAAGCATTGGAGGCAACAAGTGAAAGAATGGCATGGTGTTTTAAATCAAAACAAACTCAAAACTGAGCTAAGTCTGCATCATGCATCAAAAACACACATTTGGTACAAAACTATATGCTGCCTTGGCACCGTAATTCTAAGACACATCTCGTAACTGTCACAAACTTAAATCTTCATGCGTTAAGACCTATTTAAAGAACAGTTGCTAATAAATGAGGATCTTTTCTGAAAGCTGAAATGATGAGAACCATGCTAGGGAAAAAAAAAGTTTGGATGGAAAAGGTAACACTCCACACAGTTTCAGAAGATAGTGACTGGCATTTCCTGACGGCAACTTCAAGACAAGAAAAAAACAACAACTTGAAATCCCCATTCTACCCAAATATCAAATGTCCTCTAGGCTTGTTGCTTAGAAGCCTCTTTTTTAAAGACACTCCTTTCATTAAATTCTTTCTTTCCAACTGCAGCAAATAATTTAGACTTTCATAGTTCAGACCCAGGGTTTGGTCCCATAAAACTTTTACTGATTAGGCTTCATAGATCAAAATGATTAAAAATGCAGAACTGGGTCTGCTTGGTTAGCAATTCCACGCTAATGAGAAGAGATTTTGTTTGAGATGTGTGTACATCATGACCAATTTATAGAATTATCATATCTTCATAAAGGCAAACCAGGGGCCCTTCAGGAGGAGACCAGAGAAACTCAGGCAGTGCACAGAAAGCCTGTGGGTATTTAAGACATATGTGTAGATGGACAATGGGGACATGAAAAATTAAGAAAAAAAAAAATCACTGAGTCTGGCAACGCAAGACTGACGGACTGTNGGGCCCTTCAGGAGGAGACCAGAGAAACTCAGGCAGTGCACAGAAAGCCTGTGGGTATTTAAGACATATGTGTAGATGGACAATGGGGACATGAAAAATTAAGAAAAAAAAAAATCACTGAGTCTGGCAACGCAAGACTGACGGACTGTATCACCTACCATCAATTCTAGCACATCCCCGCAGAACTATTTCTTTTTTTTTTTTAGAACTATTTCTAATAAGCTACAAAATCAGCTTGTCGGAAGCATTTTATACTATATGTAGCAAAATTACCTCTTTATAACCTAGTGCTGCTGATGGTCTAAGTGGAGGTGCAGGTCGTAGACAACTTAAGCTCCACGGTTTTATAATTTGAGGAGGCTCCAAGGGTCCTCGGGGCTGTCCAGTAGAGCTAAAAGACTGGGAAAATGTCTGATGAGATGGTAGCAATTGGCCATATGAACCCAACCCTGGGCCACACAGTGAAAGAACAACAATAGCTTGGTTGGATCTGAAAAGCCAGGCCCAGAAAGGAAAAGATGGGAAAACAAGTCTCCAGTTGGAGAACCGGCATCTCCAGTGAAGACCTGGGGCCTCAAAGGAACAGCACGACAGTGACTCCACATCCCATGAGCCTGCCCTCCCTCTGTCCTGCAATTTCATTCAAGTCAGATGTTTTCTTTTTCCCCTGAAAGGGAGGAAAGTGGAATAACAGTCAACATTTAATGAGTTCAGTCATGTGTTTGGCACTCAATTAGGTGCTTACATAGGTTATTTTCAGAAAAACTTAAGGCAAACTTTAGCAAAGCGAAGTAACCAGTCAGCAATCGGCAAAGTCAAGATTTGAACCCAGATCTGATGCCAAAACCCTTTCTCTTCTCATGACACACTATGTTTAAAACTGGAATTTGGGCATCACAGGTTTGAATGTTAACAGACAACACAGCGCATCTTCAGTCTCACTCGGCAAGTACAGTAAAATCTCATCAATTCAAATTCCGTGAACTCTGTGATAAAGCAGAAGGAGGCAGCTCTCAAAGTTTACCCTTAAAGGTTAGTGAAGAAATGTGATAGCATAAATGGGATTGCATGGAGATGTTTCAGTACTTAAGAAGGTAAACTATCTCTTTTGCCTTAGCACATTATCAATACGAGCATGCTGTTGTTTTTCAGTTGCTAAGTTGTGTCTGATTCTTTGCAACCCCATGGATTGAAGCACCCCAGGCTTCTCTGTCCTCCGCTATCTCCCGGAGTTTGTGCAGATTCATGTCCATTGAGTCAGTGATGCTATCTAACCATCTCATCTTCTGTCACCCCCTTCTCCTTTTGCCTTCAATCTTTCTCAGCATCAGGGTCTTTCCCAATGAGTCGGCTAGGCGCATCAGGTGGCCAAAGGATTGGAGCGGAAGCATTGACGAGCATAAAAGTTGCTAAGTAAAATAAATCCTGTTTATCACTAAAACATCTTAGCAGGACTTCTGCTTAGAAAAACTTTGCTAGCAGTTCAGCTGGAGTACCTTAATAACTGTCAAACAAAGCTGCATATCTCAAACTCTGTGTTAATTGGGATGGGCCTCTTCCATAACAAGAAAGCAGAATTAATGAGGTTTGACTGTACTTCTAATCCTACAAACCCAAACTATCCAAAGGCTAAGGGCATGCTCACCACTCTTGTAAGTCCTCAGTAGGCAGGATTTGACAAGAGACTCAATAATTCCTGGACAGGACAGACACGCTACTTACGGAGTGAGCACTACAAGATGACGATGATGTTTTGGATAATGAACTGCAAGAGGCAGGTCCTCTGATCAGCCTGTACAGATGCTCCAGCCAATCCTGGAAGTCCTGGTTGTTGCCGCAGTGGACCACAATTCTCTCTACTATGTTACCTGGATCACCCGATTAGGAGCATTTGGAAACAAAAGACAAGGAGGACCTTGAGCTTGCCTCATTCATAAACACACTTCATGCAGCTAGGACTTGGGTGTCTATCTTGAGAAGTTTTCATACCTATGAGTTAACCCTGCTGAAACTCTTCTATCAGGAACAGATAAACCATGATAATAAAGATATAAATACTCGCATTTGATTTATAAAAACCATCCTTGATTTCTACTGCTTATAGAATCTTGGAAGTAATATAAAACTTCACTCCAAACAAACTCACAGTCCCCAAGTTTAAGCACAGGGCCCATCTAGTTCATAGTCTAAAAGGAGAATAGCATACTGCTTTACCCAATATCAAAGATGAAGCCAGATCCAACTAAGACTGGTCTTTAGGCCAACACCAAATTTCGGGCTCCCTATTGGGAAAGAAGGGGTTAAGGTCTGGGGCCAGCATCCCAGTGTTAGCCATTGAGTTGTATCAGTGAAAAACGTGCAACCATTACATCAAACAGGTTTGACAAAAGGGACAGCAGGCCAGTTGGGGGGCGTGACCAAGGTGTGGCAGATTGCTCAATCTGTGAGGAAAGTTTCATGGCTTTTCAGCGCTTTTTAGAAACACAAATCTTGCTAATTCATAGGCTGATGATAAAATTTTGATAAAAGTTCACATCTTTGGCTCCTCTGCCACCAGGGAATAGATGACACAAGGGAGAGAAAACTGTATTTACATCAATCCATCTTGTTATTTCGTAGCTCTTATGCAAGAGAAGACTGAAACTAATGGCCAAGCTGAGGCTCATGAATGACCACGAGTCTTCCCTCCTCTTGCTGTAACCTAATTATCCAAGGAAATGGAATATACTTTGCCATGTCCATGGAAAACTTGCTCATGGACTATATAACAGAAAATAATAGTGTTTATTTATTTAAACCCCACTTCATTTCGAAAAGGATTTGAAGAAGAGAAAATTACCTACCTGTGATTTCAAATGTGGAGTCATTCCCTTCAATTTCATCTAATCTAGTCACCACCATTCCTGCTATTGGTATTTTTCCCTACCAGAAAAAGAACATCCCCATTAATTCTGTGGTTATACATTTCTCTGTTTTTGTTAGATTTTCTGACCCTCTTAGGAACCACTGCTGAATTATGGTGAGACATATTTCTCCGGTGTGTCAATAGATAATGTGCTTCTCTGCTTTAAATTTTAATCAGACAAGAAAGCAACGGGAAAATGTGGGTTGTGTTTTGCTAACACCGTAAATCATAAGGTCAGGATTAAATCAGTTTACGCTTCTAACAGATTTTCAGGAGAGTCCGTCAACAAAGCAAAAACTCAAATTTCATGAAAATTAGTCATTGCTAGGCCAAGATAGGATAGGCAACAATAACTTATAATACTCAGTGTCTTGGGAGTCAACTGAAAGAAGCTGAATTTTCTAAAGGAGTTGAATGACTTCCATCTCAGAAACTTGGGTCATATAATGTGACTGTAATAAGACAATCACAGGGCAACTGTCAGCTTTGTATCTTCTCAGCAATAATGATATGATCTAGATCTGGAAAATGCTGCTGTTAATTTACTTAGTTGCAGACTTTGACTTCTGTTTATGCATTCATGACCTATCTCATAACCAGAGCAGTGGAGGTTCAGGATAAACTCATTATGCTAACACAAAGGTCTATGTTCAAAGGAATATCTGCTCTCATAAATTGTCTAATTATACAAAGGGTCAGAACATTCTGCCTTTTCTGGCTGGAGCTCTTAACAGAGTGGAAACAGTGCATCTAGATGAAAACCTATTTTCATTATCTGTCTTGTTGCTTTATATGAAATCTACTAACCTGATAGATAAAGCCACTCATCCGAGGACTTGCAGATAACATTATCAAAACACTTGAAAATAACATGAGGTACCGCTCCTCTTTTTCCTGAAGTGGAAGGAAAAAGATTACATGTAAACAGAAATTGCACATATTGTTTATTAAAAATTTCTGGAATCGTTTTTGTAAGATAGATCTTATATAAGGCAATAAACACAAATAGCGATTTTAAAATATATATATACCCAACTTAAAAGTACAAAACTTGTTTAACTGTACTTTGAAATGTATATAAATCCAGTTTATCTGTCTCCTTCCTATACACAACGTGTGTGCTCAGTCGTTCAGTTGTGCCCAACTCTTTGTGACCCCGTGGACTGTACCCCACCAGGCTCTTCTGTCCATGGAATTTTCCAGACAAGAATAACTGAATGGGTTGCCATTTCCTTTTCCAGGGGACTTTTCTGACCCAGGGATTGAACCCCCATCTCCTGCATTGGCAGGCGGGTTCTTTACCACTAGCACCACCTGGGAAGTCCATCTATACATAACAGTTAAATACAAAGGACCATGCTTGTTTCCCAAGCATGAAGCCTGAAAAGTCACATTGGTAAGGCCTTCTTGTCCATGATGCAACCATATAGCACAATATAAGTCTTGAGGTTCTCAAAGTGAAAATGATTTTACTTTGAAAAGTGGCCAAATAAAGGGGTTCAAGTGATAAGAAATTTATTATGCTCTAACATAAGGGTCCCCAATCTCTGCGATCTAATGTCTGATGATCTGAGGTGGAGCTGATGTAATAATAATAGAAATAAAGTACACAATACATGTAATGTTGCTTGAATCATCCCCAGACCATCCTGCCACCCCTCTCCCATTCGTAGAAAAATTGTCATCCCCAAAACCCATGTCTGGTGCCTAAAAGGTTGGGGACCATTGCTCTTAACCCATGTGTTAAACTCTTCCTAAAATTACTGTTAATCGGTAACTACACAATAATTATTATACCCACATAAAACAAAGAAGGAAACAGTGATCATGTATGGACGTGAGAGTTGGACTGTGAAGAAAGCTGAGTGCCAAAGAATCGATGCTTTTGAACTGTGGTGTTGGAGAAGACTCTTGANTCTTAATTTAACAGTATTCAATCCAAATTGAATATGAAAATAAGCATAAGTCATATTCTTATTTTCAAATGACTGTCATAGCATTTTGGGATGTGTTTTCTATAAAATCTCTGCTTTCCCTTTCAGGTAAATGGAAGCTTGAAGAAATAAACTGATACATTTTTGAAGCACCTGGAATGGGAATAAGTATACTGTAACCATCAAAGCAACTTGTACAACATGTAAAATGATTAGAATTAATTTGTTTTCAAAAGAGACATGTTATATTCAATCTACACAGGAAAAAAGAAAGGGGACACAAATAACAATAACAAATGCCACAGGTTTCAGTGGCCTGTTCTATTAGGTTGAACCATGTCAAACTGCCAATATTTGACCATTTTTTGTCTACCACAGCAAATTTAACCTGATACCTTTCGCTCTGGTCTTCAACTTGCTGTTTAACTGTGGACACATCAGGTACAGATCTTTCAACAGCAACAAAAATGAGGTGACGGTGAAAGGTGCATCATAATCTTACAGCAAGAATCAATAACCGAACATTGATCCCATCACTTGGAATACTACAGAATGTCTAAAATGAAGCTCAACTTAATCAATCACCCCAAATAATGTTTGCTTTCCTCCTAAAATGCCACCAAGTGGTTTTACATCAGTGGTTTCAAGAGGACATTAAGCCATCATGCTCGAGATTTAAGATAAAAGTATCTTTGATAGCAATCTGTATACGGCAATTGCATTTTAGCTGTGTTTTTTTTTTTCCTTTTAGATTTGATGAAGGATTTCTTTTTCCTATGCAAAGAATAGACTCACACCTTTTGGCATAAGTAGATGAATCCAGTATTGATGCCAATCAGTGAAGGACGAGTTGCACAGACGTCAGGTGAGCAACACAGGGGTAAAGACAAAGAGACAAAAGGAAACCCCCCACCTACACAGCCATGCTTAATGTGGCAGAGACTTCAAATGTGAGTACTTTACACCCTCAGCCTGGCAACCTTTCACAGGTAAGCATGATGTTTGGAAGACTACATTAAATGACACAATCACTGCAATACGGTCACTAGAGCTTACTGTTTCCACTCCAAAGACCTTTGCAAAAGGAAAGAAACATTACACACAAGTCACTGTTTTAGAAACAAAGACTACAAAATAGAGAATAATAATTTTAGAGCATCACCTACCATGAGAGTTTTGAATGCTACAATTGCTTTCAGAATATCCTGGTGATCTGGATGCGTGTCCTATCAAAGGAATACATTTTAAAACAGTATTAAAGGAGAACAGATCAGTGGTTGCCAGAGGGTGGGGTGGGAGGAAGGTGTGGCTGCAAAGAGATCAAAAGAGGACATTTTGAGGGATGATGGATCTGTTGTGTATTGCATCAGTGATGGTGGTAACTCAAACCTATACATGGGTTAAAAGTCATAGAACTGTACCTCAAAGAAAAAAGATCAGTTTTGCTATATGCTAACTTCAAGATTAAAAAATAAGACAGCACTTGCGCATTTGGAATCTCGGCACCTTTAATGATTAGGTGATAAAGAAATTAAGACAGTTTGGAATACGTTATCTATTTGGTAACATATATTTGGTTATTGAGGCAAGAGTTTCCATTTCCCCTTTTGCTATTATACTGTGGATAATAATAATTATTTGGGGTCATCATTAGATCATGTTGTTAGCAAATGATAAAGGTAGGGAACTGTAGAAACTAAGTGGTACTCAGAGAAAAATGAATCCAATCTCATATGCTAAACCTCCTCCATTTTCTTTCAGCAGACTAAACCTGGTGGATGGGAAAAAATTCCAAGTTTATACCATGTGCTCCTTCTTCAGCAAGCTTATTTGGTCTGCAATTTCACGGGACTTACAATCCCCAAAAGTGAACAGGTTCAAAAATGGTTCCGAGGGGCTTCCCTGGCGGTCCAGTGGTTAAGACTCTCTGCTTCCAAGGCAGGTAGCAACAGTTCAATCCCTGGCTGGGGAACTAAGATCCCACAAGTTGGGCGGTACAGTCAAAAAATGAAATAGCTTCAGAACGAATAAACAGCCGTTTAAAAAAAAATGGCTTTGAGGAGTCCACACCTGCATAACTCTTTATGAAAGAAAGTGGAGCTTCCTGGGGAGAGATCCAGCTAAGCTTTGAATTTCAGCTGGAGTAATGGGAAGATGTCTGCTCTGCAACCAGCCTCCAGTGATAAAATACAGAGCTGAGTAGACTACGGGTCTAACCCAAGCCAAGAACAGCACTGCTTACGAAAAGAAAGGTTGTATTCCTTTATAAACTCATCCTTCCCCAAATCAGCTGACCACTGCGAAGTTCAAATGTTACTCCATCATGAGCCGGCAGCCATGCTCAATGATTAGAAGGCTGGATAAAGTGTCTTACCAGATGGTGAGTTCATACTTGGGCTATGTATAATCTCATAGCGGGAAATGAAAGGCAGCCAAAGGCAGGGGACCACCAGCACGTGGAGAAGGAGTGGAAACAGGCTCCAAGACAGAGGATCCAGGCAGGAGGAGCACCTGGGATTTTATCTCCTCCAGTCAAGTGTGTATTAATATTTGCACTTCAGCACTGAGCAGTCACGGAACCTGAGGCTGCTCATTTCTGAATTTTTGTGAGAAACCAGGAGGGGCCAACCTCAAACGATTCAGCAAATTGGTTAGGCTTTTGGAAAGCCATCCAGGGCTCAACACCTTGCCGGGCTCTAACTGAAATTTCATTCTGGCTGGCATTACTCACTGGCTCCCCACTGCCTGCAGACTTCTGGCAGGTCAAAGAACCTGAGAATGTGGTTTCGCTCAGAGTACACACTTTCAATCCTTACAAATGCTGACATGACTGGCAGCGTGCAACCTTTTTCTTTAAAGATATTCAAACCCTTTCAAACCTCAAAACCTTTCCCCAGACACAGGAAGAACAAGTAGGGTAAATGCAGCCTCCAGGCCCCCCTCACCCACCCACAACCCCATCCCCCAGGCTCCAGCACACAAGAACCACTCAAGAAGCTACCCCTGTTGACTGGCTTTTAATAAGAGGATTTGGGCTCTTGAGGCAAAAAATGCAAGTGGACTTTGATGGAGATGTCTGGCTCCATAAAGAAAGAAACTGAGAGTGGACCCATTTATTCTTCTTTCAAGAAACACCAGAAATCTTCCACTGTAATCTAGCCTCAGAAAGCAGTGACCTAGGGATAAATACTCCTGTCTATAATAATAATAAAAAAATTCTGTGCATTTTCTGATGCTGTTTTGCTTTGTTTATCTCCCACAAGAAAGTTGGTTCATATATCAGAGCAACAGAAGATTTCTTGGTGAAAGATCTCTCTGGAGAACCACCATCTGAGTCAACCAGTGAGCAAGACCGAGGCTGGGAGAAGGGAGGGGAGAGACAATGACCATGAATATTTAATAATAAAGAAGGAGTATTTTTCAGTTATTAGATGAGTAAATCTGGGGGATCTAATGTACAGCATGGTGACTATAGTTAATAACACTGAATTGTATACTTGAAAGTTGCTAAAAAAGACATTAAACGTTCTCACACAAAAAAAGTGGTGGATGTGCTAATTAACTTGATTGTATGGTTATCGTTTCACAAAGTACGTGTATAATGAATAATCATAGTATACACCTTTTAAAAGTCATGTTATACAATCTAAATGTATACAGTTTTTATTGGTCAGTCATACCTCAAAAACAAAGCTCGAAAAAATTAATAAAAATAAGTCCAAAAATTTAAAAATCTTCAGAGGAAGAAAAAAAGTCCCCTTCTTATCTTGCTGCATAAAGAGGAAAACTAAAAGCCCAGGAAGAGGGAAGACTGGATCAAGTAAATTTTGAAACCAAGATTTTTCCTGATCTCCTCACCAAGGCTGGTTTGGAGGCGGACTGGTTGCTGCCTCCATAGTAGAGGCCCATACTTTGTATGTGAGCTTAAAACAGTTCAGCTTCCCTTACCTCCATATGCCGTTCCAACTCTTGCAAGAGTGTAACATACTTTTCCAGTCGCATGAAAGGTTTGCTGAGGCTTGTTGTTAAAATGAGGATGCCTGGACTAGACGCACCTTGATTTTCCATAAATCGTTCCAGCTCATCACTGGCAAAAGGACGAATATGGTTTTGTTATTGCTTAATATTCCATGTAAACAACTATCGACTGAACATGATTTTCCTGTATTTCACAGCATATAAAACCAACTAAATTTTGTGTCACCAGCCCAAATGCTGTCCAACGCATTTCAACTCAATTCCATCAGCATGGCACACAACACTGGGTGCACCCGTGACCCCTGGCTCCATTTCCTCATCCAACAATTATTTATTGAGCATCTACTAAGTAACAGGCTCTGTTTTCTGTTGGGAATACAGCTGTGAAGAAAACAAAAATCTCTGCCCTTAAGGAAGCTTATACCCAGAGTCATGGGGTGTACAATCTATCAGATGATCTCAATGTCAGGTTCAGAAAGTCTTTTCTGAGTCACTGCAAACATTTAGTTACTGGCTGGTGAGATGCCAAAGAGAATAAATAACTCACCAAGTGCTTTCTATCCCCAGAACATCACTTGCAATGTTCCAGAATCAAGTCCTAAATTCAGACAGCAGCATGTCTCCATGACTAATCACAAAGTCACTTAGCCTAGGATCTGAAAACATGCAGCAGGTTACCCAAATAACTCGGCCAAAAATAAAATAAAGGACTGTAGGGAATTCCCTGGTTAAGACTCCAAGCTTCTCTGGCAGGGGGTATGGGTTCCATCCATGGTTGGGGAACTAAGAGCCCACATGTCAAGTGGTGAGGCCAAAAAAAAAAAACCTCTTAGGAACCATGTCCTGCCAATGTGTAACCTTGGGTTTTCTCTGCCCTTCAGCACATTCTAGATTTTCTCCTTTCCTCCATCAGGATTGTGAGTCCTAGGGCTGCAAGATCATTATAGTTTACATTTCTGCAAAATAGAAATAAAGAAGGAAATCTGCTTTATCACTTGACCCCTCTCCTTCCTTGCTCACCCATGCATATCCAATCCATCACAAATCTTTTTGTATCTGTTCATTCCTTTCCATTCCCACTGCCACTGACTTGGTTCAGGCCTTCATCTCATTCAGTCTAGTTCACTTCAATAGTTCAGTGGATCCCCTGGCTTCCAGGCTTTCTGGCTTCTGAAACCCCCTGCAGACCACCATTTTACTCCTTCTGCTTTCCTACTTAAAAACCTCCAATTGCCTGTGAGATCAATTCTTAACTTTTTAGACTCCCACTGACCCCACCAATCTTCTCTATCACTCTCCAACAGGAACCCTGTACTACCAAATGACCTATTTATTCGCCCTAGAATACATCTTACGCAGCACTTTCTGACTATGGCATGTTGGAATAAGTTGTATTGTGTTCAAAGAAACTCACTATCAGTGATAACATGNGAGGAGAAGGGGACGACCGAGGATGAGATGACTGGATGGCATCACTAACTCGATGGACATGAGTCTGAGTGAACTCCGGGAGTTGGTGATGGACAGGGAGGCCTGGCGTGCTGCAATTCATGGGGTCGCAAAGAGTCGGACACGATTGAGTGACTGAACTGAACTGAACAGTACAGTACTATATAGCTGATTGTGTTAGTTGGGTACCTAGACTAACTTTGTTGGATTTATGAACAAATTGGACTTACAAATGTATTTTCAGAATGGAAGTTGTTTGTATGAGGGAACTTACTGTATCATATAATATTGCTTATATGTTAAATCTAGAAATGATACAGATGAACTTATTTGTAAAGCAGAACTAGAGACAGATAAAGAGAACAAACGAATGGGCACCAACAGCGGAGTGATGGGTGGGATGAACTGGGAGGCTGGCATTGACACATATACACTACTGATACTATGCATAAAATAGATAACTAATGAGAACCTACTACATAGTGCAGGGAACTCTATTCAATACTCTGTAATGGCGTCTATGGGAAGGAAATCCAAAAAATAGGGGATATATATTTACATGTACTTGATTTACTTTGTTGTACAGCAGAAACTAACACAGCATTGTAAAGCAACTAGACTCCAATAAAAACAATAATAAATAAATAGAAATATTTTTTTTAAAACAGAAAATTCTCTAAACACTACAAAAATCTGCCATCTGAGGTATACCATTTCTTTCTGGTATTTATTCAGGATTGCTATTCTTGGATCAGAAAAAAGAGAATATGTACTCGTATAAATGGCAAGCTAACATGATGGGGATATCTTTTTATAGGTATTAAGAAATTTACCCTATCCACACAGGATGTTTAAGTATCCATCACAGGAAAAATGCCTCTGAACCATTTTGTCTTTATTGAAGATAAGTAGTAAAGTATGAAAACATTCCTGGAAATAATGAAAACAAATTCAAGACTGGCATTCCCTTGGGGGAGGGAGCAAAGGAGGAGCAGGAAATATTGGAAAGTGTGCACAGGACTCCAATTGCTGCTATAATTGGTTTCTTAAGCTGAATGGTGGGAATGTGGGTGTAGTTTATTTTCTCTCTGCTCTTTGTGTGCTTGAAATATTGCATGATTTTTTTCTAAAAAACAACAAGTAGCTGGTAGAAGATGAATAAAGTACAAATGAGGAGTGATAGCAACTACTTTGCCAGGTACTTTATGCACACTGTTTCATTGACTTCTCACACCAACCTGGCAAGGTAGGTGGTTTAATTTTCACTTTACAAGTGAGAAAACTAAGGTTTAAAAGTGAAGTGAATCCTGTTTACAATAGCTAGAACATGGAAGCAACCTAGATGTCCATTGGCAGACAAATGGATAAGAAAGTTGTGGTACATATACACAATGGAACATTACTCAGCTATTAAAAAGAATGCATTTGAGTCAGTTCTAAAGAGCTGGATGAAACTGGAGCTTATTATACAGAGTGAAGTAAGTCAGAAAGAAAAACACCAATACAGTATATTAATGCATATATATGGAATTTAGAAAGATGGTAACGATGACTCTATATGTGGACAGCAAAAGAGACACAGACATAAAGAACAGACTTTCGACTCTGTGGGAAATGGCAAGGGTGAGATGATTTGAGAGAATAGCATTGAAACTTCTATGTGAAACATATGTGAAATAGTTGACCAGTCCAAGTTCGATGCATGAAACAGGGCACTCAAAGCCAGTACACTGGGACAACCCAGAGGGATGGGATAGGGAGGGAGGTGGGAGTGGGGTCCAGGTTGGGGGGACACATGAACACCCATGGCTGATTCATGCCAATGTATGGCAAAAATCACCACAATATTGGGTGCAATTAGCCTCCAATTAAAATTAATTAATTAAAAATTTTAAAAGTGAAGTGAATCACCCTGGATAACACAGCTTCTAAGTGGCAGAACTGTAAACTGAGACAATATAAAAGTGGTAAAAAGTTTAGGATCTAACAGCAAGGACCTAACAGAAGCATAAGAGAATAAGAAGAGGTAGAAGAATATATAGAAGAACTATACAAAAAAGGTCTTAATGACCCAGATAACCACGATGGTGTGGTCACTCACCTACAGCCAGACATCATGGAGTGTGGAGTCAAGTGGGCCTTAGGAAGCATCACTACAAACAAAGCTAATGGACGTGATGGAATTCCAGTTGAGCTATTTAAAATCCTATAAGATGATGCTATTAAAGTGCTGCACTCAATATGTCAGCAAATTTGGAAAACTCAGTGGTGGCTGCTGCTGCTGCTGCTGCTAAGTCGCTTCAGGGACTGGAAAAGGTCAGTTTTCATTCCAATCCCAAAGAAAGGCAATGCCAGAGAATGCTCAAACTACCATACAGTTGAGTTCATTTCACATGCTAGCAAGGTTATGCTCAAAACCCTTCAAAACCCAGGCTTCAGGAGCATGTGAACCAATAACTTCCAGATGTACAAGCTGGGTTTTGAAGAGGCAGAGGAACCAGAGAGCAAATTGCCAGCATTTGTTGGAACATGGAGAAAGCAAGGGAATTCCAGAAAAACATCTACTTCTGCTTCACTGACTATGCTAAAGCCTTTGACTCTGTGGATCACAACAAACTGTGCAAAATTCTTAAAGAGATGGGAGTACTAGATCACCTTACCTGTCTCCTCAGAAGTTTGTATGCAGTATGAGAAGCAACAGTTAGAAATGGACATGAACAACTGACTGGTTCAAAACTGCAAAAGGAGTACAACAAGCCGGTATATTGTCATCCTGCTCATTTAACTTACATGCAGAATACATCATGTGAAATGCTGGGCTGAATGAATCAGAAGCTGGAATCAAGATTGCTGGAAGAAATATCAGCAACCTCAGATATGCAGATGATACCACTCTAACGGCAGAAAGTGAAGACGAACTAAAGAACTTCTTGATGATGGTGAAAGAAGAGAGTGAAAAAGTTGACTTGAAACTCAACATTAAAAAAACTAAGATCATGGCATCCAGTCCCATAATCTCATGGCAAATAAATGGGGAAAAAAACGGAAACCGGCAGATTTTATTTTCTTGGGCTCCAAAATCACTGTGGACGGTAACTGCAGTCATGCAGTTAAGACACTTGGTCCTTGGAAGAAAAGCTATGACAAACCTCAACAGTATATTAAAAAGCAGAGATATCACTTTGCCTACAAAGATATATATATATAGTCAAAGCTATAGTTTTTCCAGTAGTCATGTATAGATGTGAGAGTTGGACCATAAAGAAAGCTGAGTGTTGAATAGTTGATGCTTTTGAACTGTGGTGCTGGAGAAGACTTGAGGGTCCTTTGGACTGCAAGGAGACCCAACCAGTCAATTCTAAAGGAAATAAATTCTGAATATTCATTGGAAGGACTGATACTGAAGCTGAAGCTCCAATACTTTGGCCACCTGATGAACTGACTCATCTGAAAAGACCCAGATGCTGGGAAAGATTGAAGGCAGGAGGCGAAGGGGGCAAGAGAGGATGAGATGCTTAGCTAGCATCACCGACTCAATGGACATGAA
Source organism: Neotragus pygmaeus (assembly GCA_006410875.1). Lineage (NCBI taxonomy): Eukaryota > Metazoa > Chordata > Mammalia > Artiodactyla > Bovidae > Neotragus > Neotragus pygmaeus. The sequence continues at coordinate 77,380 of SJYV01041304.1, read as the reverse complement.
TTTGAGAAAACTCCGAGAGACAGTGGAGAACAAAGGAGCCTAGAGTGCTGCAGTCCATGGGGTCACAAAGAGTTGGACATGACTCAGTGAATGAACAACAGCAAAAACTGAGAAGAGGCTTGTCCTCTTAAGAGCAACAAGCTACACAAGAGGCCAGCTAGGCTGCTAGAGAGATCCAGGGCAAGAGACAACTAAGGCAGGCCAGAAGAAACTTCAAACACTGGTCTCAAAAAACTATCCCTGGAATGAGATCCCAGAAATAAACCCAGATACCTATGGTCAGTTAATCTTCGACAAAGGAGGCAAGAGTATAAAATGGGGGAAAGTCAGTCTCTTCAGCAAATGGTATGGGAAAGCTGGATAGCCACATGGAAATCAATGAAGTTAGAACACTCCCTTATACCATACACAAAGATAAGTCAATATGGCTTAAAGACTTAAATATAATACAGGACACCATAAAACTCCTAGAAGAGAACATAGGCAAAACATTCTCTGACATAAATTGTACCAATGTTTTCTTAGGTCAATCTCCCAAGGCAATAGAAATATAAGCAAAAATAAACAAATGGGACCTAACCAAACTTTTAAGCTTTTGAACAGCAGAGGAAACCATTAACAAAAAGAAAAGACAACCCACAAAATGGGAGAAAATGTTTGCAAACCATGTGACTGACAAGGGCTTAATTTCTAAAATATACAAACAGCTCATACAACTCTATACCAAAAAATCTATCCAATCCAAAAGTGGATTTGACATTTTTGTCAAATAAGTAGACATTTCTCTGAAAAAGACATACACATGGCCAATAAGCACATGAAAAGATGCTCAACATCACTAATTATTTGAGGAACGCAAAACAAAAATGAGGTATCACCTCACACAAATGGAAAATAACAAATACTATACATATATCCTTACTCCTCATTCTTCTCTCAGTTTCATTAATAGACAGAAAATTATTATACTACTAATAATTATGGGAATGTATTACTGGGTTTATAACATATAGACATGATATGTATAACAAAAGCAGCACAAAAAGGGAAGTAGAAATAGAGCTATACTAGGAGCAGCGTTTTTATATCTCCCCAGATATAAAATGTTAATATGAAGCAGATTCAGACAAGATGTATATGGAAAGCCTCAAAGCAAACACTAAGAAAATAATTTATGGGGTGGGAGAAGAGATTGACTCAGATGGGCATGAGAGATCTGCTGTGACAAAAATGATTTTGAATTGTGGTGATGGTTGTACAACTCTATACATTTACTAAATACAAGTTAAGCAAACTGGTTAAAAAACAAAATAATTCAAAAAAAATCATTAAAGGAAATTGGGTTTCAGCTCTGGCATCCAAAGAGCTTAGAAGTTATCATTACGATTCTCACAAGAAAAACACTGAACAAACTGAAAATCAATTACTTTTCTTAGATCCACTGAGAATTGAGATCACAGGGAAAGCTACCAGCCCCAAATCTAGAAAGACAGTCAAACACAAAGAATTAAAACCAAGATCAACTTCCCTGAGGAGAAGCCATTGGTACTTTTGATACACTGCAAGAGTCTGAGCATGGACAAGCTTGACAATGAAAGATTCCCAAGGATCCAGTCTTAGAGAGCCCAAAACCTTTGTGTGCTTTGTATCCATTAACCCAAGCAGGCTCTCACAGAGAAAATCAGAGAAAAATCCGTTTGTGTTTCAGAGAAGGGGAGAGAAAAGTGACCGTACTGAAATGCTCCCAGAACATTCTCTGTAACAAAGGCTTGCTCTCCGAAGGAAACTATGTTGTGAGAGACTTATCTGACCCTCTCTCATCTTCCTCTCATAAGTAAGAGGAGGGAAAAAGTCTAAGAAACACTTCTACAGATCAGAGGTCAGGGACACTGGTCCATTAAATAAGTAAAATTTATCCATAATATTATAGAATGCATCCCCTCCATTACACCTTATACCAACCACATCAACATGACTCCAATATAACAATGGTGGATTACAGCTGAGAGAGCTGCAAGATATAGACTCTGTGAAGAAATTTTAAGAAACACAAAGATAGAGAGGGGAAAAAACAAAGAAACCAGAAAAAAACTAAAGCCTTGAGTACTCACAGAAAGCACAAACAGAAGAAAAAATAAGTAAGTGGGACTATACCAAACTCAAAAACTTCTGCACAAGTAAAGGAAACTATCAATAAAAAGAAAGGCAACCTATGGAATAGGAGAAAATATTTGCAAGTCATAATCCTATAAGGGGAAATATTTATAATATATAAATAACTAAACTCAATAGCAAAAAAAAAAAAGCCAAACAATCTGATTTTAAAATGAGTTGAAGAACTGGAAAGACATTTTTCCAAAGAAAACATACAAATGACCAACAGGTATATAAAAAGGTGCTCAGTATCATAAATCATCAGGGAAATACAAATCAAAACAATAATCATCAAATACTACTCATGCCCGCTAGGATGGTTATTATCAAAAAGACAAGGGATGACAAATGTTGGGATGTGGAAGAAAGGGAACCCTTGTTCACTATTGGTGGGAATGTATATTGGTGCAGCTACTACGTAAAACAGTATAGGGGTTCCTCAAAAATTAAAAATATATTTACCATATGACCCAGCAATTTCACTTCTGGGTATATATCCAAAAACAAAACAAAACAAAAAACTCAGTTTAGAAAAGATACATTCACCTCAGTATAGCGGCACTATTTACAATGGTCAAAATACGAAAACAACCTAAGTTTTCATGGGTAGATGAATGGATAAAGAAGCTGTTTTATATCTATATCTATATATAACATTTCAGCCCATTTAAAAATCAGGTTATTTGGCTCTTTTTTTGCTATTGAGTTGTATGTATACACACACACTAATCAGCCATGAGAAAAAGAAATCCTGCCATATGCAACAACATGGATGGACATTAAGGGCATAATGCTAAAGTGAAATAAACCAGACAAAGAAAAATGCTGTATGGTATCACTTACGTGTGGAATCTAAATAAAACGTCAAGCTCAAAGAGAGAGAGAGAGAGAGAGAAACTTGTCATATGTAATAGACTTCCCATAAGACTATTAGTGGCTCTCTCAGCAGAATCTTTGCAGGTCAGAAGGGAGAGGGATGATATATTGAAAGTTGTTTTTAATTTTTTATAATTGAAGGATAATTGCTTTACAGAATTTAGTCACTAAGTTATGTCTGACTCTTGTGACCTCATGGACTGTAGCTTGCCAGGCTCCTCTGTCTATGAGATTTCCCAGGCAAGAATACTGGAGTGGGTTGCCATTTCCTTCGTCAGGGGATCTTTCCAACCCAGGGACTGAACCTACCTCTCCTGCATTGCAGGTCGATTTTTTACTGCTGAGCCACCAGTGAAACCCTATATTGAAAGTACTGAAAGAAAAATACTGCCAACAAATAATATAATATCTGGCATTATTATCCTTTATAAACAAAGGAGAAATAAAGACTTTCCCACATAAACAAAAGCTGGAGACTGTATCACCATTAGATCTGCCTTTACAAGAAATTCTAAAGAGGGTCCTTTAAGTTGAAATTAAAAGACAATAAACAGCAACACAATAGCATTCTTATTTATAAACTCACTGGTAAAGTTAAATATGTAAACAAATACAGGATACTATAATACTGCTAGCTATAGTACATAACTTGCTTTAATTCTGGCATAGAAATTAAGAGATGAAAGTATAAAACTATAAAAAGATGCTAATGGATATACAATGTAAAAAGATGTATCTTGTGATATCAATAACATAAAGTGGAGGGGAAGTAAAGTGTAGAGTTGTGTGTGTAACTGAAGTAAAATTTTATCAACTTAAGAGATTGTTACATTTTATGTAAGCCTATAGTGATCATAAAGAAAATGCCTATAGATGATACATAAATGAAAATAAGAAAGGAATCAAAACATGTCATTACACAAAAATCAATAAAACACGAAGGAAGACAGCAAGAGATAAAAAAGGCTGCAAGATAAACAGAAAACAAAAGGGCAATAGTAAGTTCTTTATTTTCAATAATTACTTTAAATTTAAATGGATTAAAGTCCTCAAAAGATATAGAATGGCTGAATGGATTTTTTTTAAAGACCCAAATACATGCTGTCTAAAAAAACTCACTTTATTTTTAAAAACAAACTTGGGCTGAAACCAAAGAGATGGAAAAAGACATTTTATGCAAATAGTAACCAAAAGAGCACATGGGTGGCCACATTTATATCAGACAAAATAGACTTGATATCAATAACTGTCAAAAGAGATAAAGAACAAAAAAGTATCATAGTAAAACGATTAACTAATCAAGAAGATATAACAATTAAAATATGTATATATGCAAACAACATCAGGGCACACAAATATATAAAGCGAATATGAGCAGACTAAAAGGAGATAGAGATAGCAACAAAATAATGCCAGACAAATTTGATATTGCACTATCAATAACGGATATAACATCCAGATAAAAAATGACTTGAAAAATGTTTATAGATCATATAGGCCTAGCAAACATATACATATCAATCTGCCTAACAGAGCAGTATATGCATTCTTTTAGTGCACAGAGACCATTTTCCAGGTTAGGTTATATGTTATGTTACAAAACAAAATTTAACTTTAAAAATACTGAAATACCAAATATCCTTTCTGATTCCAACAGAATGAAGCTAGAAATTAGCAGAAAATTGGAAAATCCCCAAATATGTGGAAATTAAACAACACACTCTTAAACAACCAAGGGCCAAAGAAGAAATCAAAAGGGAAATCAGAAAATATCTTCAGACAAATTATAATAAAAATACAACATATCAAGACTTACAGAATGCAACAAAACAATTCTAAAAAGGAAGTTTATAGTGATAAATGCCTATATTAAAAAGAAGAAAGAGCTCAAACAATCTGACTTTACACCTTAAAGAGCTAGAAAAAAGAACAACAAACTAGGTCCCAAGTTAGCAGAAGGAAAGAAATAATAAAAATTAGAGCTGAAAAAATAAACAAAATTGACCTTTAGTAGACTAAGGGAAAAGACTCAGATAAATAAAGAAAATTAAATAAGAGACATTACAACTGATGCCATGAAAATAAAAAGGATCATAAGCGACTACAGGCATACCTCTTTTTATTGCACTTCACTTTACTGTGCTTCACATATATCGTGTTTTTTACAAATTGAAAGTTTGTGGCAACCCTGCGCCAAGCAAATCTATCTGCACCATTTTTCCAACAGCATTATTTTTAAATTAAGATATGCACATTTTAAAACATGTTAATGCATGCTTAATAGCCTATAGTATAGTATAAACATAACTTTTATATACATTAGGAAACAAAAAAATTTCAGGTGAGTTACTTTATTGCAGTGCCCTGGACCAAACCTGCAATATCGCCAAGATATGTCTATTCTATGAACAATTATAAACTAACATACTGAATAACATAGAAGAAATAGACAAATTCCTGGAAACATACACCCTACCAAGACTGAATCATGAAAAATTTAAAAAATTTAAGACACCAATAATGAGTAAGAAGATTGAATTTGTAATCAAAAACCTCCCAACAAAGGAAAGCCCTGAACCCAATGGCTACACTGCTGAATTCTATCAAACATTTAAAAATGAATTAACACCAATCCTCCTCAAACTTTTTCAAAAAAAATTAAAGAGATAGGAACACTTTCAAACTAATTTTATGAGACCAGCATTACCCTGATACCAGAGCCAGAGAAAGATAACACAAGAAAAGAAAACTACAGACCATTATCCTGATGAATATAGATATAAAAATCCTCAACAAAATATGAGCAAACCAAATCTAATAGTACTTTTTAAAAGCATCATACACCATGACCAAGTGGGAAATATCCCTAGGACACAAGAATGATTTGACATAGAAAAATCAATCAGTGTAATACATCACCCTCAAAGGACAAAAGATAAAAATCACATGATAATCTCAAGAGATGCAGAAAAAGCATGGACAAAAATCCAGCATCTTTTCATGATTAAAAAAAAAAAATCAAACCACTCAACTAATCACAAATAGAACGAAACACCCTCAACATAAGAAGGCAATGGATGAAAAGCACAGAGCTAACATACTCAGTGGTGAAAAACAGTGCTTTTTCTCTAAGATCAGGAACAAGATGCCTACTTTGGTTACTTCTATTCACATAGTACTGGCTGTCCTAGCCAGACAGGCAAGAAAGAATAACAGAAGGTATCCAAATGGGAAAGGAAGAAGTAAAATGATTTCTGTTCACAGATGACATGATTTTATACATAGAAAACCCTAAAGATGCCACCAAAAAATACTGGTAAAATTGATAAATGAATTCAGTAAAGTTGCAGTATTCAAAATTAACATACATAAATCAGTTGAATTTCTAAACATTAACAATGATTTATCTAAAAAAAAGAAACAGTAAGAAAGAAGGAGGGAAAAAAGAAAGTAAATAAGTCTCATTCACGATATCATCAAAAGAATACAATACTTAGGACTAAACATAACGAAAGAGACCAAAGACTTGTACACTGAAAATTACAAAATATTGATGAAAAAATTAAAGAAGGAACAAACAAATGTAAAGACATCCCATGTTCACAGGTCAGAAGAAATCATTTGTTAAAATGTCTAGACATCTAAAGTGACCCACTGCTTCAAAGTTATCCCTATAAATTCTTAATGGCATTTCTTAGAGAAAAGGAAAAAAAATCTCCAAATTCATATGGAATCAAAATGGACCCCAAATAACCAAAAAAATCTTGAGAAAGAACAAAGCTGGAGGCTTCACACTTCCTTGTTCCAAAACATTACAAATCTACAGTATTTAAAACAGTATGGTATTGGCACAAAAACAGACAATAGATCAATGGAACAAATAGGAAAGCCCGGAAATAAATCTATGTATATATATTTAATTGATCTTTGTCCAGGATGCCAAGAATATATAATGAGAAAAAATTGTTTTAAACAAATGGTACTAGAAAAGCTGAACATGTACATGCCAAAAAAGAAAGAAAGAAACTGGACTGTTCCCTCACACCACACACAAAAATCAACTCAAAGCAGATTCAAGACTTAAACCTAAAACCTGAAACTGTAAAAGTCCTAGAAGAAAACAGGAGAAATGCTTTACAATATTGGTCTTAGCAATAATCTCCAAGAGCACAGTTAACAAAAGGAAAAATAGGCAAGTGGAACTACAGCAAACTAAAAGCCTTCTTCACAGCGAAGGAAACAATCAAGAAAATGAGAAGGCAATCTATAACATAGGAAAAAAGTGTTTGTAATTCATATATTTGATAAAAGGCTAACCTCCAAAACAAATAAGGAACTTCTACAACTCAATAGTAAAAATACTAATAACCCAATTTAGAAGTGGGCAAAGGACTTGAATAGACATTTTTCCTAAGAAGACATACAAATGGCACATGAAAAGATGTTCAATATCACTAATCCTTAGGGAAGTGCAAATCAGAACTATGATGATATTTTATAATAACTACAAATGGAGTATAACCTTTAAAAATTTTGAATCACTATATTGTACACCTGTAACTTTGTAACATTGTACAATTATACTTCAATTAAAATACTACATGAGTATTTATTTGAGGAAAACAGATACATGACCCTTGCTACATAAGACTGTATACATTTAGGTAAAGAACTGGAGAAGGAAATGGCAACCCACTCCAGTACTCTTGCCTAGAGAATCCTGTGGACAGAGGAGCCTGGTGGGCTGCCATCTATGGGGTTGTACAGAGTCAGACACGACTAAAGCGACTTAGCATGTATGCATGCATTGGAGAAGGAAATGGCAACCCACTCCAGTGTTCTTGCCTGGAGAATCCCAGGGACGGGGGAGCCTGGTGGGNGCCATCTATGGGGTTGTACAGAGTCAGACACGACTAAAGCGACTTAGCATGTATGCATGCATTGGAGAAGGAAATGGCAACCCACTCCAGTGTTCTTGCCTGGAGAATCCCAGGGACGGGGGAGCCTGGTGGGCTGCTGTCTATGGGGTCAGAGTCGGACACAACTGAAGCGACTTAGCAGCAGCAGCAGGTAAAGAACTGTAGAAACACACACAGAGGCACACACACAAACAATGAGACATTCTCTCACATCTGATTAGGATGGTCATTATCAAAAAATAAAGAGAGAACTCTGGTGGTGCAATGGATGAGAGTTCACCTGCCAATGTGGGGGACATGGGTTTGATCCCTGGTCCAGGAGGATTCCACGTGCTGCAAAGCAACTGGGCAGCACAAGCACAACTACTGAGTCCATGCTCCAGAGCCTGTGCGCCGCAACTACTGAAGCCCGCATGCCCAGAGCTGTGCTCCGCAACAAGAGAAGCCACCCCTATGAGAACCCTGGGCACCACAACTCGAGAGTAGCCCCTGCTAGCTGCAACTAGAGAAGGCCCATGCAAGCAATGAAGACCCAGTGCAGCCAAAGATAAATCAATAATTAAAATTAAGAAAGGAAGAAAGACAAATGTTGGCAAAGATGTGAAGAAACTGCAATCTTTGTGCACTGCTGGTGGGAATATAAATTGGTGCAGCCACAGTGGAAAATACTATGGAAATTCCTCAAAACACTGAAAATAGAACTACTATTTAATCGTGTCCGACTCTTTGCAACCCCATGGACTGCAGCACACCAGGCTTCCCTGTCCATCACCAACTCCCAGAGTTTACTCAAACTCATGCCCATTGAGTCAGTGATGCCATCCAACCATCTCATCCTCTGTTGTCCCCTTCTCCTCCCACCTTCATTCTTTCCCAACATTACAATCTTTTCCAATGAGTCAGTTCTTCGCATCAGGTGGCCAAGGTATTGGAGTTTCAGCTTCAGCATCAGTCCTTCCAAAGAACACCCACGACTGATCTCCTTTAGAATGGGCTGGTTGGATCTCCTTGCAGTCCAAGGGACTCTCAAGAGTCTTCGCCAACACCACAGTTCAAAAGCATCAAATGGCTTCTCGTGCTCAGTCCTGCAGAAGAGAGCTGGGGTCCTGCCTCCCAGGAGAACAGCCTCTCAATCAGATCTCTTGGTAAATCATTCTTATGGAACAGTGTGACTTTCCTTTGGCTCACTTCACTGTTTTTTCCTCACTGATATCAAAATGCCCCCTGAACTAGCATCATGAGGCCTCCATTTTGCTCACTGCTATCGGCACGTGGAAGATACTCAGTAAATGTTTGATAAATGATTGAATAGAGAGAGAGGCAAAACCATCTTCTAGACGATAATGTCAAAGTAAGAGTAAGATGGGGAGTTCACTTTATTTCACTTTTAAAGGAAAGAAAACACTAGGACAAACTGCAAAGCTACTGTCAAATGATTTGGTTGTGGAGTAATATGAAGACCTTTCCCACTGAATGGAGAAGCCAGATTGCACTGACTATGAATAGCTTTGGCTTCATCATAAGCAGTTCAAGTTGGGGCTAAGAGGTAGAATTTGGGATTAGGAAATGTAAGTACAGAGAAAGTGCCCTGTCGTTTTGGCATGCAAGACATTACTCCCTTTTCTGGTAAATTGTATTTTTGCAGCCTTGGGAGGCAGGACCATGCTAAAGAGGATCTAATATACATGAACATTTCCTAGAGTTTGGAGAGTAAGAGGACAGAGTAGGGGGCAACAGGAATAAAATTAAGAATTTGAAAAGATACATTTATTTGAAGATTTTTTAAAGAACCTTGAAAACCACAGGAGCGCCTCAAGATGTTTATGTAATTGAAAATAATTTATTTGGGATTGGAAGGAATAATAAAACATTGTCACTTAAGTCCTGGTGGAGACACATGATATTAGACTCTCGATGTGGCCTGGGCTCACCTGTGTCCTTGGTGTTTTGTCCTCGGGCAGCAAACTAGAGATGTGTTTTAGAAAACAGACATGGAACACAAAATATTAAATGAACTTTGCCATATTCACAATGCCCACATCCTTCTTGTTTGGCAGGGAAGGAGCTCAACATTTGGAAACTCAGCAGTGCATTAAGCATTTTAATAATCATTGTTGACACACAAAGCATATGGCCTTTCAGAACTCACTGGGTCAAGTGTTGAAGTCTTCTTCTAGGTTTCTAAAATTACTTTACAAAATTCAGACAGAATTAAATTAGGGCACATTTCAGTGTTTAATTCATGAGCCTTGTGCTATAAGCAAGGGAAGTAAGTTTTCTTCTAGGATAAAAGCATATCTATGTGTAACTTACTACGTTAATGTAAAGAAAAAGCAAAATTCACATCCCACAATAAAGTTATTTGCATTTAATTAGAAAAATCTAGAGCCTCTGCATTAACAGGCCAGCCTTGTGTCTACCTGGTAGTTACTGTGTACTCCTATTCATGACTTAAGGCCCAGATACCAGATATACTCAGATATCCCCCATAATAATGTGGTCCTCATTATCCTCCAACTCACAATTTATATCAGTGGTTCAGCAGTAAAGAACCTGCCTGCAGTGCAGGAGACATAGCAGGAGCCATGGGTTCAATTCCTGGGTGGAGACGATTCTTCTAGGGAAGGAAGTGGCAAGCCACTCTAGTATTCTTGCCCAGAGAATCCCATGGAGAGCCCATGGAGTCGCAAGAGATGGACACCGCTTAGCAACTAAACAACATCATGGCCACAGTGATGCCCTGAAATAAACGACTGTAACACTCAGTGGCTTAACACAGCACTTCTTACTGCTCACAGGTCTATGAGTTAGCAAGGCACTTCTGGTCTCTGCTGGGCTCACACATGAGTCTTTGGTCAACTGTAGGGAGGTGAGAGGCTCGGCTGATCATGGCTGGCCTCGCTCAGCTATCTGGGTATCAGCTGGCCAACGGCAGGCTTTACCTCCTCATGTCTCTTGCATTCACAGGCCTCAGCGTCACTTCAGTTGGCCAGCCCAGGCACATTCTCAGGTTGGCTGGGGCATCTCACGGCAGTCTCAAAGAAGGGAGAGAGAAAGTGGAAGCATGCTAGCCTTTTTTTTTTCCCCAGTTTCATCACATCTGGCCCATTGGCCAAAGCAAGTCACACACCATGCCCAGTGTCAGAGTGGGTGGAGACTCCAGGGTCTCAGGGCTAAGGGTGAGATAACAGGGAGGCCTGTAGTGGGGAAACCATTGGTGTACCCCCACTCCTGCCACCCTCAGCATTAATCAGTCGCTTGTCCGTGCTGCCTCTGTCTTCACTCAGTTCTGCTGTGCCTCTCCCATTGCGTTAAATACAGTTGCTAACTTGTCCATCATCTCTAAAAGACTAGAGGAGCCTGTGTCTCTGCATTCATCCTTCACCTGCCTTGTGTCTTATTCCTTTACAGAGCTCCCAGTGCCTAGCACTGGGCCTGAAATAGAAGAAGCTCTCTCACCCTCACTAAATATGTGGTGAGTGAATGCGTGCATGAACGCTCACACCTGGAGTTGTTTCCTCCCCCTTCAGAAGGAAAGGGTAGGACAGATGCCTTGCTGGAGGGTTCTTCCCGGGTCGAGCCTCGAGTGAACCAGAGGGCTGGAGTGAACCAGAGGGCACCTGCAGTGGAACTCTCTGCTGCTTAAACATCTCTCCCTCCGCACTCTCCCACTTCTCCCTTCAGGAACTAGGGTTTTCTTTTTTGTATCATCCTTACTCTTCTCCAAGGAAAGCAGAAAATTGCTGATATTTAACACATCCTAACTTTTTACAGCTTGCATGCTCCTGTAGTTTTCCCTGGAGTCTGTCCATTCCATAGCGAGGAATGATCGCGTTCTGGATTTAAGCTCACGGTGTGGCTTGAGAGGAGCTTGATGGCTTCTATTTGCTGAGTTTCCAAACTCTATTGACTAAGAATACAGAGGAATTCTTAGGAAATGCTTTACACAGCTATCGAAACAAGACCCTATTCATATAGGGCATTAATTCTGTCAATATGATTTTAAATGGATTGCCTGATTATTTTCCAGTTCCATAGACATCTACAGGAAAGCATGTGTTTCTGGGTAGAATCATAATTTTGAGCTTTGATTTTTGCAAGAAGTTGTGGAAGTTGTTTGTAGGGCAGGGGACAGATCGTGCAGCTTTGGAGTCAGGCGGCTAATCTAGAATGCCAGCCCTGTGGGTCAGTTAAGTCTTCTGACAAAGCCTCTTCTCAGCAGTCAGACAGGGCAATACAGAGGCTAGCAGAATAAAGCTGGTATGTGAGGAGTAAATTGTATTAATTGTTCAGTTGTACCAATTGTATTCATTGTGAGTTATATCTATTGCTAAATTGTTTTCAATGTTATGTTATTATGAATGATAGCTACTGTATCAGTGGCTACTATTATTATATAGTGAAGTGAAGTGAAGTGAAAGTCACTCAGTCGTGTCTGACTCTTTGCGACCCCATGGACTGTAGTCTGCCACACTCATTCATCCATGGGATTTTCCAGGCAAGGGTACTGGAGGGGGTTGCTGTTTCCTTCTCCAGAGGATCTTCCCGACCCAGGGATCGAACCCAGGTCTCCCGCATTGTATGCAGATGCTTTACCATCTGAGCCACCAGGGAAGTCTGTTATATAATGCCCTATAATTTTGAAAGCTGCAAATATAGATCATTAGTGGGAAAAGTTATTATAATCTAAATCACATGACCTTCATGTTTGTTTTTATATAAAAGTTATTACTTTTAGGACTGTTCTCAAGGTTCTACGTTAAAATGGTACTCAGGCACTTTACCTTTTAAAATGGTCTGGAAATTTGCTTCATTCAGTCAGCAAATATCTGTTCAACACCTTTGTGNCCCAGGGATCGAACCCAGGTCTCCCGCATTGTATGCAGATGCTTTACCATCTGAGCCACCAGGGAAGTCTGTTATATAATGCCCTATAATTTTGAAAGCTGCAAATATAGATCATTAGTGGGAAAAGTTATTATAATCTAAATCACATGACCTTCATGTTTGTTTTTATATAAAAGTTATTACTTTTAGGACTGTTCTCAAGGTTCTACGTTAAAATGGTACTCAGGCACTTTACCTTTTAAAATGGTCTGGAAATTTGCTTCATTCAGTCAGCAAATATCTGTTCAACACCTTTGTGCGAGGGTGCTAGGTGCTAATCATATAATGGTGATCAAGGCAGACATCATCTTCACGTCCCCCACCCCACCCCCTACCCGAGGTATCCTGTGATGAAAGAGTTGCCATTAACGAGTCAGCATTATCCCCAACTCCCAGTTACCTACCTGGTCACTACAGCTGCATGAATTATCTGAGATAAATTAATATGTGACAAACTTCCCTGTTAAAGTAGGATGTGTTGATGCTTCAGGTTAGAGAAAGGGGAAATTTTGATTCTACTCTTTGTACTGTAACTGTATGAATTTTTAAAACTTTATATTTTACTATCAAATGATATGTAGAATAGACATTTCTGAAATCTTCCTTATCCCCCCTCCATCCCAGAATTACTGTTGATACATGGTGTAGGGATGGATGGAAGATTACTTGGGTACATATACAATAATAGAACATTGGAAGTTTATCTGTGGGGGTTTTGGGGCTGCATCACAATTTCCTATGTGGTATCCTAGACTGGATCTCGAGACAGGGGGGAAAGAAAAGATAGTGAAAAAGCTGGTTAATCTGAATAACATCTGTTGTTTAGTTAATAAGATTGTATCAGTGTTAATTTCATATTTTTTAACCAATGTACCGTGTTATGTGAGATGTTTATTTTAGAGGGAGGTAATGAAGAGTATATGGGGACATCAGCTTCAAAGAACCATAGGAAAACAACGGGGAAAAAATTGTTCTCTTACCACCCTGTGAGTTTCCAGGCTTCTCCCCAACATGGTCAGTTTGTGAATGCCTTGAGAGGAGAGGAATTCTAACATTCGACTGAGAAAAATATTCTCAGGATAGTACACCTGCTGTAAAATCGATATACAATACTGTCATTTAGGTCCTTTGGAAGTAAAGAGTAGATATTATAGGGTTTTCTCAGTTGCCTGGAATTTTCAAAAGTTTTGAAAATTTGAAAGAGATAATCCTGCTATTGGTCTTTTTTCATGGACAAATTTTTATCACTTTAAAAATTTGAATGTGAGTGGGTCAGAGATTCTTTTTCTGTTTTCATAGGTGCAAACACAAGTTCGCCTTGCCAAAAAAAGCTTTGACAAATTGAAGATGGATGTGTGTCAAAAAGTGGATCTTCTTGAAGCGAGCAGATGCAATCTCTTGTCTCATATGCTAGCAACATACCAGGTAACAAAGTGAAAAATGTTTGACACAATGAAACAGGAGTGTGACAAGCTTTAGATAGCAGAAAAATGGGGTTTGAGCCCAAAGTAAGATTTGGGCATGAGGAAGTTCTGATTGCCTTTGTCATAATTTACTTCCTGCATCTCTCCTTTTTAGCATCCTGTGCTGTGTGCAGAGTTGCTTCGTCATGTCCGACTCTGCAACCCTATGGACTGTAGCCTGCCAGGCTTCTGTATCCCTGGGATTCATCCTACAGTTAATCAGACTGAATATTTGCTGTTACCTGAGCATACCCTGTAATTCCCCACTTCCCTGCATTTATTTAGGTGGTTCCTTCTGCCTGAGTACCCTCGCTTTCCGCTTGTACCTTCCCAAATTCCACTCATTTGATGTACCAACAATGTGTTACCTCCTTCAGTAAGCCTCCTCCGAACTCTCTTAGCACTGTTGCCTGTAATTCTCACGCCACGGTCACTTCCTCATTAGTCTGTCATAATCTAATGAACTTGCTTTTGTCTCCTTATTGCCTCTGCGTTCCCTCAGGATGGCACTTGCATCTATCAGCTATACTGTGGAGCACCAACTGAGTGTGGGAGGAAGATTCTGGGGATTGTAGGTTATATACAATGGAGAAGACCAGATTTCCTGAGCTCAGGGAATTTGGAGTTTAGACAGGAAGTCAGAGACAGTAACATCTGACTATATTTTCTCTGCCTCAAAGACAGAACAGGGTGTGCTAAGTGAAATGAGGTCCACCAAAAAGCCAGTGGAGGCGTGAAGAGGGAGACATGCAATCAGGTGAGGGATCACAGAAGTCCATTGTCATTGACCAGCCCTGGGTTTTGGAGGATGGATCGGATGAGATGAGTACAAAGAGAATGGATGGATTTGGGAGGATGGATCAGATGAGATGAGTACAAAGAGAATGGAGAGGAGAGCCTCCTAAGGAGTGGAGCAGCGTGAGCTGTAAGGGGACAGGGAGCCGTGACATTTGGCTGAAATACAGGGTGTAAGTAGAGGTGAGGTAGGAGACGAGGCTGCAGAGGTGAGTCAGAATCTTATTTGAGAAGACCTTGAAAGCCACAGATGGACACACTTCTTCTAGGGCCCATGACTAGATCTGAGGCATTTCAAATGCTAATGGCTTTACTGTCTTTCTTTACAGACCACTCTGCTTCATTTTTGGGAGAAAACTTCTCACACAATGGCAGCCATCCATGAGAGCTTCAGGGGTTATCAGCCATATGAATTTACCACGTTAAAGGTATGAAAGCTAGAAAGTCCATTAGAAAATCTTATAAAAAGTCAAGTCTTGTTTCTGTCACCAGCAATGTATATTGAAGCAAGCATCATTATTATAACAGACTCTTAATGTCAGAGAGATAATTATCCCCCCCCGCTCCTTCTCCAGTAGAATCTTTTTTATCCGATCAGTATTCAATACAACAAAAGCCACAAGCATCCAAAACCATAGGTTGAACCTTGGTACTTGTAACTGGGAGATGAAATGGGTGATCCTGAGCCTAACGATTGGCCCAGCTCCTTTTAAAATACTTGTTCGATGTTGCTGAAGAAAAGGTTAGGCAAGCCTAGTACACTTTGTTACCTTTTGCTCATTAAAATATGAAGTTAACATAGGAAGATATTTTCTTTTTTCTCTTCTAACAAATATTTTATTCTGTGAGTACCATCCCATATAGACTGTAACTTTTTCCTAACACTGCAGTCATATTTCCTAATTGAAGCAGCAACATTAAACTCAGTGATTTCTCAACCCAAAAGGAATGTATGCAAAATGTCAGGTTCTCAGCATCACAACTGAAGGTGGAGTCATTTTGCTTTCTGATGATGGCTGCGGGTGACTGCATATTGAGATAAGGAAGTGATTTAGATTCTAGAATTTTCAGAATGATGACAGAACACTGGGTGCTTCGTTGCCGGGTCAGATTAATATCTTTGGAAGGAAGAGATCAGGAAAGAACTCATTAAACTTCATCTTGAAATACCTTCCTTTTAATGTTTCAGGCAGTTTGTAAGTAGGTCTCATCATTTTGCTTAACGAAACATTAAGAAGTTTTTACTTTTTTTTCTTTTTATTTGTCACCTTAAAACACCTCTTTGATTTTGAGATGTTCATAATGTCACCATATCTACAAAAGTACTAAGACAGTAGTAACCCTGTGTATCCCTGGCCTCCTGTGTTGAGGAAGATTTGACTCCTTAAATTTTTCTGTGATATTTTTCCTGCAAAGAGGACTTAGCTGATTATGCTAGAGGATTTCTGGGCAGAGAATTTAGTGAGTCTGGTGGCCATGCTCTAGGATATAATTCAAAATATTTGGGGCAGATGATTACCCATTGCCTTTTACATCCTCCAGGCCTTCCTTAAATTACGGTTTAAGTAACAGTTTAATTCTAATATAAATTCAGTAGGAGTAATACATCTGTTAAGGTGTAATAAGATTATAATAATGTTAAGAATGTTAAGTGTCCAGAAGTCAACCAAATAAAGTGTGCTTTTATTACCTCTTTAGAATGCTATTCATCTAAGCTTTCAATGATAACATGTTATATTAGAATCTGAAGCTAGTAGCTAATTATTTTCTTTATATGGACTCAAACCCATATAATAGAACCCTGTTATTACCCAGCCCATTACTGCCTAGATGGAGGCATGTTGCATATCATATTGTATGCCACAGACTATGAGAATGAAAACCATGAATACTTATGTATCACACTCAAATATGGACTATGACCTGATTTACCAACCCTCTTGCACTAATAATGTTTTTAAAGTACAAGTCCTTTATATAAA
The DNA here is from genome assembly GCA_006410875.1 of Neotragus pygmaeus. NCBI lineage: Eukaryota > Metazoa > Chordata > Mammalia > Artiodactyla > Bovidae > Neotragus > Neotragus pygmaeus. The sequence continues at coordinate 60,304 of SJYV01041304.1, read as the reverse complement.
AGATTTTGACTTGATCAAGTCATCTTTCAATGCATATATTGATATATCTACATATATTGTATACACACACATATGAATGGCACTATATATCGATAATGAATATTTTGAAATTTAAATAAATATTTTCATGATTTACTTGTTCCCTGGATTTGCCTAAGCAAATAGCCCCTGAAGTGCCTTTTGAGACACTGGCTGGAAAGAAAACAGTGTCTTTGGAGAGGTGTGCCAAGCTCTGTTAATGAAAAGCAACTCATTTGCTTTCTTTGCTGTAGGGCGTATTCCGAGAGTGCTGGTAATTGTGCCATTGCAGCTGTATTTCCTGACTGTTAGTTTTATGCTTGATGAAGGATGATAATGAATGTGTTAAACAGTCGGTGCATGCTGTTTGGAGCAAAAAGTCTTCTGTTGCAGAATTACAGGGATGTAACTCACATCCCAGGAGTTCAGGTTTTATTTCTTATAAGCCTTTCTCTAGAAAATACGTNTTAGTTCCTCTTCACTTTCTGCCATAAGGGTGGTGTCATCTGCATATCTGAGATTGTTGATATTTCTCCTAGCAATCTAGATTCCAGCTTGTGCTTCATCCAGCCCAGCATTTTGCATGATATACTCTGCATATAAGTTAGATAAGCAGTTAAATTGATATGGGTGTTGATGGTAAATTAAAGAGGCTTTGGATGGAAACTTGGGACATTGTAGCATTTTGAAGCAGTTGGAGATGTGAAAGAATCTCAGAGGAAAATGAGCGGCTTTCAGTTAAGGAAAAAAAAGGAGAATGCGGGGTCCTGGAAGCCTGACAAAGGCAATGTTTCAAGGAGGGAGTGATGAGCCATCAGTTCCTGCTGTTACTTCAAATAAGTTGATGTTTGAGAATTAATAAAATTGTACTAAAAAAATCATGTCTGAGATAAGTATTATGAAGGGGTAGCACATAGTACTATATAGTCAGGTAGTGAAAAGATTTGAGTTAAAGACTTCCTCTAGAAGTAATAATTGTACTGAAAAGTGAAACAAGGATAATTGAACTGAGATGTGAAGAGTAGATGAAATAAACTAGCTAATATGAGAAGAAAAGAATCTTCCACTTAAGGACTAAGAAAAGGACCAGTGTGGCTGAATTAAAGGGAAATGAAAGGAGAAAAACTGAGAGACTTAAGAAGTGGACGGGAGATAGATGTACACCACCTACAGGTCATGTAATGGGCTTTTGTTCTGAAGTTAGCCTAGTGTTAATGGGAAACCAGTGTTTTTAATGAGAAGTTCGATGATAGTATCACTGTGGATGGTGACTGCAGCCATGAAGTCAGAAGACAGTTGTTGTTTGGCAGGAAAGCTGACTAACCTAAACAGTGTATTAACAAGCAGAAACATTACTCTGCTGACAGAGGTCTGTATAGTCAAGGCAATGATCTTCTCGTTGGTCACTTATGGTTGTGAGAGCTGAACCATAAAGAAGGCAGAGTGCCGAAGAATTTGTTGCCTTCAAACTGTGGTGCTGGAGAAGACTCCTGGGAGTTCCTCGGACAGCAAGAAGATCAAACCTGTCAAGTTTGAAGGAAATCAACCCTGAATACTCATTGGATGGACTGAAGCTCCAGTATTTTGGTCATCTGATGCAAACAGACAGCTCATTGGAAAAGTCCCTGATGCTGACGATTGAAGGCAGAAGGAAAAGAGGGCGTCAGAGGATGAGATGGCTGGATGGCATCACCAATGCAATGGACACGAACTTGGGTGAACTTTGGGAAATGGTGAGGGACAGGGAGGCCTGGCGTGCTGCATTCCTTGGGAGTTACACAGTTGGACATGACTGGTGGCTCAGAGGTTAAAGCGTCTGCCTCCAATGCGGGAGACCTGGGTTCAATCCCTGGGTCGGGAAGATCCCCTGCAGAAGGAAATGGCAATCCACTCCAGTATTCTTGCCTGGAGAATCCCATGGATGGAGAAGTCTAGTAGGTTACAGTCCAAGGGGTCGCAAAGAGTCGGACACGACTGAGCGACTTCACCTCACCTCATCTTGGGCAACTGAACGACAAGAACAGCTGAGGACACTTTTATTATTGGCCCTTTGTATGCTACTTGTTTCTCTCAGGGAGCTTCTGAATCTGTCTTTGTGTTCCAAGTTTTCTAAAATTTTATGATGTTCCTTTTTCTAGATCTCCTGTCTTTAATTTTCACGGACATTCACTGTGTACCTTCAGGCTTAAGACCTATGTTCTTCAGTGTTTGGAAGTTTTAAAAGCTATTTCTTTGATACTTTCCCCTCAATGTAATTCCTCTTCCTTTTTTGGAACCTCTTCTAAATGATGAAAATATTCTCTTATTGTCTTTTTTTCCCTCTCTTGTGGTTTCTATGTGATTTGCACATATTTTCTAACCCTCTCTGTCTTGTGTTATCATTCCCTGACAAATATTTTTCCCTGGGCAGTTTTTAATTTTGACAAAATCTAATTAACTTATTTTTTTATGGATGGTGCTTTGGGTATCATGTTTAAGAACTCTTTGCTTAATGTTAGGTCATGATTAGTTAAGATTTTCTCTTATGTTTTCTTTTGAAAGTTTTATTTTACACGTTTGACATTTATGTCCATGATCCATATTGCATTTTTTTTTTGTATAAGGTGTGAGACTTAGGCTGAGCTCATGAACATCTGTCTCTCTCTGCTTTGTTTGTCCCACAGGTAGTTGTCAAANAAAAAAAAAACACAACATAAAAAACTTGTAGGATGCAGTTAAAATAGTGTTTGGAGACTGCCTATATCAAAAAAGAAGAAACAGGACTTCTGGTTTCCCCTCCAGCATTTAAGGCATTTGCTAGTCATCACTCCACCCTAAAAACAAGCAAATAGCTTTAAAAAAAAATGGGAAAAAGAACTTTGCTTACTTTTTTCAGGGAATTGAGGTCACAGGGGAAAAATGATACACTCAAAATTAGAGAAACAGACAAGCAGATAGAGATCATATATTGCTGGAGCAGAAAATCATGAGAAGCCTCCACAGGAATGGGAAGCAAGGTAGGAAAACCTGAACTGTAATTGATGAGTTGCTGGAGGTTCACTTTGCTGTACACCTTAAACTAACAACATGAACACTCTTAATCAACTATAGGCCAATATAAAATAGAGTTTTTAAAGAGATATTTTTTTAAAGTGGTGNGAAGCAAGGTAGGAAAACCTGAACTGTAATTGATGAGTTGCTGGAGGTTCACTTTGCTGTACACCTTAAACTAACAACATGAACACTCTTAATCAACTATAGGCCAATATAAAATAGAGTTTTTAAAGAGATATTTTTTTAAAGTGGTGCTGGGACCACTGGATAAGTACATACAAAGAAAGAATTTGCACTCCTACTTCACATCATATTAAAAAATTAACTCAAAATGGATGCCGGAGTTAAAATTACAAAACCCTGAGAAGAAAACAGAAGAGGAAATCTTCCTGACCTTGGATTTGGCAATGGATTCTTGGATGACACCAAAAGCACAAGCAACAAGAGACTAAAGATGGATAAATGGAAATTCATTAAACTTAAAAACTTTATGTATCAAAGGACATTGTTTAGTCACTAAGTTATGTCCAACTCTTTTGCAACCCCATGAACTATAGCCCGCTGGCTCCTCTGTCCATGGGATTTCTCAGGCAAGAATACTGGAGTGGATTCATGGCAATGTATGGCAAAACCACTACAATACTATAAAGTAATTAGCCTCCAANTCTTTTGCAACCCCATGAACTATAGCCCGCTGGCTCCTCTGTCCATGGGATTTCTCAGGCAAGAATACTGGAGTGGATTCATGGCAATGTATGGCAAAACCACTACAATACTATAAAGTAATTAGCCTCCAATTAAAATGAATACATTTATTTAAAAAATTAAAAAAAAAAGAATACTGGACTGGGTTGCCATTTTCTTCTCCAGGGGATCTTCCCAACCCAGGGATCAAATCCATGTCTCCTGTGTCTCCTTTGGATTCTTTACCACTGAGCCACCAGGGAAGCTCAGCAAAGGACACTGTCAAGAAAAAGATAACCCACAAAATGGGGAAAATATTTACAAATCATGTATTTGAAAAGGGTCTACTATTCAGAATTTACAACTCAACAATAAAAGTAATCAATTAAAAGTTGGCAAAGGATTTAGACATCTCGCAAAGAAGATATACAAATGGCCAATATGCACATAAAAAGATAGTCAACATAGTTAACCACTAGGGAAATGCTAATCAAAACCACAATACTACTTCACACTTAGTAGAGTAGCTATAATAAAAAGAAAATAGAAAACAAAAAGAGTTGGTGAAGATATGGAGAAACTGGAACCTTCATACACTGCTGGTGGGAAAGTAAAAAACTTTCTATGGAAAGTAACTACTGTGGAAAACAGTTCGGCAATTCCTCAAAAAGTCAGACATAGAGTTATCATATGACCCAGTAATCCATTACTAGAAAAAATGAAAAAATATGTCTATGTAAATATTTGCACATCGATTTTCACAACAGCATTATAAATAATAACCCAAAGGTCCATCAGGTGATGGTTGGATAAACAAAACCTATTATATCCATACAATGGAAGATTAATCAGTCAAAAAAAGCAATGAGTTACTAAGACACAACGTGGATGAACCTTGAAAATGTTATGCTAACGAAGAAGCCAGACACAAAAGAACAAAGATTGTATGATTCAATATATATGAAACATCCAGAATAATAAAAACCTACAGAGACAGAAAGTAGATTAGTGGTTGTTAAGGGCTAGACGGAGTGAGTACTAATGGGTACAGGGTTTCTTATTGAGGTAATGAAAATGTTATAAAGTAAGATGGTGGTGATCATCACACAACTCTGTTAATTTACTAAAAATCAGTGAGTTGTACACTTTAAAGTGGTGACTTTTGTGGTATGTGAATTATATATCATTATAGCTGTTATCTTAAAGTCAAAGGACAAATTTCTCAACTGTTAATGGAAATTTTTCTGTTTTTTCTCTGAGTTCAAGTCCTTATCCAGTAGAATATCCTTCCAAACTCAATTTGTCCATCCTTACACCTCTCTGCCCAGCTGAGCTGTTGTTCACTGCAGTGTATCAAATAATCACTTTTACTCACACTCAGCATTAGGATTCACTTTTTATTCTTAGAAATGGAAAGAGCTGCACTAGAATTCAACAGGACCACAGTTATTAAGAGGCAAAACTCATATACAGATTTCCTTTTTAGCAATATTTATTTGTCTACANTGTGGGAGAAGACTCTTGAGAGTCCCTTGGACTGCAAGGAGATCCAACCAGTCCGTTCTGAAGGAGATCAGTCCTGGGTGTTCTTTGGAAGGAATGATGCTAAAGCTGAAACTCCAGTACTTTGGCCACCTCATGCAAAGAGTTGACTCATTGGAAAAGACTCTGATGCTGGGAGGGATTGGGGGCAGGGCAAGAAGGGGACGACAGAGGGTGAGATGGCTAGATGGCATCACCGACTTGATGAACATGAGTTTGGGTGAACTCTGGGAGTTGGTGATGGACAGGGAGGCTTGGCGTGCTGCAATTCATGGGGTGGCAGAGTCGGACACGACTGAGTGACTGAACTGAACTAAATGCTGATTTTACAAGCTAGATTGACAAAGGGGATTAATTAGTCCTTCGTTAAATAATGCAAAATATGTTTGAATGATGATGTACTAAACAGGATTGCCCTTGCTGTGGTGTGATTAGTAGAAATGCTCATCACAGTGGATGCCTAAAATTCTTTCCCAAATTCACTTGGATTTTATTGCTTTCCTCAATCTCAATAGACCAACTGATGAACTTTGGAGACTGGTTCTTTATTTTTCAGGCCACAGGGTATCTACTGTAAAAGGATTAAAAAGGGAAGCAGACAGAGAAGGCTCTGTGTTCCCAAACAGAAGGCCTCAGTGGTGAGTCAGAAGGCAGGGAGTTTGGCAGGCCAACCAACTTCAGAGCACTACAATCTGATTGAGATGAAATCCACTCAAATACTAAAATAGACTGTCCAGACATTGCCTTTGCTTCCCTGACTCCTTCACAAGGACAACAGAGTATCCTTTGCTCAATTAACCTTTGACTAAATTCAGAATAAAACAGATGGTTAGAAGCCGTAGGAAAAGAGGTAGAGGCCTTTTGAACCTCCATCCTAGGCTATTGATTTTCCAGGAAAATATATTTCCTCCATTTCCTGGAAAGGCTTTAGAGTGAATTCATTTTGATAACTCTGTTTTCCAAAGGAAACAAATCATATAGGTCTGAGGAAATTATTTTAAGGGGCTAAAATGCAGAACAAAGGTTGAATATAGAGATAAGTCTCATGATAAAGGAAAACTATAACAGCCTTAGGAAAATTTAAATCCAAGCCAAACCGCTGTGTTATAGGAATTCTGAGATAATTATGATGCCTACAAAAAATGAGTTTGTGTTGGTAAACTACTATGAAACAGGAAAGGGCAAAACATTATTGTATTTATACCATATTTGGCTTATACGACAGAAGAGCCACCTGCTTACATTCAAGTGCAGTGGTCAATTTCACTTCTCCAGGTCCTTGGCTTTCACACAACAAGCAGCACCATGCCCTGTAACTGACAGACTCAGCAAAACTGAATTGGACTCTGAAAACTCTCATCATCTCCCCAACTTNATATTTGGCTTATACGACAGAAGAGCCACCTGCTTACATTCAAGTGCAGTGGTCAATTTCACTTCTCCAGGTCCTTGGCTTTCACACAACAAGCAGCACCATGCCCTGTAACTGACAGACTCAGCAAAACTGAATTGGACTCTGAAAACTCTCATCATCTCCCCAACTTCAGGTGGAAGACATAGATGGACGAGTCAAACAGGAAGTAAGAAGGCAAAAAAGAATAGGGCATATGGAGAAGGAATAAATGGATAGATGGGTAAGGTAGTTTAGATTAGTGGTTTTAAAAAGAGAGAATGCACAGAAGTATTTTAGGGCAGTGAAATAACCCTGAACAACACTCTAAAGGTAGATAGATGTCATTATACATTTGTCCAAACCTGTAGAATGTCCAGCATCAGGAGTAATGGCAATGTCAACTCTGGACTTTGGTGCTAATGATGTGTCAATGTAGGTTCATCGAGTGTCACAAACATACCACTCCGATGGGACATGCTGATAGTGGGGGAGGCTATGCATGTGTGGAGGCAGGGGTATACAAGACATCTCTCCCTTTTGATCAATTTCACCATGAAGCTAAAACTGCTCTAAAATATAAAGGTTTTTTTTAAGAAGGGTAGATAAGCACTAGAAAGGTAGAGAAAAAAATCTTCCCACCTTTCCTACCAAATGGAGGCACTGAAGACAGACTGGTTAGGCATCTGCCATACATTACAATAAAGTAGAAGAAAGTTAGAAAAAATAAACAATACTGGCCCTTACTTATTATATTTGCCTATTTGGCTGTAGGAAAATATCTCTACAGATATACAGTTGCAGACAGAGGCAACTTCCAGAGTTTAGTACAGGCAAACCTCGTGTTATCGCACTTTGCTTCATTTCACTTTGTGGACATCATTTGTTTTTTCACAAACGGAAGGTGTATGGCAGTCCCGAATTAAGCAAGTCTACTGGTGCTGTTTTTCCAACAGCATTTGCTCACTTCAGGTCTCTGTGTCACTTTTGGTAATTCTTCCAAGTGTCTACACTTTATCATTATTATTATATTCATTGTGTGATCGGTGATCATTGATATGACCACTGCAGAAAGATTACAACTCTCTGAAGGCTTAGATCATAGCATTTTAAATAATAAAGTATTTGTTAATTAAGGTGTGTACATTGTTTTCTAAGACATAATGCCATTGCACACTTAACAGATGACAGTAAAGCATAAACAGGGACTTCCCTGGAGGTCCAGTGCTTAAGACTTCATGCTTCCACTGCAGGAGGCACAGGTTTGATACCTGGTTGTGGAACTAAGATCCTACATGTTATGCAGCATGGTCAAAAAATTTTTAATTAAAATTTAAAAATTGGATAGGACTTCAAAGAAAAATAAAGTGGAAACATAACTCTCTTATGCACTGGGAAACCAAACAACTCATGTAACTCAGTTTCCTGCGATGTTCTGGAATCAAATGGGCTTTCCCAGGTGGCTCTAGTAGTAAAGAATCTGCCTGCCAAAGCAAGAGACTCAAGAGACATTGGTTCGATCCCTGGGTCGGGAAGATCCCCTGGAGAAGGGAATGGCAACCCACCCCAGTATTCTGCCTGGGAAATCCTATGGACAGAGGAGCCTGGTGGGCTACAGTCCACGGGGTCGCAAAGAGTCAGACATGACTGAGCAACTGAGTACTCATGGAATCAAACCTGCAGTATCTTTGAGGGGTGCTTGTATCAGGATTACTGTGAGCCTGGCCTATTTGTGGCAGCACAAAGGACCACATTCTTACAGTGGGCTGCACTTGCTGCAATACATAAGGAATTTCACCCTCTGAGAGGCATTTTGATGGGAATAGAAGAGAATGCAGTCCCTTCTGCAGGGACAGGTTGCAGGCACACACATTCTTGCTGGAATGAATATGTTCACATGGTTCTCCCTGCCTGACTCCCCTTCCAGCTCGTAAAACATGCCCTCAATCCTCTCTGCCATTCAACTTTTTCCTGTTGCTGTTGTTGTTTAGTTGCTAATTCATGTCTGACTCTCTGTGACCCCATAGACTATAACCTGCCAGGCTCCTCTGTCCATGGAATTGTCCAGGCAAGAATATGGGAGTGGGTTGTCATTCCCTTCTCCAGGGGATCTTCCCGACTCACAGATCGAACTCGCGTCTCCTGTACCTCCTGCATTGGCAGGCAGATTCTTTACCACTGATACACCTAGGAAATCCAATATTTTCCTTTATTGATTTTTGAATTTTAGTTTAGTGAGTATCAGAATTGCCTGTGAGGAATGGAGAGAAGGCAGCTGAGAGAACTGTTTAAAAATGCTGTTTACCAGGACCTGTGGCCAAAGACTCTGATGTAACAAGCCAGATGTGGATCCCAGATATCTACAGTTTTAATGGTCTCCCTGGGGGCTTTCAAATGTAAAAGATTTCCCAACCACATCTGGAGCAACTCATCTTAGGACAGTTTGTCACTTGACATCATTGCCTGCCATGTGGCTTACACCACATCGGTCCTGTCTTCCCAGTGAGACCATGGATGCCAAGACCTAACTGCTGCATGCAAATGAAGCCTGACAACTAAGCTACACAATTTCCTCTTTCTTTTCTTTTTTTCAGTTTTATTGCGATCTAATTGACAAATAAAAATTATATATATTCAAGATATCTTACTTGACATTTTGATGTATGCACACATTGTGAAATGATCATCATGATCAAGGTAATTAACACATCCATCACCTCACATAGTCACCATTTTCTTTTGTTGCTATTGTTCTTTATTTTTAATCCCTCCTGGCACATAACATCAACTTACAATAGGCAAAGAGAGCCACTGAGCAGAAGATTATTAGAAAAATAACTCATAGAAAACGATATGCTTTTGTTCAATGGTGAGAGACGTTTAACAAATGACAGTGAATTTTTAGGACAATGAAGGAACCAAAGTCAGGAGCAGCAAAAGCTTCCTCTAGGCTGCCATGTCCCTAAAGAATGCTAAACTTCCCTTCAAAACAACTGGCCAGGAGAGGCCAAGTCTCAGTTAGATACATTAAACATACCTCATGGCAGATGTAGGTCTGAGTTGGGCTCCCTACGTCGCTTTGATCATACTGGAGAACTTCTAAACATTTCAGAACTGATGTGCCACCAGAAGCAAACTGAGGCTTAAATGGGTCTGAGATCAGCTGATAATCCCTCAGAAACTTGAAAAAGAGAATGTGTGCAGACCTGCAAATTCCAAGAGGTCTCTATCCTGTCCAAGCTTACAGGATGTGACAGTTAATTTTATGTGTCAACTTGGTTGGGTCATGAGATGCCCAGATTAAATAATATTTCTGGGCAGGTTTGTGAGAGTGTTTCCAGATAAAGTGAACTTTGAACCAGGAGCCTGAGTAAAGTAGATTACCCTCCCCAATGTGCATCATCCAATCTGTTAGCCTGAATAGAACAAAAAGGTGAAGGAAGGGAGAATTGGCTGTATTTGTACCTCACTGCTTGAGCTGGAACATCTGCCCGAGGACTGGAATTTACACCCTTAGCTCTCCTAGTTCTCAGGCCTTTAGACTCAGACTGAACTACACCACCACCTGTCCTGGGTTTTCAGCTTACACATGGCAGATCATGGGACTTCTCAGCCTTCATAATCACACAAGCCAATTCCTTACAGTAAATCTCTCTATATGTATCTATTGGTTCTGTCTCTCTGTAGAACCCTGACTAATACACAAGACCAAAATAAAGAAAGCATTTAGACTAGTGAGGACTCGCTGAATGCAAGAGCGTAAGAACATGTCTGATCGCAGACAGTATCATTAGGGTGTGAGAACAAAAAAATCTCCATGAAGGAGAAATAATGAATAAGACATAGTTCCTGTTTTATTTATAGCTATATTTATATTTAAACAGGCTATGTATATGTATGTATGTATACACACACCCAGGAGAAGGCAATGGCACCCCACTCCAGTATTCTTGCCTGGAAAATCCCATGGACGGAGGAGCCTGGTGGGCTGCAGTCCATGGGGTCGCTGAGAGTTGGACACGACTCAGTGACTTCACTTTCATTTTTCGCTTTTATGCCTTGGAGAAGGAAATGGCAACCCACTCCGGTGTTCTTGCCTGGAGAATCCCAGGGACGGCAGAGCCTGGTGGGCTGCTGTCTATGGGGTCGCACAGAGTCAGACATGACTGAAGCGACTTAGCAACAGCAGCAGCAGCATACACACACCCACACATCAAAGAAAGTTTGGCATCAGATTCAGTAAGATGTTAATGATGATCATCTCTGAGTGGTGGAATTACAGGTGATATTTATTTTCTTCTTTATACTTTTCCTGCACTATCTGATTTTTAATCATTATTTATGTAATAAAAAATTCTTCCTGTTTTTTAAAAAATGAAGTAATAATCAGACACTAGTGCTCTTACAGAACTAGCAACGGAAAACATCTACAATTAATGACTGTTAGGAAGAAGAGCTAATGTGAGATGAGATGAGGACACCTTACATACGGGTGAACTTGATTTTCCAGATCTCCAAATACTGTGGGTGAGTACTCAGATATTCAACACAGATTGGGAGGGTGATCAGAACAATCGGAACATATTTTGAATTCGTTGCTGCTAAAAATTTGTCTAAATACTCAAAAACGTAGATTTTTTTATAAACACCAACAACTAGCCCAAATCCTTTCACATGCATATCTAATTACAATAGTAAGTCCAATTGGTCTCTATGATCCAGCAATATTCATACTACAGCTCTACAGTTCCTTCTCAGGCCATCATGGGCTCCCCAAGACCTTTTGGGTTTTTTAAAATTAAGTTTGGTTTGAGAAAAAAATTAAATATATATGTATATATTTTGGGCTCAACAATTTAACTTCTAGGACTTCACCTTACAGATCTTTATACACTTTGCCAAAGTTACACACAGGAAGTTCACTGCAGAATTGTTTATAACAGCAAGAAGTGGAAATAAGGTACATGGACTCCAACAGGAGGTGGGTGATAGAAACTGCAGTACATCTTGAGTTGGTATATAGTATAGATAGGATTTGTATAATGCCCATAGACTCAGCAGAGGCAGAGAGAGAGTCAAAGCAGAGTGACTGTACGTTCCAGATCGGCAGGAGAAACAGCTATTGTAACACTTTCATTCACCATTTGACTGCACCCTTCCATTAAAAATTTCATCACTAAAACAACCAATAAAATCTCAGTTATATAAAAAAAATTTAATCATTGGGGTTCATCTGGAAGCTAAAAGAAATGGTCAGGACCAGAGGTGGGGGAAGGGAATTGTGTGAAGGTAGTCAAAAGGTACAAACTCACAGTTATAAGTACTAGGGATATAAAGTGAAGTGAAGTGAAGTCGCTCAGTCGTGTCCGACTCTTTGCGAGCCCGTGGACTGTAGCCCACCAAGCTCCTCTGTCCATGGGATTCTCCAGGCAAGAGTACTGGAGTGGGTTGCCATTTTCTTCTCCCAGGGATCTTCCAGACCCAGGGATCGAACCCAGGTCTCCTGCATCGCAGGCAGATGCTTTAACCTCTGATACACAACATGATAAATATAATTGACACTGCTGTATGCTCTTCATGACTATTGTTAAGATAGTATATCCTAAGAGTTCTTACCACAAGGAAAACAAATTTTTTTCTATTTCTTTGATTATGTAACTCTATGAGATCATGGATATTCAATGACTTGCTGGAGTCATCATTTCATGATGTATGTAAGTCAAATCATTATGCTGTACACCTTAAATTTACAGTGTTGCATGTCAATTTTTTATCAATAAAACTAGAAGAAAAAATACAAGGCAAATAAATAATTGAAAATATGATAACCTTACGTGACAACTCAGAACACAAATTGTGTAGGTAGCATGATTACAACTACATAATGATATATAGCTATATATGTGTAGGAAATGCATCAAAACATTACCAGTTTTTTTTTTTTAAAAAGTGATCAGGAATGAAGAGAGAAGGGAGCCTAGCTCTGTCGGGTGATATATTTTGACCTCAGAAATGTAAAAGGAAAATAGTGACAAAATTATCCCCTATGATTATTGTTCATGCTACAATGAAGCATGGTATGAAGTTCCTACCTGATTTTTCACACCAACTACTGTTCATGTTATCATCATGAAGCAAACTCACTGAAGAATGATATTTCATTTTTTGAAACCAAATGTATAGAAAGATTTTAAAACTCTTGAGGGACTCCCTTGCCGGCCTAGTGGTTAGGACTCTGCACTCCCACCTCAGGGGGCACGGGTTCCATCCCTGGTCTGGGAACTAAGCTCCCACAAGCCACACAGTATGGCCAAAAATAAAATAAAAACTGCTTATCCATGCACACAATGAAAGAAGTTGGCAGCAAAAACACACATAGTACATTAGGTGAAAAGTGAAACTATATTTCAGCTGTGATGAGGAAGATGACAAGACTACCAAACAGGGCAACTTCAGGGTTATGAGGACTTGACCTTTTCATTAGTGACTGGGCCAAGTCTGGAAAGAAGACATGGAGGAAAACAGAGTAGATTAAGGGAAATTATATAATTTCTTTTTCAACAGGAACTTATTTTGAGTATTACACATGCCCTATTTATAGCTTATATATTTTGTCATATCTGTGTTCAAGTCAGAGCCATTTCATTCCTCCCTCTGTGCCAAAGGGCAGTCTTCCCTTTGGGCTTTCCTCAAGAACAAGATTGATAATATTTCTGAGGATATCACAGCAGATTGATTGATTCTAAAATAAAACCACACTATGCAATCATGTGCATTAAAAGAACTTGGGAATTCACCTCCTATCTGTAAGGGGAGCTCTAACTGCTGAATTTCCCCATAATGCTGACATATCGGCCAATTTCTCTTTTGTTGCAGTTTAAAAGGCCTTGCTCTGAATCTTTGTGCTACCCTTGAATTACTCAGTACAGTGGATGTAAAACTTCTGGACATCTGTAAGAAACCTACAAGTAGAAGAGTTCCATTATAATGAAGCTGACATTAGACCCTTGCAATGCAACTTTCTCCAGTCTTCCATTGGTGTCGCCTCGACACTTCAGTGGTTCTCCATATAGAGAGTCAAGAAAATTTTGTTCATCATCTGAACACTCACCACTGTATAATAATTCTTGGTAAGTGGAGTCGCTTCAAATCCTTTGACAGCCTTGGGGGAGAGAGGTCTCTCTGTGAAAAAGACATTTAAATTATGTTAATATCACCCAAGTCTAAGATGAACATTTTATAACATAGGTCAACTAACATATTATAAATATTGTCAAGTGGAAGGCTCAAAGGAAATGTACATTTCTAAACAAGTGAAGCTATAATCTTACTAAACTACAGATGGTCAAGTCACAGCTTCTTACTGACAGGGTCAAGGCAAGAACTTCAGATCCAGTTTGGGCTGTTTCTTTACTCATCTGCCTCTCCATTCAACTTATAATAAAACAGATAAGCAAAGGAACGCTAACCAAATACGTTATGTTTGTAACTTGCAACTAACCATACAAGAATAACATGATACAGATAATAGCAGCCATTCTTTCTTGGGGCTGGCTGTTTATTGTGCCCAGAATAAAATAATCAGAATCTTGAATACACTGAAAACTAGCAGGAAATTCTTCTTTGTATCATTTTAATATCATTGCATTGTGCTATAAAATGTTGTCTTTCTTTAATATCATTGCATTGTGCTATAAAAAGTTTATCTTATCTATTAAACTCAGGACTAAGAGACATCCCNCACTGAAAACTAGCAGGAAATTCTTCTTTGTATCATTTTAATATCATTGCATTGTGCTATAAAATGTTGTCTTTCTTTAATATCATTGCATTGTGCTATAAAAAGTTTATCTTATCTATTAAACTCAGGACTAAGAGACATCCCAGGATGCTTTTTTTAAAAAACAAATAAAACACTTAATAAAAATACAGACAGGGGACTTCTTTGGTGGTCCAGTGGCTAAGACTCCTCACTTGCACTGTAAGGGGATCAGGTTCAATCCCTGGTCGGGGAACTAAGATCCCACAAGCCACCTTGTGCAGCCAAAAGAAATTTAAAAAATAAAAAGTACAAGACAGCAATCATAAATGTTTAACAGTGTCACTACAGACTATCTTCCTTACTCTCATTTTGTCCTTTGTATCATTGCTCTATATTCCATTTTTACCTTCCTATATTATATTGTATGCTGCTTTAAATTCCTTCTGAAGTATGGTAGAGTATACACAACCAAGTATTATCATCAGGCCTTGAGCTTTCCTTTTCTAAAAGTAATATTTTCTAGTTTTATATCTATGACATTCCACTCCTAAAAAATGCAATATACAGAAAAGAAAAACCAACAATTAACCCGTTACCAAGAGCTAGCCATCATCCACAGTAACATTTTGAAGTATGTCTTCCTATTCCTTTTATCATGTGTTTGTGAACACACACACACACAGTGATCTTTCTTAATTCACCTATAGCTTAACTCTCCTATTACAACACTACTTCATGAACATTTTTCCATTTAACCTTGATTTCTAATGATTTTTATATTTAAAATATCCCTTATGTTTACTTGGCAATTAACAGCTTTTAGGACATTTTATTTGACCTTTACAACGACCCTATGAGGGAGAGATGATCTTCTCATTTTGCAGAGGTCACTAAAGTACACAAAGGTGAGGTCAGGTGCCTAAGGGCATGAATTTGGGAAATGACAGAGCCAAGACTGAAGCCTAAGTGTGTCTTGACAAGAGCTTGTGCTCCCAAGCAGCAGGACGTCCAGAGATGAAGCTACTGAAAGGCCTGGTCGATGGCATGAGCAGTGGTTCCCCATCTACCTCGGAGCTCAGAGGGGCCATCAGTTCGATCTGGGGTGGTCAGAGAAGACCTTGCTGGGCAGGGGGGTATTTGATCTGTCCCTGGATGGGGGCTAGAACTCAAACAGGCTGAGAAGACTAGTAGAGCATTTTCTCAGCAGGGAAGATTCCAGGAGCACAGCTGTAGAAATGGCAACACTCAAGGCAGGGCTGTTCCTGCGACAGTGAACTGTCCAGCTGGACCAGGCTGTGTAAAGTGGAAATACAGCAAAAACGCAGGAATGAGGGCCAATTCTCCCACTCCTCAGCGACAAAAAATGGGGCTTATCTAGTTCAAGATCTGCCTGGATCCACATGGTGGCTTCACAAGGCTTTACTGGATAAATCTGAGCAATTCAAAGCCACCCAGACTATTACTTGAGATTATAAGTGGCAGAGTCAGGACATGAACCCAAGTACTGTATTGCTAAGCTTGGTG
>SJYV01041304.1:0-32390 GCA_006410875.1 Neotragus pygmaeus | reverse complement strand
CAGGGATCGAACCCACATCTCCTTCATTGGCAGGCAGATTCTTTACCACTGAGCCACCTGGATTCCCAGGTCTATATATATATCTATTGTGCTGTGCCATGCTGTGCTCAGTTGTATCTGACTCTTGCTACCCCAATGGATTGTAGCCCACCACACTCCTCTGTCCATGGGATTTCCCAGGCAAGAATACTGGAGTGGGTTGCCATTTCCTTCTCCAGGGATCTTCCCAACCCAGGGATCGAACCCACATCTCCTGCATCGGCAGGTGGATTCTTTACCACTAGCACCACCCTCCAATGCTTAACCAGATGCCCACTTTCTGGATGGAAGTACACCTTAAAACATTTCGTTCCAGGATGTCAAGAAGTTTGCATCCTTTTTTCCCCCCAGTGTGGTGATGGGAATAAAATGTACCTTTTCATGTGGGGCATGGTTGGTAATGAGCCTAAGATTCTGAAGGATCTGTCTTCCCTGATGGGAAGGTAGAGACATTTGTTCCATTTCTAATCTGCATGTTTTCTGGGAGCTTTGTCAAAATCCAATTTTATCTTCTTTGTGTACATATTCTTTAAGACATAAAATCTGTCTCTTGAGTGAAAATATATAGTATCCATTTTTTTCCCCACATTTGGGAGGGAGGCCGTCAGTGTAAACAATATATGTAAATGTGGGCCTCTTCTGAGACCCATAAGTCTTTATTCATTTAATCAATGAATGTTTTGCATTCAAACTTAAAATGACTGATGAGCCCAGTCACATCTAAAAATGAGATTCTAACATACTTCTAGCAAAGGGGAGATGTCAATATTACTAAAGAGTTAAAGGACACTACAATCCAAATATGTTCCTGAATGCTATAATCTAAAATGCAAAGGTTTCCAGGAATAAATGGATAGGGATTCTGTTTTAGTTTGCCAAGACCTGAGTGGACAAGATGCAACAGACCCTAGAGACACTATCAAGTATCCCATGGGATTCCAGACTTACTGCATCTTCCTTAGAAGTGATATCAATGGGGAAGTGTTAATGACATGTAAGGACTTCCCTAGTGGCTTAGACGGTAAAGCGTCTATCTACAATGCGGGAGACCTGGGTTCGATCCCTGGTTGTTCAGGAAGATCCCCTAGAGAAGGAAATGGCAATCCACTTCAGTACTATTGCCTGGAAAATCCCATGGACAGAGGAGCCTGGTAGGNAAAGCGTCTATCTACAATGCGGGAGACCTGGGTTCGATCCCTGGTTGTTCAGGAAGATCCCCTAGAGAAGGAAATGGCAATCCACTTCAGTACTATTGCCTGGAAAATCCCATGGACAGAGGAGCCTGGTAGGCTACAGTCCATGGGGTCGCAAAGAGTCGGACATGACTAAGCAACTTCACTTTCAACTTCACTTTAATGACATGTATGCCAAAATGGTAACAAAGCAAAAAACTTCTAGTGAGAGTGTGAGCATGTGTATGCACGTGGATGTGTGTATTGGGTAGATGTGGTGGAGATGAGTAGTGTCTAAAATAATAAATGGACGTAAATATTAGCAGAAAAAGGCTGAGAACTGTGATAAAAAAAAAAACCTCCACCTTTCTTTTGAGGTTGCTCCTTATCCAGGTTAATTGACCTCCTATAGGCGACCACACTGGCAATATTCACTTGTATTAGTTGTTGTTTAGTTGCTCAGTCATGTCCAACTCTTTGCAACGCCATGAACTGTAGCCTGCCGGGTTCCTCTGTCCATGGGATTTTCCAGGCTAGAATACTGGAGTGGGTTGCCATTTCCTTCTCCAGGGGATCTTCTCGACACAGGGATCGAACCCACATCTCCTGCATTGGCAGGCGGAGTTTTTACCACTGAGCCACTAGGGAAGCCCACTTGTGTTGGTACTTGGCTGAATTTGAGAATAAAGACACTGATCAGAAAATGAAACATGCATCAGCAAGAGGCACTGCATCTGCTTGAGGGAAGTTGCCTGCACTATACACAGTTCCCTTTTTTAGAAAACCTCAATACACTAGAATTTACCCACAGATGCTGTTCTGAAGCACTCGGAACTACATAGGAAGAAGTTGGAAGGGGCCTCTCGGGACTAGTAGAGAAGGCAAAGCCGGAGGGTTATGATTTCTGAGCCAATGGAAACTTAGACAGAACCATGTCACCCTCCACTGCACCACACCCTCATAAGCCTCACATGGAATAATACTGAACATTCCGTCCCAGACCTTCTTCCTCACTCTTGAGATTGGTCACCTACTAAAATGAAAATGCTGTCTATAGAAAGTGCAATACTTTCAGCTGCTATCAGTCTTTTACACCTTAGTGGAAATAAGAGGTGTGAGACCAAGTTTAGAGATGATGATGTGGAGAAAAACTAAGGGCACTGGCACCCATCTGGGAAAAAGCAAGGGAGACTCCCTCACCATGGAGAGGGTATGAGGTAAGTAGACTCCAGTACAAGTCACTTGCCTAGGATTAATGCCAATCATTTACATGTACAAAATGGAGAACCAATTTCCCTTTTCTATCTGCAAAGCCCTGGGATGGTGAAAAGGTAATGCAAATTTGTGCTCAGATGCTATATGCAATTTCCCAATACAATGGCCGGATGTCACGCATCTCTGGCTTCTCTATGCAAGCTTCATGCACCTGTTTAGTGTCTCTGGTATGAAACTGAGCTTCAGATTAGCTGAACTTTTTTTTTTTAAATTTTTTTTGGTCCACATAAAGCAGCATGTGGGATCTTAGTTCCCCGACCAGGGATTGAACCTGTGTCCCCCGCACTGGAAGCATGGAGTCTTAACCACTGGACCACCAGGGAAGTCCCTAGCTGAACTTTCTTGATACTTATTTTGGTGCAGAAATTAGCTGCTTAGTTCCAGTTGGATCTGTGAAGGTCAAATGAACAGCAGGATTCCCTCCCTCCATTCACCACTACTGTGAGGCAGACAGGAAAGAAAAGATTGCTTCTTAGATTACAGCTCAACGGTTTCAAGGTCCCAGGCCTGCCATGGAATGAGGCAAGGTTCAAGAATAACAACAACAAAAAAAAAAACATTTACTCTACACTGGGTAAGCAATGGAGAGACAAGGAGTAAAATTCATTAAAGATTTTAAGTATTTACATAGAGCCAGCCTAAGGTCTAATCCTGCATCAGCAGCTGAAATCAGACAAGGCTTTTCATTTTTAAATGTTTCCCCACATTTTTCCATTTTGGATATCCACAATGACAGCAAAACCTATTTTCCATCCACTAAACACCAGGTGTTAGTTCTGAACCATTGGGGATCTGCCAGTATAAGCTGCACAGAAGTTAATATTTATATGGCTTTACAAATAGATCCTTTTTGGAGGAGTTTTCAGTTTCAACATGTATGCTATTTTATGACATCCTCCCTAAACTGACAAAAAGTAAGGAAGCGCAGGAGAAGACACTCCCCCAACCATTTGGTAATCTTACTGCTACAATTTCCTGACTTACAGAGCCCTTGCTATGTGCTATGGGCTGACACCATCCATTCATTGCCCTTGATTCTCCCAGCAAGCCTGTAATCTGGGCACAGTTATTTTCCCCCATTTTACAGATAAGTAAATGGTGACTCAAAGTAAGTAGTTAAGTCACAAAGCAAAAATGTGATGGAACCAATAAAAATACACAAGAAAGTGCTCTGAGGAGCATTTTAGCCCTGTATGCATACTTGACGTTTTACTGTGTGTGTATTAGTTGCTCAGTCATGCCCCGACTCTTTGCGACCCCATGGACCCCACCAGGCTCCTCTGTCCATGAGACTCTCCAGGCAAGAATACTGGAGTGGGTTGCCATTCCTTTCTCCAGGGGATCTTCCTGACCCAGGGATCGAATCCAGGTTTCCTGCATCACAGATAGCCTCCTTGCCATCTGAGCCGCCATGTTTTCCTGACATTAAAAAGATGAGAACGAAATCTGTGAGTCTGTACATGAAAAGAAATCCCTTGCTGCTATTGATACAAGGAGTACTTTTACCACCTGCAGCAAGTTGGTTACAACCTCTAAGACAACTTAGTTCACCTGTATGAGAAGACTGTCTCTGCAGGGGTTTGCTTAACTCCTGTGCTGTCTTTCTCATTTCAGGGGGCAGCCCTGACCCAGCAGGCACCTCGTCGTGTTTGCCAGAAGGGGTTCAGGGCTGCACTAAGTTACTCCTGTTTGTTCGTCTGGTTCCATCGTCCATATACGTTAAGTGTTGGCTGACGGGGTGGGGGTGGGGGATCCGGCCCATGGTTACAGGATCATGCTCTAAGCATCTGCGTTAACCAGTCATAGCCCCCGCCACATCCTCGTTAAGACAAGAAGCCATACCACAAACCAGTTCAGAACTAGGTGATGCCTCTAATGCCACATGGCTTCAGTACCACTCAGTGCATTTCATTTAAAGCTAATTCAGGGTTTGAAGGGATCACAATAGACTCCATCACTCAACTATTAAAGCCTAATCAACTGCAAAGCAAGTGATTCAGTGAGACCACATGGGTATAGCTTATGTTTCAGGCCCATTAAAAAAAAAAAAACTTTTTTCAAATATTTTAGGAACATTCCATCTCTTCCTTGTTCTTCTTGTTCTTCTTGAATAAGAGCTTAAATTAACTTAGACCATCTTGAATCACATTCTCTAATCCTCACAGCTGAGCACGCTGCCTCTGTTAACCCCTGAACTTTGGAGGAAATGTCATTAAGTCGTGCGACAGAGCAAGCACATCTGAGCTGCTTAGTCATATTTCACTGGGTGGCAGTGCTCCTGGTTCTGTAGACATGACCTGTGATGCTTCCACCCAGCTCCTCCTAAAAGCAGTCACCCAGTCAGCAACAAATAATCCTCTCATCTCAGAAACTGGACTCACTTTGATACTGGTATTCCACTTACTAGAATACAGGAGTTAGCATTTATACTCTGCTTGGTTTTAAATGATAACTCTTCCAATTGGATATGGTGCAAAGCCTCTCACTACTTCTCTCCCTTATTTCCTTCCTTTCTCTACACTTCAGCCATTTAGAGAACAAGGTCTGACTTATGCACATAGCTGCAATAACATCGGTGTGCTGAAAAGAACACCGACATGAGGGTCAGGAAACCTTGACTCTAATCCAAGATTTGTCACTGCGGGGCAGTTGTGAGGACTCAAGGAAAGCAACACTACTTTCCTTGTGTCTCTGTTTCCCATCTGGATGGTGAGAGATGTCTTTGACCAAAGGAGCGCAGTAAAAGGCCTGCTGATTAATCCTCTGAACAGGGGCTCCCAAAGGCAGCATCTTGGCTGGGTCCCCAAGGTCCAGAATCTGGTCTTCAAATCTCAAGGCTCTTGAAAATAGACTCACATTAACCACATACACAAAAGGCTAATACATAAAGTGAAAAGCCAAGGTACTAATTTTTCCAAAAAATGAACCATTAAGAGGATTGGATCCCTCCATTTTACGGTCTAGATAACTCTCTCCCAACAGAGAAATCTACATGGTAAGCCAAATTACAATCAGAAATTTGTTGGATAATACAGAATCAGAGCAAAGGGAGTCTGGAGTATCCCAGCCTAACATAATTATTACCTGTTTACAGCTGATTTTTTTTTTCAAAATGTCATTTTTAAATGGCTTATTTATAAATTCTGGCTCTATCTTCCTGCCAGTGCTTTGTGGGACTCACATTGCAATTGGGGATGGCTTTGACCGTCTATGTCCTTTTGTTTCTGTGGATTTATACAGAGTTACTTTAGATAACTAATATGGGCTTCTTGATGACTTAGACCTCATAATATTCAGAGCCAGGAAGTCCAGCTTCACAGAGCTCCTGTAAAACAAGCAAAGGTCTGAGCGCAATTGTTATTGCTCACGCCTCATCTCGAAATCCCAAAATCCACTTCCAGATGGCTTCCTCAGCACCACTGACATCACCGTATCCAACTTTATGATCTCTGTTCTTCCTTGTGAGCACATGTTTATGGCAAAAACCACTTTCTCCACGACAGAAATTTATCTTCAGTTGAGTAGCCAAGTGTTCAGGAAAGAGGCAAAGGAATGAGGAATGATATGGACATCCTGATGGAAACAGTGCCAAGATTAACAAGAGAAAGAGAGAGGACAATTGGCTTTGGATAATCTCACCAAAAAGAGAGTAGACGTGAAAGAAAGGAAAAGACGAAATCTCTCTTGTCAATAGCACTTGCCAAGCCAAGGAGGGAAGCCCAAGACCTAGAATCAGCTGCCGCACAGCCAGATGGCCGCTGTGGCCAACCTCCCGCCCCCCACCATCCTCCTGTGCCCCTGTCACTAGAGTTACACAAGCTGCCAGTTTTGAGGGGTGGAGCGGACAGACCCTCCAGACCCTGCCCGCGGCTGGAGCATCTGTGCACCGGAGCTGTGGGTGTCCTCCCTGAGCCCCAAGTCCCCACCCCTTCAGAGAAGGTGACTTATTTCTTAGTCTTGCAGATTGGAACAAGGAACATATTTTCCCAGAGATACAGCGCCATTCGCGCCACTTAGTCTCCGTGACATCTGTAATTCAGTCACATTAGTTATTAAACAAGCCACTGTGGGCTGGCCAGAAAACAGTCACCGTGTAGTGCCATATTTCTATGGGAAAATCGGCTATGTGTTCCTTAAAATAACTTAAAAACAAACTTCTGGAAAATCCATTTTTACACTGAAGAATGCCTGAACATGGGGTCCCAAATCAACATCCTCATCCTTTATACTTCTTCCTTGCCCTTCCATGTAAAGGATAAATTAAAAAGATTAAAAAACACCCTAGATATTCCAGGTACTATTTCTTTTAGAACTCCCCATGATGAATCCAGCCACAGGTATAAAGACCATGAGAAGAGGCTCGGAAAATCCAAGAGCCAAGAGCTCCTGCTGGTTTAATTGTCCAGGCAGTGAAGGAGGGGACTCTCCTGTGAAGACAGGGTTCCCAAAGCCCCCACATTCTATGATTTAGGGTCAGAACCTGAAAACCTAGTAGAAGCAACTGCTTCACAACAAATTCCATACACAGGAGAGACTAGTGTTACATGTTGTTGCTCAGTCGTTCAGTTGCATCCAACTCTTTGCAACCCCATGGACTGCAGCACGCCAAGCTTCTATCAATAAATCAGCACTCACTGGTGAACTGGTAAGGTGGACCAGCAGAGAAACTTAAATAAGTCCCATGAGGCCAGTTTTTTAAAACATCTTCATGTCTGGGCATTGGGGAAGGATGGACTGAGAGTTTGGGATTAGCAGATGAAAACGATTATTTATAGAATGGATAAACAACCAGGTCCTCTGTCATCCCCTTTTCCTCCTGCCTTCAATCTTTCCCAGCATCAGGGTCTTTTCAAATAAGTCAGTTCTTCGCATCAGGTGGCCAAAGTATTGGAGCTTCAGCTTCAGCATCAGTCCTTCCAATGAATATTCAGGACTGATTTCCTTTAGAATTGACTGGTTGGATGTCCTTGCAGTCTAAGGGATTCTCAGGAGTCTTCTTCAACACCACAGTTTGAAAGTATCAGTTCTTTGGCGCTCAGCTTTCTCATGGTCCAACTCTCACATCCGTACATGACTACTGGAAAAACCGTAGCTTTGACTAGATGGACATTTGTCAGCAAAGTAATGTCTCTGCTTTTTAATATGCTGTCTAGGTTGGTCATAGCTTTCTTCCAAGGAGCAAGGGTCTTTTAATTTCATGGCTGCAGTCACCATCTGCAGCGATTTTGGAGCCCAAGAAAGCCTGTCACTGTTGCCATTGTTTCCCCGTCTATTTGCCATGAAGTGACGGGACCAGATGCCATGATCTTAGTTTTTTTAATATTGAGTTTTAAGCCAGCTTTTTCACTCTCCTCTTTCACTTTCATCAAGAGGCTCTTTATTTCCTCTCCACTTTCTGCCACAAGGGTGGCGTCATCTGCATATCTAAGGTTATTGATATTTCTCCCTGCAATCTTGATTCCAGCTTGTATTTCATCCAGTCAGGCATTCTGCATGATGTACTCTGCATATAAGTTAAATAAGCAGGGTGATGATATATAGCCTTTACGAGCACAAAGCTGAGGGAGGGAGGTGGGCAATGAACACAGGAGTCCCCCCTCCAGCAGTCTCATCCACTGCCTTCCGTAAAGTCCTCTACCCTCATGCCTCTCTTTCTTCTTGCCGTCTGCATAGATGGCACACACATAAGCTCTCAGTCAACTCCAGTGTAATACTGTCTACTTATTCTGCAGGGTTTAAGATTAGCCCTGGATTTCCCATTGGAAAGCCAACTCTTTGCAGCACAGTGTCCCCCAGCCCTGGTCCAGCATTCAATACATATGAGACACTCAATAAACCACCATTCATTGGTGGATTGGTAGGGTGGACTATCAGAAAAACTGAAATAAGCCCCATGAAGCCAGATTTTTAAAACGTTTTCATATCTGGATGTGGAGGAGGGACGGACTGGGAGTTTGGGGTTAGCAGATGCAAACTATTACTTATAGAATGGATAAACAACCAGGTCCTACTGTATAGCACAAGAAAGTATATTTGATATCCTGGGACAAACCATAAAGGAAAAGAATATAAAAAATGCATAACTGAATCACCTTGCTGTACAGTAGAAATTAACATAACATTGTAAATCAACTATACTGCAATAGTCTTCAAAATTTTTTTGATCTCTGGATCCTCAGTGTCTAGAAGAGTGTCACATAGTAGGTGTTCAATAACTGTTTGATGAATTACAGTTTAGAAGCTTTCACCAATTGATGATTAATTATAATTGAGGAAAAGGCATTATCAAGATCACAAGTAAAGGCAAAAAGAAATATGATTAGCAAAGAAAAAGAATCCATTTCCATATGACTTTTCAGGAAACATCTGTTATCTAAACTAACACACACCTGCGCTTGTCCCCAAACCGAAGCCCAGTGACTGTGAGGTGACTAAAGATGCTTCAAACTCCACGGGGATGGATTTCAGTGACTCATGTGCCCATGCAATTTCTGGCTTNTAGTATTTGATAATCAAGTAATGATGTCATGTTGACATCTGGAGTTTAGAGGAGAGATCCATTCTGGAGATCTGATTTTGGGAGCCATAAGCATATGGACAATATTATCAAGGGGTAGAGTAGAGAGAGAGAAGGAAAGGGAAACGAAGGAGAGGCAAGGGGAGGGGAAAGGAGAGAAGTGCCTTCTGTCTAATTGCTATAGCTTTGTCAACTTTCAGAACCTATCAGGCCCCTTAATATCATCCTTTTTGCTTGTAGCCTTAGGTGAGTTCACTTCATTTCTCTGACTCCGTTAGCTCTTCTTTAAAATGGGAAATTTGTCATTTTTCCACCTTAGTTCCAAGGAATATGTTTAGCTTTCAGACAAAGACACAGTTTTACCAGCCCCTTGGGATGGGAACAGAATGTCACCCCAGGGGGTTCCTGGTATTGCTACAATCTTGGGAGAGCATGGCTCAGCAAGATTTCAAATGGAGCAAATGGGTCATGAGGTTCTAATTTACTGACCTATCCTTAAAAGGCTGTGCCATTCTCCCACACACCCTAAAACCTATAATTTGAAAGACACAGACTACATAAGTCCAAATACATAGAGTAGGCACTTGAGCATTGCAAAGGGCAGCATGTTCCAGTATAAGTGGAACACGGCATCATTTGCAGTCAGCCTCCACAAAAAGCCACAGCTGTGAAGCCAATGTGACTGCCTGAGAATGGAGCTACCATGCTGCTCTTTTCCCCGCTAAGCCATCAGGAAGTGGTCCCTGGAGCCAGAAGTGGCAGGAGGTGGAATGAACTTAAGACCAGTCTGGAAGAGTATTGGGTCCAGTGAGCCACAGAGATGCTAAAAGGTCACTTTGACCATTACAACAGCTGAATTCCACTCCTCTTCCAGAAAATGCCCAGGAACTTCTCTCTCTAGAGAAGTTACTTCAAGACAGCTTGGATTTCTCTAAACAAGCTTATACATAGGCTCTGTCCTACATGGCCTCAACCTCTCAGGACACTCATATTAAGACAAGGTAATTAAACCACAAGCTTCAAGTGGCAAGCATGCTCATTGTCATCTGCTCTAGATCCCCAAAGGATCTATATCATTGATCAAGATGATATTAATGAAAATAATGGAACAATAGTACTTCTGCCAGTAGTTCCTACTTTAAGAAGTCTACATCCTTTCAGGCATTTTGTGAATTATATCTCAATTTTTCAATATAACCCTATGAAGGAGGTACTATTGTTATCTCCATTCTATATGTAAGGACAGAACGGATCAGATTTTTGTACTGTACATAGCTAGTCATTGGCATAATTGGGCCCTGTATCACCTGATTCCAAAGTCTAGGTTCCTTCCACTATTCCTCACTGCCTCTCCTCCCCCTTTTTCTGATCTGCTGGATCTTCCATCTCTCCAGGCCAAGTCCCTTCCTCCTAGCCTGTTGGTGCTATGAGAACAGAAGGAAAGAAATTAGCATTGAACGTCACCTCATTGCTGGGCATCCTGCAGTCTAAGGCCCCAGCCCAAGTGCCATGATGAGCTTCCAGATAGTGACCGGTGGCCTTGGGGACATACTTGCAGAACTTTGCAGCATCCCTTGATTTGGGCACTGGTGGCAGCTGAAACTCTGTGCCCTCTCTGGAATTCTGAGGATTTTTAAACAGAATTAAAACCCTACTTTTCAAAGGGTAGTCTCATTAGAAGGTCAGTCAGTCAATCCTCAATCCTGATGAAAGAAAGAACCTGAAATTGAAGAAGCCACCCTATTTCTCCCTATAACAGACTGTCTTTCAATCATTAATTGGAGAAGGAAAGATGCTAGCAGGCTGGTAGCAGTGAGGCTCCAGCACCTGGGCTGTAAAATAGATCCTGACCCAGGTTAAAGATGCTGAGGAGCCCTGGTGGGCAGAACCAACCCATAGGGCCAGGAGGGAGGCCTTTGAGATTCTGCAATCCCCACTCCTCAGAATGCCAAAACCTCATCCATTCTCTCCAGGGCAACATGATCCAGGGTCAATAGACTTGAAGGCAGAGGCTGGATCTCCCCTCCTGTATTAATATCACCGGTACATGTGTCCAGCCCACTTGAAAGACTGAGACAGCCTTGCCACTCACTGATAACCTGTCTCTTATACACATCTAGATGTGTATAAGAGACAGCAATATTATCAAGGGGTAGAGTAGAGAGAGAGAAGGAAAGGGAAACGAAGGAGAGGCAAGGGGAGGGGAAAGGAGAGAAGTGCCTTCTGTCTAATTGCTATAGCTTTGTCAACTTTCAGAACCTATCAGGCCCCTTAATATCATCCTTTTTGCTTGTAGCCTTAGGTGAGTTCACTTCATTTCTCTGACTCCGTTAGCTCTTCTTTAAAATGGGAAATTTGTCATTTTTCCACCTTAGTTCCAAGGAATATGTTTAGCTTTCAGACANGCACTGGTGGCAGCTGAAACTCTGTGCCCTCTCTGGAATTCTGAGGATTTTTAAACAGAATTAAAACCCTACTTTTCAAAGGGTAGTCTCATTAGAAGGTCAGTCAGTCAATCCTCAATCCTGATGAAAGAAAGAACCTGAAATTGAAGAAGCCACCCTATTTCTCCCTATAACAGACTGTCTTTCAATCATTAATTGGAGAAGGAAAGATGCTAGCAGGCTGGTAGCAGTGAGGCTCCAGCACCTGGGCTGTAAAATAGATCCTGACCCAGGTTAAAGATGCTGAGGAGCCCTGGTGGGCAGAACCAACCCATAGGGCCAGGAGGGAGGCCTTTGAGATTCTGCAATCCCCACTCCTCAGAATGCCAAAACCTCATCCATTCTCTCCAGGGCAACATGATCCAGGGTCAATAGACTTGAAGGCAGAGGCTGGATCTCCCCTCCTGTATTAATATCACCGGTACATGTGTCCAGCCCACTTGAAAGACTGAGACAGCCTTGCCACTCACTGATAACTCATTGCAGCATCAGAATACTCAGCACCAGGCTTGGCACAAAGTGAAAGCCTCATAAATCCTCATCGGCTTGAATGCTTTGAATCAAGTTTGAGGGCTGGCACACATTCTCAGCTCCTCACAGGCCCACTGAGTTTTGGCTCAGAGGCAAAGGAAGCATTTACTCTTCCTGAATTGGCTACCATTTGCTACCGTTTCACTGATTGCAGTCCCTGCAGCCTAAGTTCTCCAGTTTGCTTTCTTGCTTGGGGGTTCTCAGACCCCACAGGCCCAGCACTGTTCCCCCAATCCAAGCAGGAGGGCCCCCTTACAAGGATTTGGGACAGGGTCCCTGGAAAAAGGCATCTACAATCTGGGAAAATGGTCTCCAGGGAGCCAGAGATTGGGCAAGTGACGGGAATGGAAATGATAGGGAGATACAGACTACACGGAAGACAGGAAGACTTCCATGGAAGGCATGGAAGAGAAAAAGAAAGGAGGATGCTTTGAGATCTAAGGGCTATGCAAATCAAGTTCAAGGCAAAGTGCCCAGGCCCAAGATTTTTCAACTTGATTTAGCTACAGAATTCTTACTCTGTTAATGGAGTGCTCAAAATGTAGAAGAGATACAAGAGAATGGGCCAGCCAGCTCCCTGCCTGCTTGAGCTCCTTCTTCCTTCTCTTCCTCCCCGATACAACATCCCCACCCCTGGAAGCCTCTAGGACTCCAGTTTAAGACTTCCTGACCCAGGTCAAGGAGACAAAACTGAGGTTCAAAGAGGTGTGGAAATTTTCTCCCAGTCATCTCCAGAAGACAGAGACTAAGGACATGAGTGTGCAGCAGATTCACAGGTATAACATGCTGAATCCTGGGAGGTTCTGTCAGGGGCCTTGCTGCTCACTAATGGTATTAGACTCATCATGATGAAAAAAAAAAATATATATATATATATATATATTTGATTTACAATGTGGTGGTAGTTTCAGGTGTACAGCACAGTGATTCAGCCACCAGTCTCCTCCATCCATGGAATTCTCCAGGCAAGAGAACTGGAGTGGGTTGCGATTCCCTTCACCAGGGGATCTTCCCAACCCAGGGATCGAACCCACATCTCCTGCATTGCAGGCAGATCCTTTACAGTCTGAGTCACCAGGGAAACCATATATAGATATGTATATATATATCAGTTCAGTTCACTTCAGTTCAGTCGCTCAGTCATGTTCGACTCTTTGCAACTCCGTGAATTGCAGCATGCCAAGCCTCCCTGTCCATCACCAACTCCTGGAGTTCAAACTCATGTCTATCGAGTCGGTGATGACATTCAGCCATCTCATCCTCTGTTGTCCCCTCATCCTCCTGCCGCCAATCTCTCCCAGCATTAGGATCTTTTCCAATGAGTCAACTCTCTGCATGAGGTGACCAAAATACTGGAGTTTCAGCTTTAGCATCATTCGTTCCAAAGAACACCCAGGACTGATCTCTTTTAAAATGGACTGGTTGGATCTCCTTGCAGTCCAAGGGACNTTCCTCAGGGACCATGTGCTGGGAAGGTTTAGAGGCAGGAGGAGAAGGGGATGACAGAGGATGAGATGGCTGGATGGCATCACTGACTCGATGAACGTGAGTCTGAGTGAACTCTGGGAGATGGTGATGGACAGGGAGGCCTGGCATGCTGCAATTCATGGGGTTGCAAAGAGTCGGACACGACTGAGAGACTGAACTGAACTGATGCAAAGAGCCAACTCATTGGAAAATACCCTGATGCTGGGAAAGGTTGAAGGCAAAAGGACAAGAGGGCAGCAGAGGATGAGATGGTTGGTTATATACCGTCACTGATCAATGGACAGTAATCTGAGCAAATTCTGGGAGATAGTGAAGGACAGGGAAGCCTGGCGTGCTGCAGTCCATGGGGTCACAAAGAGTCAGACATGACTTAGACACTGAACAACAACAACAAACCATCAAAAATACCAATGTGACATTTTTCACAGAACTAGAACAAATAATTCAAAAATTTGTATGGAAACACAAAAGACCCCAAATAGCCAAAACAATCTTGAGACAGAACAGAGCTGGAGGAATCACACTCTCTGACTTCAGGCTATGCCACAAAGTTACAGCAATCAAAACAGTATGGTACTAGCACAAAAGCAGATACATTGATCAGTAGAACAGAATAGAGAGCCCAGAAATAAACCCACTCACTTATGGTCAATTAATCTATGACAAAGGAAGCAAGAATATACAATGGAGAAAAGATAGTCTCTTTAATAAGTGGTTCTGGGAAAAGTGGACAGCATATGTGAAAGAAAGAAATTAGAACATCCTCTAACACTATACACAAAAATAAGCTCAAATGGATTAAAGATCAGATACTATAAAACTCCTAGAGGAAAACATAGACTGAGTATTCTTGGACATAAATCACAGCAATATTTTTTGATCCATCTCCTAAAGCAAAGGAAATTTAAAAAGTAAACAAATGGAACCTACAACTTAAAAAAGTTTTTGTACAGCAAAGGAAACCACTGATAAAATGAGAAGACAATCTACTAAATGGGAGAAAATATTTGCAAATGCTGACTACTAAGAGGTTAATATCCAATATATATAAACAGCTCATGCAACTCAACATCAAAAAAACAACCCAATTTAGAAAATGGGCAGAAGACCTGAATAGATATTTTTCCAAAGAGGTAATGCAGATGGCCAACAGGCACATGAAAAGATGCTAAGCATTGCTAATCATCAAGGAAGTGCAAATGAAAACCACAATGAGGTATTACCTCACACCTGTCAGAATGGCTATCACTGAAAAGAACACAAATAACAAATTTGGGGAGGGTGTGGTGAAAAAGGAACCCTCCTACACTGTCGATGGGAATGTAAATTGGTGCAACCACTGTGGAAAACAGTATGGAGGTTTCTCAAAAAAATAAGAATAGAACTAGCATATGATCCAGCAATTTCACCCCTGGGTATATATTAAAACACACACACACACACATACAAAAACACCAGTTCAAAAGATACATGCACCTCAATGTTCATAGCAGCATTATCTAAAATTTCCAAGGTATAAAAGCAATCTAAGTGTCTATCAACAGGTGAATGGATAAAGACAACGTGGTGTGTGTGTGTGTTATGGCTGGAATACTACTCAGCCATAAAGAAGAACTGAATAATGCCAGTTTATACCAACATGGATGGACACTTGGATGGCATTATGCTAAGTGAAACAAGTCAGAGAAAGACAAATACTGCATGATATCATTTATATGTGGAATCTAAAAAATACAACAAACGTGATTAAAACAAAAAAGGCAGACTCACAGATATGGAAAACAAACTGCCTGTGGGGAGAGGGAAGGAGGGAGGGGGCAACATAGAGATAAGGGAATAAAAGGGGTGATTATGGGACTATATGAAATCACATATAGTGAAACTTTTGAAAATTAGAAAGCACTATAACCCACTCCAGTATTCTCGCCTGGAAAATCCCGTGGACGAAGAAGCCTGGTAGGCTATAGGCCATGGGGTCGCAAAGAGTCGGACACAACTGAGCCACTTCACTTTCACTTTCATAGAATTTAAAGAATTTTTCGTTTAATAAAAAATCATTTTTAGGGACTTCCCTGGTGGTCCAGTGCTTAGGACTCCTCACTTACACTGGTGGGGGCCTAGGTTTGATCCCTGATTGGGGACCTAACATCCCACAAGCCACACAGCACAGCCAATAATAATAATAACAATTTTAATTAAATTTAAAAGAAAGAAAATGGGGAAATATTTTTAGGAAGATACTATCAAAGTCTGGGAGGCACTTCAGAAACACCCTTGTCTCCCAGGTGTCTCAGCAGACTTCCCTGATCATTTGCGAGTGGCGTGAGCCTCTAGCTACCCTAGGACACTAAAGCCACATGAGAACACAAAGATGGAGGTCACTTGCAGAGACCAGCTGGCCACTCAGAGAGTCAGAAGGCAGCAGCTCTTTCATGTGGTCACCGTGCCCCACAGTCAACACTCAAATTGTCAAAGTACTGCTGCATCTCTGCTTTCATTTTTCTAGATTTCCAAACTGACCGTTTCAAGCTGGCACTCTTTCTGTATATAAATAATAGTGTGTCCTTGGCAACTATCAAGCCCTGCTCTTTTTGCTTTTTAAACGTTAACAGTTTCATAATGTCAACAAAAAAAGTATTAAGTATGCCCTAAGGGAAAGGCTACCCACTCCAGTATTCTGGCCTGGAGAATTCCATGGACTGTATGGGTTCGCAAAGAGTAGGACACAACTGAGCAACTTTCACTTCACTTCACTTCAGACTAGGCACTGTGCTAGGTACTTTAGGTCTGAGAGATACTCCATCTAAAGTGACAAGATACAGAAACAATTTAAATGTTCATCAATGGATGAATGGATTTCAAGAAAAGATGTGGTATATACACACAATGGACTGTTATTCAGCCATGCAAAAGGAGGATATTCTGCCATTTGCTAAAACAGGGATGGACTTTGAGCACATTATGCTAAATGAGATAAGTCAAAGAAAAATACTGTATGGTCTTACTTATACATGGAATCTTAAAAAATCAAACATAAAAAAAGAGCTGTTATCAGGGGGTGGAGGCTGAGGGATGAAAACTGACATTGTTTAAGAGTACCAACCTACAACAAGCAGTAAATACACCATAGTGGTTTAATGTCCACTATAGGGAACACGGGCAACACTATTGTACTTAGGTGATGTGATAAATATCGCTACAATGGCAATGATATTACAAAATATCAATGCATTAAGGTAAGACATTGTACACCTTAAATTTACACCATATTGTATGTCAAATACTTTCAATGTTTAAAATAATGTTTTTAAATTTGCAAATATTTGTGTTTAGGTCTATCTCCTAGCTACCTTGGGAACTTGAGACTGAATGGTCAGTATTTTCGGCTGCTGGGTGCACCCTAGCTCAGCTTTCAATCTCATTCTTCATGTATTGATTTTATTAATCTTCCCTCAGGGTTCTAGGAGTGCCTCAGTATGACTGTTATGCACCCCGTTCAGGCATAATTTTGTGTGCAACACTACCTAGTAATAATGGTATGAGTGAACAGCTGTTATGCATGTGTTATGTGCAATGACATATGAAGTGCTTTAGATGCATTATTTCAGTTGATCTTTAAAAGAATCCAGTGCAGGGACTTCCCTGGCCATCCAGTGATTAAGACTCCCTGCTTCCACTGCAGGGGGCGAGGGTTTGATCCCTGGTCAGAGAACTAAGATTCCACATGCTGCAAGGTACGGTCAAAATATTAAAAATAAATAAACAAATCCAATGCAGTACCTATTACTCATGTCTCCATTATACAGATGAGGAAACTGGAGCAGAGAGAAGCCAAATAACTTTTCCCAGAATCACACAGAGCCAAAATTCTGACCCATGTCTGTCTGTCAAACTGGAAAAGGTATGTGCTTAACCATCCTGCCAGATATTGCCTCCTTGCAATATTCATCTGATGCTCAGACCAGCCTGAATTATCCAAAAGAGATCAAAATATGTTTGGTGACCTTCATGTAAGAAATGAAAATTATGTTATACTTTCAAAAAAAGATTTGTGTCCAAAGTGGCCAAAAATATTTAAAGTATGGGTGCTTAACAGAGTAAGCAATTAGTTATCAGAAAAATCCACTTGTGTGAAACGACTCATTCTCCAACAATGCCAGACCCAGGAGGTGTTTCTGTATCACCTAGTATTCTTAGAACCACATAGAAGCTCAATATACCTTCTGACAGCTTCAGAGTGCATAAATCATTGGCAACCTCATCATGTTTTTATTTAACAAATGAAAAGAAAATGCCATGATCTGTTCATAGCAGACATCATTCCATAAGGGATATAGAGTAGGTTGCACCTGCCTTAAAAGCCATACACACCATGTGCCCAGGCACACACACAGAAAGATAGAGAGACAGAGAGAGGGAAGGAGCTAAAATTTGGCAATACGGAAATCTGGAATAAAATATTCTGAAACAAGCATAGCTTGATGCTATGGCTAACTTTCAGAAAAACTCTGAAGGAAGCAAAGTTTATCTGGGGAAAAGTTACTTGTACTAGTACTACTAATAGTTAACTAACACTTGGAGAAAACTTTCTGTGTGCCATGCACTCTTTCAAGGATGCGAATTCTTTGAAACATTATACCAATCCCATGAGACAGATGCTGCTATTCTTCCCATTTTGCAGGTATGGAGACTGAGGCATAGAGCCATAACATGCCCAAGGTCACAAAGCTACTAGCAAGAGGTAACTGAGATTTGAACCCAAGTAGTCTAATATCAGAAGATGTGTGAAAGTGTCACTCAGTTGTATCCAGTTCTTTGCAAGCCCACAGGCTGTAGCCCACCAGGCTCCTCTGTCCATGGGATTCTCCAGGCAAGAATGCTGGAATGGGTTGCCGTCCCCTTCTCCAGGGAATCTTCCCAACCCAGGGATTGAACTCAAGTCTCCCGCATTACAGGCAGATTCTTTACTGTCTGAGCCAGTAGGGAAGAGTCCAGGCTCAAACCAGTACTAATACTTCTCCACAAGTGATACTACTAATCCATGTCTATACTTCTTATACCCCGGGTCCTGTGCTGAGTATTCTACCTACGTTACTTCATAGATCTTTGGAATTTGGAGCTCTCAGCTCTAAATTATTATGCAGTATCTCATTTGATCCTTAAAACAGCCCCATGAGGTAGTTATTATTGTGTCCATTTTACAGATTAAAACACTAAGGCACAGAGACATTAAATAATGTGACATACAAGCAAAAGTGTCACCTCCTTTTCAGCAACACCCCCTATACTTACTGCAAGGATCCACATAACATAAAAGAATACGGTGTCACTTAATATACAATTTCTACCTCAGGGCCAAGTTCTTTCATGGCCTTTGTTCTAAAGTGTTAGTAGGGAAAAGTGGTTATAATTTCTCCACCCTTCCCAACTCAAAAGGATTACAGTAACCCTGTGCAGCATCCAGTGGCCCACTTTGGGCTCCACTTAGTAGGGACGCATACCATACAACCTCTGGCACAAAAAGCCTGCTTTCAGAGCTTGGGAGCTGTTTCTAAGTGGTACCATATTTTGTTTTTTTAATTGATTTACAATGTTGTGTTAATTTCTGCTGTACAGCCAAATGATTCAGTTACACACATACAGATATTCTTTTTCTTAATATTCTTTTCCATTATGGTTTATCACAGGATATTGAATATGGTTCTCTGTGCTATACAGTAAGATAAAAGTTACCATATTTTGAATTTTGATTTTGTTTTGCTTTGGGATTGGTTTCTGGGGAAAAAAATAAACAAACAAACAAACTAGCAAACCATGACTGGGGACTACCGATCTTAACCATGGTTTCCATAAAAATGCTTCCTCTGTTTAACAGTGAAAATAAGCCTTTTACCACGACACCATGTTCATTAGCAGAGTGAAAAATGACCACAAGGAAGGCAACCTGAGTGGGCTTACCTCCACTTGAAGGACTGCGCATCCTTTCAGGAAGTCATTGATGTTGTTGGTGCAGTCAGCTTCAGTTTGGGGCTCCAGACAGTACTAGAGAAACACAGTCAAATATCACTTGGAGACTGTCATCCCAAGTGGGACACATCATTGCATCATTCGCTGATAACTAGATAAAGTAGGCTTTTTAAGGCGGGGCCAACATTACTGTCAATCCAGGAAGAGAAATTAACCACTGAAGGAAGTGATGCAAAAATCTAAACGGTTGGTCTTGTTCAAAATATCACCAAATCCTTAGCCCCAAGTCATCTCCACTTATAAACTTTCTCATGCTTTCTACCAAAGCATGGTGATAGCAAATCAGAGAGACCCTGCAAGTTTTTTTTCATGCTGGTTCCTGCTTTCAGCCTATCATTTCCCTCCATCCTCCTCATGATAATGTATTAAAATTGTATTTTCCTCTTTGCTGCTCTTTACATTTGATCACATTTCTCGATATTTTCCATTTTATCATTGTTTTCCAAGTTTGAGAAATTATAAGTAAATCAGTGTGTTCAATAAAAACACAAACTGCCTCAAGGAGGGAAATGAACTGTACCCAGTGTCTCATTCCCTGCTGACCTTAAGAAAATAATTTGTGGCTCCATTTTTAAACTTAGTTAAAGTGCCCAGTTTTTAAAATTATTCTTACTGGTGATCATGGATTTCCAGTCTTCACAATTTTGGATTTTTAAAAATGAGTAAGGTTAGTTTCACTTTGAACACGTGTTGCATTCAAAACATATATTTGGTTTCTACTGTTTTAACAAACCAGTTGTGACATTTTGGATTATTTCTCCTGATTGCTAAATAGCCTCTCTTTCAATGGATGCTTTATTTCTTTGAGAAGTAAATCCACACTAAATTTAGTCATACCATCAATAACCACCCTGAATATCTGTTACAAATCATCCCTTTACTCCACGGACTCACATGAGCCTCAGGTTCAAAACACGTCCTCGGTACACAGGGAGGCACAACACGCATCTCTGTGGCAGAGCCAGCTCGTGACAGGGGTGTTCTCCTTGTCCCCTGGTACCAGCGGTGTCACAGGTTTTTACTGTACTAACCTCCAGTGGCCAATCACTAAAGGATAACCTTTCATTTTCTGACTTTTTCCAACTATCAAAACGGTAAGAAAGAAGAGTTAAATCTCAGAAAGAGATGAAAGCAGGAGTGTCCCATGACCCAGGCAACCGAAAATCTCCAGAGTGACATTACCGCTGCTCTCTGGTGGTGAGCAACTCTAAAGATACTGCAAATTTCCCTTACCTTTTCTACAGAGCCAGGCCTTAATCTGTTGATGAGTTTGCACAGCACTACCCCATTTTTCAACGAGGACTTCAAGAACTCCTCCGGGTCACAGATGGTCTTTTTGGGGGAATCTAATACTCCCAAGGATATGAGCCAGGTCACGACGCGCTCTTCTGGATTCATTACTGCAGACTGAACGCTCCCGAGCACCTCTCTGGGGCAGCTGCAAGGACTAAGCCACATCCGCGATTGCATCTGCTGTTGTCTTCCTTTTTATGAGTTCTCTTCTCGTGCTTGCAGAGCAAAGCTCTAAAACAACGTTCCTTACACAACGGTGGAAGCCACTCCAATTCTGGGATTTGAAAACCACAGAGCTCACACTCAAAGATGTAGAAATAGAATGAATGAGGGGAAAATCCTGGATAACAGTGGGTTTCTCTTTCAAAAGCTTCAAAACAAATTCATCAGGATTTTTTTTTTAAAAAAGAAGAAATACATACACACACTCACACCCCTCCCCCCCCAAAAAAAAAACCCAACAGTGCAAGAAGCTGTAAGGGAAGGAAGTGAGCAGGATGCTGGGGAGGGAGGAAAGAGAAGGCAGTGAGCGCTCTGGGAAAACAGAGGCGAGCCAGCACTTCAGGGGACCTTGGAAATGAGATACTCATGGGCCAGTCTGGGAAAATGCTGTCAATAAATAGTCTAGCCCCAGTGAAAATCTGGCTTCTGTCAAGAGGAAGATGCCAACTGGCTCTTAGGTCAGACAGATCTGAGCCTCGTGGGGAGCTGTGCTGGCACAACAGGGCTCAGAGAAGGTAAGCTGGGAAAATTCTTCCAAGAAATGGCCGGATGTCCTCTTACTGTCTCACCGAGATAATGTGTCATGATCATTCCTTTGCAAAACACATTGAATTGCACGGTGACAATGTGCCAAGCAGATGAAGACTGTGCGTGATGTCAGCCATCACTCTGTGTAAGCACAAACTAGAAGAATGGCATTTTACTTTGCAGCCAAAAAGCTATGTTTAGGGAAATAGACTAGGGATAACATCTGACATCCTGTTTACTTGCATTCTTGAGCGATTCTTTTTCTGGACCTGGTTCCACTACACAATCCAGCTGCAGTGCCCTTAGCAAAGGCTCAGACACAGTCATATCGGAGAGTAAAAAGCACTTGGAAACAGAATTTTCGAGAACAAAAGAACACTTGTCCTTTGTCTATACTACAGTCTGAAGGTTGATGTTTCCCCAACAAGAAACACTTTGCCTTAAAAATATTGCTCTGGAAAAAAAACTGGTCTATAACAAGAGATCTACACTATTCTTAAAACATCTTCATAACCAGTTATAATAGCCACATGATTAGGAAATTTATGATAAGGCCAACAGTATAGCCTGATCTGGGCAAATGCATGGTACTCACTACCTTCTCCTGATGCATGGGATCATGCTAATTTTCAGAATCTTTTCAGTACAGTGACAGGCATCTACTACCAAATAATCGGCTTAGATAATGTTTGGGGTACTTTCCTGGTAGTCCAGGGGCTAAGACTCCACACTCCTTATGCAAGGGGCCCAGGTTCCATCCCTGGGCAGGGAACTAGATCCCATATGCCACGTGAAGATCCCACATACCGCAACTAATACCAGGTGCAGCCAAATAAAAAAAAAATTTTTTTAAATCTGGCTACATTCTTTCAAAGCTTCCCCTTTTTACCTTGTCATAACAGTTATCCAGACTTGACTATTGTCATTTGTTGATCTGTCTCCTCCACCAGAATGTAGCCTCCACTAAGGGAGGGGTCTTGTCTGCCTTGATGAACACTGTCCCCAGCAGAGTGCCTGGTACACAGCAGACATTTTCACTTAAAACCAACATGTTTTCCTTGCTAATGATTTTTGTACTTTTACTGAGATATAATTGACATAATGAATCGCACATAGTTAAGATGTATGATTTAATAGATTTTGACATATGTATACCTCCCATGATACAATTATACACACACAATTCAAAAAACTTTTCTGTCATCCCCCAAAAGTGTTATTGTGCCCTTTCAACCCTATCTTCCCTCCCTTCCCTTAAAATCCCAGACAATGAACAACCTTTTTCAATCCTATAGATTAGTATGCATTTTCTAGAATCTTGTATAAGTGGAATCATACAATATGGAACTTTCTGTTGTTGTTTGGTTTCTTGCAGTTAACATCATCCCTTTGAGATTCATTCATGTTGTTGTATCTATCAATAGTTCTATAAGAAAGATTTGACCTCCAGATATTCAGTTTGATATATTTATAAGCAAAATAAGTATAGTCAATCAAAAGTTTTCATTGACTTTTGACCCATGACCAAATCTATGTAGTGGAAATAAAACCAAAATCCATGTGTTGATCAATGAAATGCTTAAATGTAACCTGCTTAAATATACATTGATAGCTCATTTGACCAGTTTTCTCACAAATGCTCATCAAAATTGTATTCTACAGACAAACAAATCCGGCAGTATTATTAAGGTATCACTTACATTTTTTGTTGAAGAATAAAGCCTGGGTAATTTCAGGAACCCAGCCTTGTTCAAAATAGGCTTGAGCCCACTGGGGTTATTGGGGTGAAAATCTGTCTCATTTTAGACATTGGCTATTGCAAGTGACTGTAAGCGATAAAGTAAAATCAGAAAGGCAAGACCATCTCAAAGCAGAAGAAACACTTCTACTAGTATAAAGATTGGAAGTTAGGGTTGGTATGGGCAAATGTCAAGAAAGCAAGGCATTCCAGGACAGTAGCAACCATGACTAGCCATGGAACCCAGGGCAATGAAAAGAAGTTAAGGACCTGCGGGAACAGAGTGGAGGGTTGAAAGGCAGGAGATCACAGCAGCACAAAGAACAGGCTTTACATAAGAGTATGAAAAAATAAAATACTATGCAAAAGTTAACTTGTTAAGCTTGCAAGAGGAGAATGGCAGAAGTAAAGGTGGATACATGTATCCAGAACTTGCAAAAAATTACCTCACTGACTCATTTAATTCAAGCAGAAGCCTAAGTTTTCTCTTCTATAATATGAATATTAGAGTGTATCCATTTTGATGAACAACATTATCTGCTCTCCTTCTGCCATACAGAAATCTAGCAATTGTTTTATCTAAGCACACAGTCCAGTTCAGTCACTCAGTTGTGTCTGACTCTTTGTGGCCCCTTGGACTGCAGCATGCCAGGCCTCCTTGTCCATCACCAACTCAAGGAGTTTATTCAAATTCATGTCCATTGAGTCAGTGATGCCATCCAACCATCTCATCCTCTGTCATCCCCTNGTGTTAATTTTATATCCTGCAACTCTGCGATATTTATTGATTAGCTCTAGTAATTTTCTGGTGGAGTCCTTAGGGTCTTCTATGTAGAGGATCATGTCATCTGCAAACAGTGAGAGTTTTACTTCTTCTTTTCCAATCTGGATTCCTTTTATGTCTTTTTCTGCTCTGACTGCTGTGGCTAAAACTTCCAAAACTATGTTGGATAGTAGTGGTGAGAGTGGAACAGCCCAAATTTAATCCCTTTTCCAATCAATTTTCCCATTTGCTTTTCTGAAATACATTTTTAAAAATAAACAGAAATTTCTTATCATATTAAGAATAGAGCTTCTGAGAATTCTCTAGTGGTCCAGTGGGCAAGGGTTCAATCCCTAGTCAAGAAACTAAGCTCGTACAAGCTGTGCAGCAAAACCAAATCAACCACTACAAAACAAATAAGGCTTCTACAACCTACGTGTCCATCAACAGATGAATGGATACAGAAGATGGGGCATAGTTTCCAGTGGACATTCATGACTGGCATGCTGTCCCCAATCTAGGCCACAGACAGTTACACATCGTGCCTTTAGAAAGCCCAGGGCACATTAGCCAGGGTCCACATTGGCCAAGTCATAATGTCCATCCACACCACGTTGTAGAACAAGGAGCATGGGACTGAGACCCTCCACAGGGNCAATCTAGGCCACAGACAGTTACACATCGTGCCTTTAGAAAGCCCAGGGCACATTAGCCAGGGTCCACATTGGCCAAGTCATAATGTCCATCCACACCACGTTGTAGAACAAGGAGCATGGGACTGAGACCCTCCACAGGGCCACGCTCGAGTCCCCTGGCCACCAGAAGATTCAATCGCCAGGAAGTGGGGATTTACTAAGTTTAATGCAGATGAATTTGAAAACATGGTGGCAGAAAAGCAGCTCATCCCCAGTGGCTGTGCGGTCAAATACATCCCTAAAATTTGGCCCTCTGGACAAGTGGTGGGCCCTGTGCTCATGAAAGCCTTGGCACCGGCCCCTCATTACTCATGCCCACCAATAAATCCTACTTTCTTTCAAAAAAAATGTGGCATATATTACAATGGAATACTACTTGGCCATCAAAAAGAAAATGTTGCCATTTGTAGCAACATGGAGGAACTTGGAGGGTGTTACATTAAGTGAAATAAGTCAGACAGAGAAAGGCAAATACTGTATGATATCACTTATATGTATAAACTAAAAACTATAATAAAAAGAAAAAGAGGCAGACTCACAGATAAAGAGAATGAACTAGTAATTGAAATTCCCTGGCTGTCTAGTGGTTAGGACTCCATGCTTCCACTGCTGGGGCCCTGGCTTTCATCACTGGTTGGATAACTAAGATACTGTAAGATGCAAGGGGTGGTAAACAAAAAAAGAGAAAGAGAAAAAACAAGGGCTTTCCTTATGGCTCAGTGGTAAAGAATCTGCCTACCAGTGCAGGAGACATGGGTTCAATCCCCGATCTGGGAAGATCCCATATGTGGCGGAGCAACTAAGCCAGAGCATCACAACTATTGAGCCTGTGCCCTAGAGCCTGGGAGCCACAACTATTGAGCCCATACACCTTAGAGCCCATGCTCCACAAGTGAAGCCATCACAATGAGAAACCAGAATACTGCAACTAGAGAGTAGCCCCCACTCCCCACAACTAGTAAAAGACTGCTCTCAGCAGTGAAGACCCAGCACAGCCATAAATAAATAAATAAGAACAAACTAGTGGGATGGGGCAATATGTGAGTGGGAAAGTGGGAGGTATAAACTACTGGGTATAAGATAGGCTCACAGAGCCTATTATACAGAGTGAAGTAAGCCAGAAAGAAAAACACCAATACAGTATACTAATGCGTATATATNACTGTTTATAATAGCCAGGACATGGAAACAACCTAGATGTCCATCAGCAGATGAATGGATAAGCAAGCTGTGGTACATATACACAATGGAGTATTACTCTGCCATTAAAAAGAATACATTTGAATCAGTTCTAATGAGATGGATGAAACTGGAGCCTATTATACAGAGTGAAGTAAGCCAGAAAGAAAAACACCAATACAGTATACTAATGCGTATATATGGAATTTAGAAAGATGGTAACGATAACCCTGTATGCAAGACAGCAAAAGAGACACAGATGTATAGAAGAGTCTTTGGACTCTGTGGGAGAGGGTGAGGGTGGGTTGATTTGGGAGAATGGCATTGAAACATGTATAATATCATATATGAAATGAATCGCCAGTCCTGGTTCGATGCATAACACTGGATGCTTGGGGCTGGTGCACTGGGATGACCCAGAGAGATGGTACAGGGAGGGAGGAGGGAGGGGGGTTCAGGATGGGGAACACATGTATACCTGTGGAGGATTCATGTTGATGTATGGCAAAACCAACACAATATTGTAAAGTAATTAACCTCTAATTAAAATAAATAAATTTATATTAAAAAAAATAAGCTCACAGATATATTGTATAATAGAGGGAATACAGCCAATATTTTGGAATAACTGCAAGTGGGAAGTGACTTCTTAAAAATTGTACAAAACATTAAATTTTTTAAAGAATAAAATCTCCCAGCTGAAAAAAAAATAATAAATAAATAAATGAATGAATAGGACTTCTAAGTTTGTGAAGTCTGCCATGTTTTAACAGCAGTTTTTCCACTCTGTCAGCAATGTGAACTACTGGTACCACAAGTGTTTTTTACTTTTAAATAAAGTGAAAATCCTCCATTTTTTAAATTGCTCTGTTGCATGACAGATACCAAACATACATTTATTGTTAGTGCTGTGTGCTTAGTCGCACAGTCATGTCAGACTCTTTGCAACCCCATGGACTGACTGTATGCAGCCTGCCAGGCTCCTCTGTCCATGAGGATTCTCCAGGCAAGGATACTGGAATGGGCTGCCATGCCCTCCTCCAGGGGATCTTTCCAACCCAGGGATTGAACCCAGGTCTCCCACATCACAGGTGGATTCTTTACCGACTGAGCCACCAGGGAAGCCCTTTATTATTAGTTGATACATTATATATTTAAGCCCAGACCAAGGACTGTAGCTCTAGTAACTGATATTAACTCATCTGCTTGTGTTGGCTTAATTCCAGACAAAACGTGAGCTTCCATGACTGTATGGCAATTCAGCACAGCATTGGAGCACATAAGTGGGTCACTTTTGGCTACAGTACATTGCCCATTGGTAAATATCATTAAATCTGCATTTATTTTCCTTTGGCCACCCCACACAGCTTGAGGGGTCTTAGTTCCTGGACCAGAGATTGAACCCAGGCCACCTCAGTGGGTGGAAAACGCTGAGTCCTAACCACTGGACGACCAGGGAATTCCCTTAAATCTGCATTTTTAACAAGAACAGCACATAAAACAAGTCAGATTTTTTTTTTTTCAAAATTTGGAGTCCTCAAAGCCGAAGGAGCGGCTGTCATCAATTTCAGTTTTTCAAAAGCCTCTTCAGATTCTAAGGACCAAACCAGAAGATCTGGAGGTGAACCAAGCAATTGTTTCATCAGAAGATTTGTCCCCTCTGCAAAAACTGGAATCTACTGTCTACAGCTCTTTTGTACTCGTCACAAAATTATCTCAGGTTTTTTAAGTAACAGATAGATCTGCAAAATGGGCTATCTCCCAGACTGCCATGCTCTGTGGCCTACAGCTGACAACAGATGTCCTGTTTTACCTCAGATCAGCAATATTTTGTCCAGTGAGGCCTAATGCCCTTGTGAAGCAAAGAACTGTACCAAAGCCAAAGTAGCAATCAATTTTATATTGTTCTTTGGTTTCTGAGATTAGTGACAAACCATATATAACACTAGTGGAACAAATTTCTCTGTTTTCCTGTAAATGACTAGAAAAATCAATAGAGGAGTCTCAAACCCATGAGGAATTCTTTGCCATAAATACTGGGCTCCTGAGGACTTCCCTGGTGGTCCAACGGGTAAGAATCTTCCTGCCAATGCAGGGGACATGGGTTTGATCCCTGGTCCAGGAAGATTGCACATGTCATGGAGCAGCTAAAGTCAGTGTGCCCCAGCTACTCAGCCTGCATCCTGTACACACTGAAGCCCACGTGCTGCAACTACTGAAACCCACGTGCCTACAGCCCATGCTCTGCAACAAGAGAAGCCACTGCAATGAGAAGACCGTGCACTGCAACTAGAGAGGAGCCCCCTATCACCACAACTAGGGGAAACCCTGTGCAGCAACAAAGACCCAGCACAGCCAAAAATAAATACATAAAATTTTTTTTAAAAATGGACTCTTTCGTAAGCAAATAAAGATACATTTATCCACTACAGGAACAGAAGGAAAGGAGGGTGAAAGGAAGGAAGGGAGGGAAGAAAGAGAGAGAAAGAAAGAAAGAAAGAGGAAAGCTGGGGAGGAAGGGAGGCTGTGGATGTGAGCCAGGGCTTATGGTAGAAGATGCAGGACTGGACTCCCTAGTAGCAACAGGGGTGATAAGATTCTGGAAAATGTCAGGTCAAGTGATAGCACTTAAGCATGAGGAGCACGGTGGGTATAATTACTGTAATGGGCACCAAAGGTATAATCTCACCAAAGTGTGCCTGACCCATGCATTTCAAATGAGATGATTCATAGAACACTGAATTCCTAGGGGCATGATCATTCTCTTTCATAGAGAGAGAATGAGATGGTTGGATGGCATCACCGACTCAATGGACATGAGTTTGAGCA
Source organism: Neotragus pygmaeus (assembly GCA_006410875.1). Classification (NCBI taxonomy): domain Eukaryota; kingdom Metazoa; phylum Chordata; class Mammalia; order Artiodactyla; family Bovidae; genus Neotragus; species Neotragus pygmaeus. Next base: position 3,650 of record SJYV01041304.1, on the reverse strand, counting down.
AGCTCCAGAAGTTGCTGATGGACAGGGAATTCTGGTGTGCTGCAGTCTATGGGGTCACAAAGACTTGGACATGACTGAGAGACTGATTTTATATATATATATATAATAAGCCGAAGTCTGAGGTTGCTATAGACTGAATGTTTGTGTCCCCCTCAAATTCATATGTTGAAACCTAATCCCCAAGGTGATGGTATTTGGAGATGGAACCTAGAGGGATGATTAGGTCCTGAGGGTGGGGCCCTCATGAATGGGATTGGTGTCCTTACAAAAGATACCCCATACAGATCTCTCATGCTTTCTGCCATTTGAAGTTACAATGAAAAGATGGCTGTCTGTGAACCAGGAAGTGGGCTTTCACCAGACAACAAATCTGCTGTCACCTTGATTTTAGACTTTCCAGCCTCCAGAAGTGTGAGAAATAAACGCTTATTGTTTATAAGCTACCCAGTCTTTCTCATAATAAATATGTTTTTATTTATAGCAGGTCAAATGGACTAAGACACAGGTCAACTGCTGCAGTGGAAAGTCACATCTCTTTTCCCAACTTCTAGAACTAAGACAGTTCTCAGATCCCAAAATCTATAAAGTGAAAGTAAGGCCAGATTCCCATAAGGAAGGACCCTATAAAAACATGGCACGTATACCTGGTAGTGATTTCCTCAGTCTGAAAGTCAGGATCTATGACCATTTACTCAGCTGGGGAAAGGAGAGTACACTTTCAAGGTCTATGGGAACCAGGAAATAAACTGACACTGATACACAGCAGCCCAAACTGCTGTGTGGCTGCCCTGTTAGAGAGGGGTATACGAGGGTCAGATAATAATGAGATAAACAGTATCAGCTCAGGTCTGTCTCTGTAGGTCCAGTAGTTATCTCCATGACTCCCAGATGAATAACTGCAATGAATATATTAGCAGTTAGTAGATATCTTACATTAATTCCTTGATCTACAAAGTAAGATATTGTAATAGGAAAGGCCCTATGAAAGACCCTGAAACTCTCTCCCCCAAAAAACATTCCAAGGGCCAAAATGGTAAATTAAAAAAAAAAAAACACCTCAAATCCTTGCACAAGCATGGGGGTGGGAGCAAAGATTAGTGTCACTATCAAAACATTGAATGATGCAAGAGTCTTGATCCCAGGCTTCCCGCGTGGTCCAGTGGTTAAGAATCTGCCTGCCAGTGAAGGGGACACTGGTTCCATCCTTGGTTAGGAAACTAAGACCCACATGCCATGGGCCAACTAAGCCCATGCACCACAACTACTGAGCCCACCACACTCTAAAGCCTGGGAGCCACAGCTACTGAGCCCGCATGCTGCAAGAGATGTCACTGCAATGAGAAGCCCGTGCACCAGTGAGCTACACAGTGAAGAGTAGCCCCTGTTCACTGCAACTAGGAAAAGCCCGTGTGTAGCACAGCCAAAGACCCAGCACAGTCAAAAATACAAATAAATAAACATTAAAAAAAAAAAGAGCCATGATCTCTATCATATGCCCATTTAATCAGTCTGGCATCTGCCCAGTAACAGTCCCAATTACACTTACTGAGCTGGACGTGGTCTCTTTATTCGAGCAAATTAACAGGAGGCCACAGATTTGGGCAGATATATTCTTTTCACACACATCAGGAAGGAAAATCAGAAACAGGTTCCATTCACATGGGACAGACACCAAGACTATATATTCACAGTCTTACCCCAGGGCTATGTTATTTCCTGTACTCTCTCTCATAATATAGCACAAAGGAAACTAAGCTATCTGGATACTTCCTAAAGCATCGTATTGGTCCACCATACAGATGGTATCATGTTAATTGGACGTGAGGAGTAAAATGCAAAAGTACCCTGGATGCCCTGATAAGACACACACTCTAGAGAGTCGGAGAGAAACCCTACAAAGATTCAGGAGGCAGGTTGGACCCGTTGGGTCTGGAAGCAACATTCTGCACTTGGAAATACTACACTGGTCTGTTTATTGAATGACACAGAAGGCTACTCATTTTAAATGGGGCTCAGAGCAAGCAAGGCCTCTGTAGCATGCCCCAGCTGTGGTAAATGCAATTCTGTTATTTGGGTCAGTGAAATGCATGATCCAGAAAGTTCCATGAAGGTAGAGGTATTGGTGGTTTTCAAAAAAAAAAAAAATGCCATGTGGAGTCTCTGACGAGGCCAAATAGGAGCAATGCAGTGCTATTACTCAGTGTTCTGGAGCAGGGCCATGCCATCAGGAAGCAGAGAATTGTATACCATTTGAAAAGAACTCCTGGCAGGCTACTGGGCCCTAAAAGAGATTGAACACCTGAACTTAGGACATCAAGTGACCATGTTCCCAGAACTGCATATCATGAGCTGGATCCTGTCTGATCTGCCCAGCTACAAGGTTGGGCAGACCCAGCAGAAATTCATTCTAAGATGAAGTGGTACATCCAACCGGATTGGGATCAAGCAGAGGAAACAAGGAAGCTGTAGGAACAGGTGGTCCAGACATTTATGTCACCCACCACTGTTGCACTGGGGTCTCTCCTTCAAATCTCACCTATGGGCACATGAAATGCAGCATCCCTTATGACAAGCTGCAAGCAAAAAAGGAGCTCAAACTTGCTTCCTGGATATGTTGGCTCAGTGTTTGGGTATAAGCTGAAAATGTGCAGCTGCTTCCCTACCACTCCGCTCAAGGATGTCTCTGAAAGACAGTGGGCAGAGCTTTTGATGGTACACTTGGTCATCCACTTTGTGTGGAAGAAGTGGCTTGAGGTTATAATATACATTGGTTCACAGCCAACAGTGAATGGTTTGGTTGATTGGTCAGGAGCTTGGATGGGAAAGATGGAAAGACTGGGGTCAAGGAGGTCTGAGGAAGAGGCATGTGGATAGACTCATGGGAATGGGCACAAAGTGAAAGATTTTGTCTTTTCATAAAATGACCAAAGAGACAGGATGATCTGGTCAGTTGATATCAGCCAGTCTGTCCTCTGCCATCCCAGTCCTTAAACAATGGAGTAGGCACAGTGACAGTGATGGCAGCTATGCATGAGCCCATCAGCCAGGGCTTCACTGATGTACACATTGCCATGGCCAAATGTTAACATTCCAGCAACAGAAACCAACACCAAGTTCCCAGTATGGCACCATCCCTTGAGGATATCAACCATTCACTTGCTGTCAAAATGATTACATGACCCCTTCCCTTTCACAATGTCAACTGTTCATTTTGACACACAGTGCAAAGTATGGATTTGCCTTGACTGGCCTACAAGGTCTCAGACAGCATCTCTGAGGGCTCACAGAGCATCTGCTCTAGCAACACATGCCAAATTCCTAGTCCCATAGGGAGAAGCAAGTGAGGGGACAGAGAAGCCTGGAGTGTTACTTCAGTGGGTGTTCCTCCACCTGCAAACTGGGGGAATGAGGAATAAATAGCTCCCTTGTCTTGGTTTGGGTTCCCCAGAAGCAGTTGCTGAAATGTACTTGCAGTGAACTTAAGGAAGTTCTCCCAGGACAACCTGATAAGAGAATCGAGGAAGTGGAACAGGAAAGAGGAAGAAGCTAAACAAATATGTACTTTCTGGCAACATCTTGTGGAGGGTTGCTTCAGTGTGATCCAGCAGGAGAACACTGAATGGAAATTCTGCCTCAGACCTTGTCCCTAC
>SJYV01041298.1:0-14272 GCA_006410875.1 Neotragus pygmaeus | reverse complement strand
AGGGAACTCCTTTAAATCCTTTTTCTGGGATAAGACGACCTCTGTCACACAATTGAAGAAAGGATTAAATGAAGTAATGTGTTAGAACACTTAGTCCATCGTTGCAACAATGGAAAGAACTCAAAAATGACAGCTTTATTACCTATATTTCTTTAATCCTAGAAAAAGTCTGCCCTCCTATTCTTTCAGTTTCTAAAACTCGCAAAACTTCTAACTTTTGGGGCCATGGCAAACGCCATAATGCCACTCTCCAAGCCCTAGGAGAGCTGCTTTTCCTTTTTGCTTAACTGGATCTTTTCTTACCAATCCCTAAAATCAGGCTTCAGCATCACTGCTTTAAAGGTCTCATGTCCCACAAAAGTAAGGTATTATTCACGTCCCCTTTTCTTCTCACCTCTCTTGGCCCCCATAGGACTAATGATCATTTTAAGCTACTCCAGCCAATCACTTTTGTTTCTCCCTCATGGCATTGTAAGGCTCCAGGAAGACATTGTATTTTCACATCAAAACTTTTCTACTGTACCGAAGAAAGGCATTATTTCAATTCTGAAAGTTCTTAAGGACTGACATTTGAACCTTTGTTCCTAAGAACAAGCTTTAAACTAATAGTTCAAAACAATTTTGGAATCTTTATTGCTTACCATTAAGCTTTTATGAATACAAAGAAGGACCTTGGATACTTTCCTCAAATAGAGAAAAAAATTAAACATCCAGGAAAGTGAGGCAATTTTTTTCAATCCACCTTGTAAAACATACATCTTTATGAGGTAGGTCAATATATACTGACAAAAAGTGAGACCCAACATGTTTTGATGAAAAAAGTAAGTTGTAAAAGTGTACTTGTTATATGATGTTGTTTTTAAAGAAACTACTGTTGGCATAGGAAAAAATCTGAACTGATATACAATAAATTAACAATTGTATCTGGTAATGTTAGGTTATAGGGCATGATGTTGCTTTTATGTTATACATTTGCTTCATGTTTGAATTTAAGATTTTTAAGATGAGGGTATAATATTTTGCAATAAAAAATGTTATCGATTTGATGTGTTGAAAAATTTACCTCCATCACTTTTTGGTTATTAATAAGCACATCAATAATATGGTTAGGAAGTGCTTTTCAAAAAAAGATGAGAGGAAAATCATACAGCAGGCCCACTGTGTCTTCAATTTCTGTAACAACTTTTCCTAGTTGAGAGCCAAGTTTTATTTTCTTCAAGGTATACCTGCAATTCTGAGCCTATTATTTCTTTAACAGGAAAATAAATGATACCTTAATTCCACGTAACGTACTTGTACAGAAATACTAATCTCCCTACATTTCACTTCCCATGCCCCTTGCCCCATTGCATGGGATTAAAAGATAACAGAAATATATTCCTGAATGTAAAAGACCTGTTTGCCAGTCTGCAAAACTAGAAAGAATGACTTGTTACAAATTAACATTCATAAGATTAGGAAGCCTAAAAATTTGCGATGGTTATCCTTCATGAGGCAATAAACTACTGTATTTNATTAAAAGATAACAGAAATATATTCCTGAATGTAAAAGACCTGTTTGCCAGTCTGCAAAACTAGAAAGAATGACTTGTTACAAATTAACATTCATAAGATTAGGAAGCCTAAAAATTTGCGATGGTTATCCTTCATGAGGCAATAAACTACTGTATTTTACCCATTCTAAGACACAGCACTATTTTATATCTCACTAAGAAAGAAAGAAAAAAAAAATTGGTAATTCAACTATAACATGTTAGTACTGTCAAAAGATGCACCCTGATTTTGAAGATGTAAGTACGAAAAAATGGCCATCTTGGAACCCATAAAATACAGTAATAATATCACTAAAAATCTGCGATCTTCACCAGCCTGATTACTTGAAGTAGAGCAATTTCAATTGCTTTGTGTGAGCCCTGAACATAAATGGAAAGATACATAAACATTTTCAGTAGCACACCTTCAATTTATTGACCTATGTAAAAAAAATAATAGGTCTAAAAAAGTCAGAACAGTAAAAGAATACGCAAAAGGGTATTTCTGTTTCTAGAAGGCTATATAAATATGGAAAAAGGAATAAGTTATTTGTTTGCATGTCTGTTTTCCAAATATCTCCCCCAAAACTTCATTTTTAATGATACAAATGACTAAGGACCAGTTTAACAAATCACCTTTATGTATATATTACATGCTTTGGAATATAGATAGAAAATGTCCCCAAAAAGTTGTTCAGAAACTTCTCTATTCACAATATGAACAAGAAACTTGTATAAAAGAGAGGGAAGGAGCACCTTCTGTGGAATTCTGAAGCAGAGTAAAGATGACAAAAAAGATCCATCTAGAATATGGAAATATTTGCTTAAAAAAAAGAACAACAAAAAACGAAAACTCCAAAACATCCTACAATAAACCATAGCAAATTAGTTCTTCCAAGGAAAGTATGAGGTAGTTTTAGCCTCATAATTAAATCTACTGCAGCTTAGAGGGTTTCGTTTTCGTTTTTAATGAGTAATCTTGCTTTTGTCACTTGGTGACTTAGAACTACCTGGGGAATCCAGACAATATGCTTATTTTTCAAATGTTCACAATTTTAAGGCACATGATTCATAGAAAATGATGTGGGTTTTGTGTTCTTTTTGTTGTTGCTGTTTTTCTTTATGTTGTGTTATGTTCTTTCGGTATCACCTTAAAATACTTTTCCAAACTCTTGGTTATAAAAACTTTCCATATCAAGTCTGCCATTGCAACAACAGCCGTGTTGGAGAGTTACCAGCCCGAAGAATATAGCTCATGCCATTGGCATAGAAAGGAAAAAAGGAACTCAGTGATATTGTACCTTAGAAAATTCTCCAGGCAGAGTTTGTCAGTTACTCAGTGGGCTGCTTCATTTTCCCCAATCTGCTACCATAGTTATATTACAGGACAATACAGCCGTAAGTCTTTCCAGAACCCATTTTGTGGTGCTTATGAAAACCATCACTCTTGATAACAGCCTAAAAACATTTACACTCATTCAGAACTTCATGAAAATCCAGCTTCTCTTCAAGTAATTTTCCAATACTGTCTGAATTGTTCATGTCTGGGTAGACATAGTATGTAATTCTTCGTCAGCTCAGACATTCAAACTTTCTGATGGTGAGCAGTGTCTAAAGAGCTTCCAGCTTCCTTCTCTCATCATCCTGAATTGTGCTCTGAAACTTCCCCTGTCCTTCGTTCCTTTGGGAGACCCTGAATGCACTTTTCACAGTTTTGAGGTCTGCCTTCAACCACTTTTATTCCCTTACAAAGTGCTTGCTCTTGGTAAAGGCCAAGTCCTCCTCAGCAAAGGTTCACATGTGGTCTTGACCTTGCTCTGTTAGGTCAAGCATCTGGACTTGGAAAGGCGGGGTGTCATTCAAGGGCTTTGTGCGGTTTAGTGTGTGATTCACTTCTGGGGCCAATGGAGTCTTCCTTTCCACCTTGATGCCTTCAGGTTTCTAAAGCCTACGGCCTCCCAGGAAGACGAACACATTTTGCAAGGCATGCTAGTGTGAGAACGCAGTGCTTGGTCAAGGGGCCACCCGCGGTTCAGACTAATGTTCCGGGCTTGGAGTCTTCGTGCCAGAAGAGCCTCTGCTCGCTACTCCCCAGGCTGTCTTCCAGCCGGCTTCCATCTGTACCGTCCAGGTGACCGGTCTCTGTGTACGGTCTATGAAGGGAAACCAGAAAAGTTACACCTTGGGGTTATTTTTGTTCCCAGAGTACAAAGGTTACTACACTCAAAGAAGTTAGTAGAAAACACAGTTAAGAAAATTGTTCAAACTCCAAAATAAGGTAAGGGATGACTGCGCTTTTTTCAATGTCATACTAGAACATGGTCTAACAGGCCCATGCAAGGAGTATATATTTCTCTTGAGAGACGGACTTTTAAAAAATATATTTATTTATTCGTTTGGCGGCATCAGGTCTTAGGTGCATCATGCAGGATCCTTCACTGTGGGCTGGGCTCTCTAGTTGTGGCATACTGCCTCTAGAGCGTGCGGGCTTCCGTATTTGTGGTAGGTGGGCTTAGCTGCTCCACGACATGTGGGATCTTAACCCATATCCACTGCTTTGCAGAGTGGATTCTTAACCACTGGACCACCAGGAAACTCCCAAGAGACAGACTTGTCTAACTTTCATTTACCATGGATGAGTACCAAGATTAAGTTACATGTTAACTTGGGGGGGAGGTTCTGTATGGAAGAAAGACACAGTAATCCTCTGTCTAGTAAAAAGATTATGGTCATAGTTTTATTGCCCAGTAGGATATTAACTGCTTTTTGTGTCAACTGCTGGAATCTTATCTCAGGACTCTCTCTTTTGGTGTGTGGAATTCAGTCTTTTGAATTCTCTGGGAATAGCTTTACCATTCTGTTAGTTCTCTCATGAAGGAGTTAAATAAATCTTTCACATACACTCATTTTCTGTTTGTGTGAGAGTAGTATTTTCGATGTTTGAAGTGTTTTTGACAGTCACTCTTTAAGCATTCTTCAAATTAAGAGACTTATACTAGATGTTTTTCTTGGAAACAAAGGAATATATTTAAAAGGAGGAAAGGGTACCTTAGGACATTTTTCATCCCTAGGGTGTATGGGTCAGGTGTAAATTAGAACAGCATCACATAAGATCACGGGCCCATTTGGAAGGTATTAAATACATCCAAATGAGGGCATCCTGTTATACACACCGTTCCAATAAGCAAAACCTCATTCTTGTAATAGGAGGTTAGAATAGGTTAGACAGTTAGTAGTTTTCTTTTTATTTTAAATCTCAATGTCCTTTAGTACAGGTGAATAAAAAGTCCTTTGGAAAAGTGCTTTGGAGAGAAACACTATGCAAAGCCATGTATTTAGTGGGTTTTTCTCTCTTTTTTTTTTGTAATACAAAAACAAAGGCAAATTTCTGTAACTTCACACATCAGTCAGAACAGGCAAAGCTCCTGCTATGCAAGAAGCAACACACAGACTGGAAGCACTGTACTTACTACAGCTGGCTACACTTAAAAGAGAACTTATAACTGATCTCATTTCTGGAGACACAACCATTCTCCGGGACAGAAGCCTTTGGTTTTGCCTAGTAATAGAGTTTGGTAAGGAAGGGGATGGGAAATGGAAAATAGGAAGTGAAAGGAAAAGAATCATTTTAAAACAGTTGAGAGCAGCAGAGCCAAGAATCTGACATATACTAGTAGCAAAGAGACTTCAACACATCTAACTTTGGAAAGTTTATGCTGCTGACAGTTGTACTACATCATATAAGGAAAAAAATTATTGGTGTCAATTTGCAGCTTTCTATCACATTATTAAGCTCTGGACACTCTGAGGAAATACATAATACATGCTTCATGTTAAAAAACAAACTCATCTATGACTCAATATTTCAAATCTTTAAGGGCAGATCTAAAGCTTTTATCTTTATCTTGAAACACAACTTTTCTGTTATTTAAAAATTATATTGTCATAAAAAATAGCATGTGATTTTAGAGCAAATTTCTAAAGCTTTATGGAGGATTGTTATTATACTTGGCTTATTAATAGGTTGAGTTATATTGATCAGACTGTTGCATAATAAAAATAAAATCCTAAACGGACAAATGGGTAGAAGAAGCATTTCCACAACTCTCTGTGATAGGAGGGTAAGTTGGCAAATCTTTTAAAAAGCAGGGGTTTAAAAAATATGCTTTTCAATTTGATCCATTAATCCAACTTTCTGGAATACAATCCTAAGGAAATAATCTGGAATTCAGACAAATTTATGGCTCGAAGATTCTCAAAGGCATTACTTACAATTAAAAAAAAGAAAGGAAATTTAGAAGTCATTTAAAATCAAACTATGGAGAATTGTTAAATAAATACATAAAGTATTTACTGAGTGGAATACCATATTGATCACATGAAACAATGCTTAAAGATATTTTTTTTTAAAGAAAGGAATATACANGGTAGAGTTCCCTGATGTGAGATGAGAGTGAGATGGCATCTATGATCCAATAGAAAAAAAAAAAAAAAAACAAGTTGCATTTCTATAGTCCCTTTGGAGGAAAAATAAACCTTTTTTTACTAAGCCATAATAGTCCATTTTGGAGGAAAAATAAACCTTTTTTACTAAGCTATAATCCATTCCTTTATTTGATATATAAGTGCTATTTTCAAAATTGTACCCATGATCTTCCAACTTGAAAAAACATCTCATGGAGATAAAGTGCTTTGCTAGATACTAGAGAATTTGTCATCTTGAAATTAGTCATTTACAGTGGCTTCATCCTTTTGAACAGCAGAACATATGAACAAGAAGTAACATAAAATTATCCTTGATGAGACTCCAGCATCATGTCTTTCATCTTCCTCACTAAGAGCATTCACAAGAAATGGACTCTAGGCAATCTTAAATTTTTGATTTACTAGTTTTAAAGAAAATATATTGTAGCTGTATTAAAGGTATGGAAGTCTGTAGCCCACCAGGCTCCTCTGTCCATGGGATTTCCCAAGCAAGAATATTGGAGTGGGTAGCCTTTCACTTTTGGGGGGGATCTTCCTGCATCTCCTGCATTGACAGGTGGATTCTTCACCACTGAGCCACCTGGGAAGCCAGGTAGCCTGACTGTTAGCATTTAACACTCCCTCTGAATTCCACAGGAAAACTTATCCAGGGAGAGTATCAGATTCTCCACACACCATACCACAGATGACTGNCCTGCATCTCCTGCATTGACAGGTGGATTCTTCACCACTGAGCCACCTGGGAAGCCAGGTAGCCTGACTGTTAGCATTTAACACTCCCTCTGAATTCCACAGGAAAACTTATCCAGGGAGAGTATCAGATTCTCCACACACCATACCACAGATGACTGCCCCTTGGTAACCCAAAATCTTGTTTTCCAATCTCATTTTGTTTGGATGGCATGGCAGACAGAGAAAGACCTGGGGGTGGGGGATAATATAACTCCTGGAAGCAGAAGTCTAACAGCTGACAATTTCTGGGCACTTAAATGCCAAACATTATGCCTGGTGCTTTGCATATATCATTTCATTTAATCATTTATAACAACCCTAATGGAAAATGAGATTTTGGGTTACCAAGGGGTCAGGAAGATCCCTTGGAGTAGGAAATGGCAACCCACTCCAGTATTCTTGCCTGGAAAATTCCACGGACAGAGAAAGCTTGTGGGTTACAGTCCATGGGGTTGCAAAGAGTCAGACATGATTGAAGCAACTGAGCACTGAACAACATGACTGACAAAGACTACGGAATGGTAAACCCATATTCGAATATCTCTAAATGTAATGAACCCTAAAGGAATAGTGGAGACTTTGAATCTTCAAAAACCAGCCCAGAAAGTTGGGTATGATGGTCTTCTCTGGCCTTGGGGAAAACACCAATGGCAACCTCTCAATGCTAATTTGACAAAGTCATCTTTGTTAGTTAGGCTGAAAGATATATAAACTTTAAAATCATTTTTTTAATCCTTAAAGGTAATTCTGATACAGCTATGATATACATACAATATACATATGTAGTGATACTACAGTGATTCCTAATGCACACTTATTTTACTCACCTTCTCAGCATTATCAATATGTTTTCTTTTCCTCTTCAATTTGTAATGAGCTAGGCTTGCTCTGTTTCACCTATGTGTTCTTTTTCTGGTTTTATAATAACTATAGGCTGTTTTCATGGCTATACTTTTTTCTCAAAAGAAATTGGAGGACACAAAACTTTCATTATACTAGTTGAAAGCAGACAGCAATATGTAACACTTCCCTTTGCCCAAACAGTGAATGTTATCCTGGTAACAATGATAAAGAGAATCAAGAGATGATTGAGAGGGGGTGGGAGTCAGCTGCAAACACGTGGCTATAGGAGCAGCACTTCAAATATATAAAAAGATTATAAGGAAAGATGAGGAGTGTCTTAACAAGGATGAGGAAGGGCTTGAGGAAAGTTTAAATGTGTGGGCTATAAGGGCAGAATTTCCAAAACATGGAACAGATGAGTTTAAGAAAACGAGGAGAAAATATCTTGTCAGTATCTCCGTCTCTCCTGCTAGACTACACTATTTGGAGACCTGAGCTTCATGGGCTGTGTGTTCTTTAGTTTTACAACTGTGTGCCATAATCCCTCTCTAACCCTCTAAGGCAACAACTTGTGGAATTCTCGAAACAGATACTGTTGAGGAAATGTGAGATAAGCAAATGAGTGAATGATAGAAAGAAGCATGGAAGGAAGGAAGTAAAGGAAGGAGAGAGGGAAGGATGGAAGCAGGAAAGGGGGGAGCAAAAGAGGGAGAGAGAGAGGGAAGAAGGGAGGAAGGAAGGAAGGGGTGAGCTGGAGGAAGCCATAAAGGTCACCAGTGCAGGCAAAGATCTAATGNAACCCATGGACGGAGGAGCCTGATGGGCTATAGTCCATAAGGTTACAAAGAGTCAGACATGACTGAAGAGAATGAAAATGCACACATCCAATGCTATAATTTTTTGTAAGGGCAAATAGGAATTCAAAGAACAAGAAGCTTGGGCCAATGAGGAGCAGAATAGGGACCTGTCTCTTATACACATCTAGATGTGTATAAGAGACAGTCCCCTCAAGCAGCTCTTAGCATGCCAAGCACATGTAGGGGGCTCAGAATGGAGAGGAGAGCTAGTTGTTGAGTCTCAATTGATTAGTTTTACTTTCCTCACAGTGTTAAATTCAGATGCAAATCAGAAGAAAGAAAATATTTCCATCAAATGTACAGTATCATGACTATAGTTGATAATAACATATTGTATAAGAGAAATTTGCTAAGAGAATAGATCTTATGCATTCTCACACAAAAAAAGGTAAATATGTAAAGTGATAGATGTGTTAATTAAGAGGATTGTGGGGATTCTCCCACTATATATCTATATCTCATATATTTACATAGTTTATCTATATCTATATCTATATATTTAATTGTAATTATCATGTTGTAATCTTTAACTACATTACAGTTTTATTCATCAGCTAGCCCTTAACAGAGCTGGGAAAAAAGCATGGAGGTAGAAACAAACAAACAAAAAGAATATATATTTCAACACAATTAACTATTTCTTATGACATCTTGTTAAATGATATTTCAAAAGTTATCTATTCCAAACTCACATCTATGCTCATTCTCTTCCTTTCCTTCTCCTTGAATCCTGATATTTTGCATTAACACCCCCATTCATAGGGGCTCCCTATCTTCTGAGGCAACCCACTGCATCCTAAGAGAGCTCTAGTGATAGAAATGTTAAACCAAAATATTTCTTCTCACAACTTCTATCTTTTAATGTGAGCACTTTCCTCCTGTACCACAGCTTAGTCTGTCTACATGAAAACACATATCTATCAGGATACTGGCAGGAAACAGATGGCACATTCAAAGATATAATTAAAGAGTTTCATAAAGACTCTATTTATAAGGGGAGAGACAAAAAAAGGAGCTGAAGAACCCTGGGGCTAGAAAGTTGCTGAGAGGACATGGAGAAGAATTACAGAGGAAAATGTACCTATAAGAGAAACAGGAGTTGTGACCTTTAGGAAAGGAGAAAAGACACAGCCAAGCCCAAGTTCAGCAAGGAAGACATGGGGAAATAAACACCCTGACTTTCTTTCCCGCTTCCCCTAACCATAACTTGCTGGTACCTCTCATTGGCTAAATACAGTAAGAAGCCAGAGAACTAGAGAGTGCAGAGGGTGGGAAAAGGATCCTGAAGGACAAATCACACTTCACATTTTTTAAAGATTTTTATTGATGTGGAACATTTCTAAAGTGTTTATGGAATTTGCTACAATTTTCCTTCTGTTTGATGTTTTGGTTTTCTTGGCCACAAAGCATGTGGGATCTTAGCTCCCCAACCAAGGATCAAACCCACACTCCCTGCACTGAAAGGCAAAGTCTCAACCATTGGACACCAAGGAAGTCTCAACACATTGCACATTTTTAAAGGTAGAATTAGTGTCCTCTTTGAGTCTTCTCTTCTCCAGTCAACCATCCTCCACTCCTCCATCCACTCTACAGAAGATACATACGTATATCCTTCCTCCATCCCGGATGCCTATTCTCTACCCAACATGGCCATCCCAGTGCAAGGTAGCTAGGAATACCATCTTTCTCACTCTAGGTAAAACTTCTAAAGTGGTACATGTATCTTGAGAAATATTTAAAGAACTCTTTCAGTGGCAACACAATATAATGACTCGTTATGATTTTTACAGTTCTAAAATGTCTGCCTACCAACTCCACTAGTCAAGATGAAAATATGTCTCCCACATTCTATAGGTGTGTAGTTTACTCTCTGGACCCAGTGGCAGGACCCATCATTTATCCATTTTTATATTTCATTTTGATAATGAGTCTTTTGAGATAGCTTGCTGCAATGTTTTCTGGACTTCATCTAAAAACTTTAATTTTTAAGGTAAAAGACATTTAGATATCATCCCATGCAATGTTGGGGCTTTCCAGGTGAGTCAATGGGTAAAGAATGCACCTGTAATTCAGGAGAAGTGGGTTTGATCCTTGGGTTGGGAAGATTGCCTGGAGGAGGGCATGGCAGCCCACTCTAGGATTCTTGCCTGGAGAAACCCATGGACGGAGGAGCCTGATGGGCTATAGTCCATAAGGTTACAAAGAGTCAGACATGACTGAAGAGAATGAAAATGCACACATCCAATGCTATAATTTTTTGTAAGGGCAAATAGGAATTCAAAGAACAAGAAGCTTGGGCCAATGAGGAGCAGAATAGGGACAGAGCTTCCAATAGGCTTCCATTCCAAACTTCACAGAGCTTTTATCTGAAGTCATTGGGCATTTTATCCTTTTTATATATTTATTTTCCTCACACAGAGGACAAGATAAACTTATTATTCTGCAGTATTGCCGTTTGAAAGCATGCTTGTCTGCTGTTAGTTTGATGACACAATTATCTCAAGCTGTTAGGTAGCAGACAATTTCGTGTGTCTGAAGAACTTCTTGGTTCATTTTGCTCTCACACTGAAAGTCTATCAAATGAAAAAAGCCTCACTATGGCCTCTCAGTAATCAGAAGCAATATTGTTGAATTACAGTCCAATGGGTAATGCAATTAAGAAGCAGGACTGTATTGTTAGATGCATCAAAGAAAATTATGCTTCCACTTTTACAAGTCCCCCAAAATAACCAGTTCAGTTCAGTTCAGTCACTCACTCGTGTCCGNCTATGGCCTCTCAGTAATCAGAAGCAATATTGTTGAATTACAGTCCAATGGGTAATGCAATTAAGAAGCAGGACTGTATTGTTAGATGCATCAAAGAAAATTATGCTTCCACTTTTACAAGTCCCCCAAAATAACCAGTTCAGTTCAGTTCAGTCACTCACTCGTGTCCGACTCTTTGCGACCCCATGAATCGCAGCACACCATGCCGCCCTGTCCATCACCAAATCCAAGAGTTCACTTAGACTCATGTCCATCGAGTCAGTGATGCCAAACAGCCATCTCATCCTTTGTCATCCCCTTCTCCTCCTGCCGCCAATCCCTCCCAGCATCAGAGTCTTTTCCAATGAGTCAACTCTTCGCATGAGGTGGCAAAGGTACTGACGTTTCAGCTTTAGCATCATTGCTTCCAAAGAAATCCCAGGGCTGATCTCCTTCAGAATGGATTGGTTGGATCTCCTTGCAGTCCAAGGGACTCTCAAGAGTCTTCTCCAATACAACAGTTCAAAAGCATCAATTCTTTGGTGATTAGCTTTCCTCACAGTCCAACTCTCACATCCATACATGACCACTGGAAAAACCATAGCCTTGACTAGACGGAACTTTGTTTACAAAGTAATGGCTCTGCTTTTCAATATGTTATACAGGTTGGTCGTAACGTTTCTTCCAAGGAGTAAGCGTCTTTTAATTTCATGGCTGCAGTCACCATCTGCAGTGATCTTGGAGCCCCCCAAAATAAAGTCTGACACTGTTTCCATTGTTTCCCCATCTATTTCCCATGAAGTGATGGGATCAGATGCCATGATCTTAGTTTAAGCCAACTTTTTCAGTCTCCATTTTCACTTTCATCAAGAGGTTTTTTAGTTCCTCTTCACTTTCAACCATAAGGGTAGTGTCATCTGCATCAGTTCAGTTCAGGTCAGTTGAGTCACTCAGTCGTGTCCAAGTCTCTCTGACCCCATGAATTGCAGCACACCAGGCTTCCGTGTCCATCACCATCTCTCGGTTCACTCAGACTCACATCCATCGAGTCCGTAATGCCATCCAGNCATATGATATCACTTATATGTGGAAGCTAAAAAAAAAATACAAATGAACTTACTTATAAAATAAACAGACTCACAGAGAAGACAAACATGGTTACCAAAGGCAAATGGTGGGGGTGAAGGATAAAACAGGAATCTGGAGTAACATATATATATTACTGTGTATAAAACAGATAAACAACAAAGATTTAATATATATATATTTATATATATATATACCACAGGGAACTATATTCAATATTTGATAATAACCTATATAGGAAAAGCATCTGAATGTATATACACATATACTTAAGCATAAACAAACATATGCATATATAACTAAATAACATTGCTATATTCCTAAAACACAACACTGTAAATCGACTATACTTCAATTTAAAATTTTTTCTTTAAAATTGGTAAAAAACAAAAAAATAAAGCAAGAGCATAATATGGGAGCAAAATCCAGTGAATGCCCCATTGCTGGGCATTTGCTGTCCTGTCTGAATACTTTGGGCAACTGATGCAAAGAGCAGACTCATTGGAAAAGACCCTGATGCTGGGTAAGACATTAAAGGCAGAAGGAGAAGAGGGCAACAGAATATGAGAAGGTTGGATGGTATCACTGATTCAATGGACATGAACTTGGGCAAACTCCAGGATATCGCGAGGCACAGGGAAGCCTGGTGTGCTGCAATCCATGGGGTTTGCAAAGAGCTGGACACGACTTGGCGACTGAACACCAACAACTCTAAACTGAGCCCTTCTCCATGCCTCTGCAACAATGCCATGCACATCATCCAAGACTCAAAAGTCCCACCCAGCTCCTGGAGCCTTCCAGCTCTCCTCTGATTTCTGTTCCTGGCGGCCAACCTCCTCCTCTTTCATAACCACAAAGCACATGTGATAAGTGTGAGACTAACACATTTCAAAACTCATCCGTAGTCCGGGATGCCACAAGGATTTGACTCAAGGATGTAAAAGTCCCACTTCCAGGAAGGTTTCACAACTCTAAGTCAGGCGGTGAGGCGTGGTGGTTGGGATATCAGAGCAGTAATAGAATTCCTATGGGCAGGGTCATTTAAGCACTCTAAGCCAGAGTGCTTAATCTCATCTGTAAGATTAGGGTAATAATAATGAACATAGCAACAGCACTCATGGCACAGAACTGTTGGATACACTTAGTGGGAGAGTACACATAAAGTGCTGAGCAGGCCGGGTGGCACAGCGTCAGGTTGCCAAGAAATGCTGGCTGTCCTGACTACCAAAACTGAGTCAACCCAGAGAGCCTTTAGGTGGCTAGAAGGGATTACAAAACCCCTGACTGATTCGGCCAATTCACACTTCGCTCTCCGTGAGAATGAAGTGTGCTTGTTGAAACATACTTCTGCAGCTATAAAATGTGGACAGGAATCAGGAAAATTCCAAAAGGCAATTCTGAGAGCACTGATTCCATCCCTCTAATTCCTTAAAAACGTGATGCCTTTTGGCCCATGGGGCCAAATCGAGCTGCTTATCAGAAAGGCTCACACCAGGAAGTGTTATCTCCATTCTCACCTTTGCCCCAGTCCTGAGCCAACAGCCAGGAATGTTGAAATTTCTGAGTTACACCTGCTTCTCCCTGGCCTCGATGGTTAGAGATGATGGGGTAGATTTACCCCAGCCCCGTGCCCTGATGACCATCCACATGCATCTCAGCCCTCATTTTTTAGTTTCTGAAAGTTTCTCAGGTCACACCCTGAACCTGAAGGGCAAGAAAGGCCTTCTCTACATCAGAGCCACAAATAAGTACCGGAGGCTTTTCATGTTAGATGTGGTAGTAAGTGGGAAAGTCCAAAGTCTCGCACAAATAGCAGAACACTAGAACCCAAACAGAAATCTCCATGGAAATGCCTCTTGTCAACAACATTAGGAAACTTTTAAAGGAACAGTTTTCACTGATGATCACACAGTGATTCAAGAATCCCTGAGCTATGTCTCACTAAGGTGTCATGCTTGATGGGGGGCAAGACGCCCAACCTCAGTTTTTTTT
>SJYV01041296.1:0-10670 GCA_006410875.1 Neotragus pygmaeus | reverse complement strand
TTTGCCTATGTTCTCCTCTAGGAGTTTTATAGTTTCTGGTCTTACATTTAGTCTTTAATCCATTTTGAGTTTATTTTTGTGTATGGTGTTAGAAAGAGTTTTTTTGTTTTTGCACCAAGGCCAAGGAAAACAGCCATTAGGGGAAGGGAGCAGCAGGTAATGATATTAGGAGAGGGTAGTCAGGGTAATTTTGAAGTTACTAAGCATTATCTTAGTCCATTCAGGCTGCCATAACAAAAGCATCATAGACAGGATGGTTTAAACAACAACTTCTATTTCTCACTGGAGAAATGGCTGCCAAGTCCTAAGTCAAGCCATCTGCATATCTGGTGTTCAGTAAGAGCCCATTTGTTGGTTCACTGACAGTCATCTCTCACTGTGTCCTCACACAATGGAAGAAGTGAGGGAATTCTGTGGAGTGTCTTTATGAAGGGTACGAATCTCATCCATGAAAGTTCTACTCTCACAACCTTATCACCTCCCAAAGGCCCCCCTCCTTATATCATCACATTGGAGGATAAGATTTCTTTTTTTTTTAAGAGGGATAAGATTATAAATTCTATTTTAAATATGGTAACTTTCTTTTTAAACATTTTATTAAATTTTTATTTTGTATTGGAATATAGTCGATTAACAACGTTGAGATAGTTTCTGGTGGACAGCAAAGAAACTCAGCTATATGTATATATGTATCCATTTTCTCCCCAATTCACCTCCCATCCAGGCTGCCACTTAACACTGGGCAGAGTTCCCTGTAGGTTTTTCTTGGTTATCCTATTTTTTTTAAAATTGATTGTAAATATAGCAGTGGATACACGTCAATCCCAAATTCCCTAACTAGGGGAATAGTATTTCAACATGTGAAATTGAGGGGAACACAGACATTCATTTCACAACAAACATATGTAAATAAATATAGTTTCATTGTTTTCAGGTATACACTATCAGGAAGTAGGGAAGGAATTATAGTTTCTTGAAGGAATTATTTTGAATAAAATTTGAGTGACTTGCAATGAATCAATTATTTGAGGATAAATGGGTATTTCTTGAAGGTCTTGAGAGTGCACAAAATGTTTTGTTCTCCTTCAAATATCACCAACTGCCTATAGTTTTGTTTATGCCATTTGTTTTAGCAGTACAGCTTTGTTTACAGCTTCTCCCAACAATGGCCTCCACTTGAGCTCTGCCACAATGAGGTGTCAATGATGAGCTTCACCTTGAGCCTCCAACTGCACTAACACCAAGAGTTCTGTTAAAACCTTGAGGCCTGTTGTTTTCCTGGGACCTGGCACCAAACAGAAGCAAATCTTACTTTCTGTGTTCTCCATCCATGTCTCAGTATTTCTATGAGCTTCCTCTCCCTTGCCCCAATTTTTCACTAAAATAAGCTCCTCTCTATCCATTAACTATTCACAAAAGGCATCTTCTATCCCTTTGGCCTGTCTTAAAACCTATCCCCACTAAGATTGCTGTTCCCAAAGATTATCAGCCTTCAGGAGATCATTCTAGCTCACTTTCTAACTTACTTTATACCTGAGAGTCTTGAAGTAGGGTTAGCATTTTCTTAAATCATGCATTCTACTTTCAGATCATTATTTTACCCTACTTAATAATAAGCCCTGCTTAGTTTAGAACCTTGCCATTTGGCTGTATCACTGTGGCCCTTCCTTATCTCTGTCAGCTCTGACCTCCATTCACTGCACTCTATTCTGCAGAGTGTATGGCTCGAATTACTCCTCAGCTCTCCAAGTACAGCCAGCAGCCAGTGTGTCTTCACGTGGATCACCGTCCTGGGCCCTAGACTCCTGGTTCCTCAGCGCTCCACTGATCATAGCCTTTGTCATTCCATTTACTCCTTCCCACATCACATTGAGGACATCACCATCTCTCATAACTGCTTCTCTTTTGAATTCAAACTCTGTATTTTCTCTAACCTCCTGTCCCTCTCCCTTTAATGCCACTATAGCAGTTCAGAAACCTCAGCAAGATATTTTTTGCCCTAACATCACCCTCTTCCAATGTATTAGTTTTTAATGTGTTCACTCTCCTCCTTGTCTTGGGTCCCAGTACACATGGTCTGTCGTTACTCCTTTACTCTCTTTTATATCATCCTTTGCTATAATTATTACTATCAGAAATCATATTAGCTATCTTTTGTTTGGACTCTTCCACTAGCCTCCTGAAGTGCAGGGACTCCAGTTCACTGAAGCATCTCCAAAGTCTAATGGTGTGAACTACTAATGAACCTCACACATAGCATAGATGCATTAAATAATTATAGAGAGATGAAAAATAATATAGATTTTTCTTCAATCCAGAAACTAAAAATTCCTTATTTGGTCTAACAAATTTAAACCTGAAACAGCTTTTTAGAAATGTATATATTAAAACGATTTTAGAAACCTAAGAATATCTTCACCAAAGAACTGATGTATTTGAACTGTGGTGCTGGAGAAAACTCCTGAAGGTCCCTTGGACAACAAAAAGATCAAACCAGTCAATCTTAAGGGTGATCAACCCTAAATATTAACTGGAAGGATTGATGCTTAAGCTGAAGCTCCAGTATTTTTGTCTTCTGATGTGAACAGCTGACTCATTGGAAAAGCACCTGATGTTGGGAAAGATTGAGGGCAGAAGGAGAAGAGGGTATCAGAGGATGAGATGGTCGGTGCAATGAACATGAACTTGGGCAAATTCTGGGAGATGGTGAGGGACAGGGACGCCTGGTGTGCTGCAGTCCATGGAGTCACAAAAAGATGGACACTACTGGGTGACTGAACAACAACAGCAATCTTATTCAACATTATAAGGTTGATTTAAGGCTTACTGGTACTTCTATATAAGATAACACTGGGAAGTCAATGCTAAATGCCTTAGAAGAATACCTAAAAACATGAAAAATTTCACATATATTGATAAGTATAAAAAGCAATTATAATACTCTATAGACTACAATCTCATGTGATAAAATAAATAGGAATACAAAAAGATTAAAGAGAAAAATCTATGTGGCCCTGGATTTGGTTATGACTTTTTAGATACAATGACAAAAATCATCATTCATAAAAAAAAATAGTTTGACTTTATTAAAAATTTAAAACTCTGCTGTCAAATGCACTGTCAAGAAAATCAAAATAAAAGCCACAGAAAGGAAGAAAATATCTATAAAATATTTTCACATATATGACTTATACCCAAAATATGCAAAGATCTCTTAAAACTCAACAATAAGAAAACAACCCAATAAAGATGAGCAAAAACTCTGAACAGCCACCTTATCAAAGAGGGTATACAAGTGGCAAATAAGCACATGTAAAGATGCTCAACAGCTGTAGAAATTAAAACAAAAATGAGATATCCCTCCACAGTTGTCATAATGGCTAAAATCCAAAAAATTAGCCATCCCAATTGCTGTTCAAGACGTGGAACCGCAAGAGTTATCATTAATTCCTGGTGAGAATGCAAAATGGTATAGCAATTTGGGAGAGTTAGGCAGTTTCTTTCAAGCCTAAAAATTGCATTCCTAATATGTCCAGTTGCTCAGTAATGTCCAACTCTGTGACCCCATGCTGTAGCCTGCCAGGTTCCTCTGCCCATGGAATCTTCCAAGCAAGAACACTGGAGTGGGTTTTCATTTCCTACTCCAGGGGATCTTCCCGACCTAGGGATCGAACTCGCAACTCTTGCATCTCCTGCATTGTCAGGTGGATTCTTTACCACATCCGCACAAAAACCTTTATGTAAAGATTTTACATCAGCTTTCAAGGGAAAATCAAAAGCAATCAACTTGTCCTTCAGCAGATAATGGATAAACAATAATACTTATTCAGTGACAAAAATGTGAAATACTACTCAGTGATAAAAAGAAATGAGCTATAAGCCATAAAACATATATGAATGTATTTTAAATGCACTTTTCTTGTTGCACCACATTGCTTCCAGGATCTTAATTCCCCAACCAGGGATAGAACACATGCCCTCAGCAATGAAAGCCTGGTGTCTTAACCATGGGCCACCAGGGAATTCCCTGCACTTTGTTGAGGGAAAAAGTCAATCTGAACAGGCTACATACTATATGATGACAATTATAATATTCTGAAAAAGGCAAAACAAAAGACCAGTTATTGGCAGAGATTTGAGAGGGGTGGTTAGAGCAGTAAAACTATTCTATATGAAATTGTAATGGTGGATATATAATGTGTGTGTGTGTGTGTGTGCACTCAGTTGCTCAGTCGTGTCTGACTCTTTGTAACCCCATGGACTATAGCCCACCAGGCTCCTCTGTCCATGGGATTTTATAGGCGAGAATACTGGAGTGGGTTACCATTCTTCCCAACCTAGGGGTCTTCCCTATTCAGGAATCACACCTGAGTTTCTTAGGTTTATTTCATTGGCAAGTGGATTCTTTACCACTTCCCAGTGCAATTTAGGAAGCCCCTACCCTTGTCAAAATTCACTGAACTTTACAGCACAAAGAATAAAACTCAATTGATGCAAGTAAAAAAAATCATTTAGGAGATCGATTCTAGCATGGAATGCAGAATGTGATAAAATAATTCAATTGTATTATAAACATTTGAAACAACTTCACTGAAAGAAGTACGGGGAGAGGTGTTGGCTGAGTAAATTTAGAAATGAGTGAAACAATACGAGTAAAAGCAAAAGAAACTGCATAGAATACTGTGGTATAGTTAGTAAAATTGGTTCCCATATGCTGCTGCTGCTGCTGCTAAGTCACTTCAGTCGTGTCCGACTCTGTGCGACTTCATAGATGGCAGCCCACCAGGCTCCCCCGTCCCTGGGATTCTCCAGGCAAGAACACTGGAGTGGGTTGCATTTCCTTCTCCAAGGCATGAAAGTGAAAAGTGAAAGTGAAGTCGCTCAGTCATGTCCAACTCTTCGTGACCCCATGGACTGCAGCCTACCAGGCTCCTCTGTCCATGGGATTTTCCAGGCAAGAGTACTGGAGCGGGGTGCCATTGCCTTCTCCCTCCCATATGAGCACCAGTTAACAATTCTAATTGTGCTATACATATGCTAAAATTGAGCTATTATGCACTTGCGTGTCAGCTGAAAGGGCCTGAACGCAGTGACAGCCCAGTAATGCTAAGCACAACTAACACCCACATCTTGCTTCTTAATACCATTTCTCTAATAAAAGGACCAGGGCTCCTTGGAGAAATGACTGACTAGGACCCAGGCCATGAAGGTGAAGTGAAAGTGAAAGTTGCTCAGTCATGCTTCACTCTTTGCGACCCCATGGACTATACAGTCCATCGAATTCTCTAGGCCAGAATACTGGAGTGAGTAGTCTTTCTCTTCTACAGGGGATCTTCCCAACCCAGGGATCAAACCCTGAAGGTGAGCCTACACCATCTTATAGGACCAGAAAGTAAGGAAGTACTCAAACACATAAACAAACAAACACATTTAAAATTAGGGAGGGTATGTCAAAAGGCAAGGACACAAGAGCCAACTAAAAGAGTTCCCAAAAGGTAAAGCTGGAGAAAATTAAGCAAGAAAATAAAGCCATATTGGATTATAACCCAAAGTATATAAAAGTATATTCATATATATTCAAAGTATATTCATTAGTTCACATTGATAAATAAATAAAGATAGATAAGAGGAAAAAATCTCCNATGGAGACTATCAGCTCCCACACCCCGGAGGCAGGCACTGCAGACACGGGCCTCAATCCTCAGGCGATCTTAAAAGGTGGGTGTGGGCTTCTCACGCTTCCCTTAGGGATGAGGATTGAGGCCCGTGTCTGCAGTGCCTGAGATGTGTATAAGAGACAGCCCCTGCCCTGGGCCCTCCTGCCCACCTCTCCCGTCCCTGCCCCCTCAGGCTGCCTGTCCCAGCTGCCCTGCCCCACCCCTCCTACCTGGAAGCTGTTCCACCCAGCACCATCCAAGCCAGAGACGGGTGTAGGGTCGCTGAGGCCTACAAGGAAGTGAGACAGAGGTAAAGGAGCTGGATTTGTGAGCAGAGGCAAGAGAGCTGGGGTGACTCTGTGTCAGGTCAGGGCTTCCTGGCTTCCACCCTCCCCCTGCACCCCCTCTTCCAAGAGGCTCAGCTCAAAGGGGCAACCCCCCTCCCCCATCTCAGCAGAGAGAAGCAGAAACTGAAGATCCTGAGGGCCTATTCCCTGGCCCAAACACACTTCCTCTCTTGCCGCTCAGAGGCCAACTCAACCACTAAGGTCAGGGTTGAGGTTGCCTTCGTTTGACAGTGGGCAGGTGGGAGCTGGCGCGGGGGGTGGGAGACTATGTGAGGTCTGTTTTCTCACAGCTCCAGGCGACAGGAGTCAGCATCCTGTGCCCGCCCAATGACTGACTCGACGGATACCCTCTGAGCATCAGAAGGGCACTGGGCCCAGGCCTGACCTAGACGCTGAGCAACCCTGGGCTGGGCCGCAGGGGCCCTGAGCACAGCATGCAGGTGATGCCAGGGCAGACATAAAAGGCCTCGTCTGCCCTGACATGTGCCAATAGGTTGGCTGACGGGGGCAAAGGGGGTAGTGGTCCTTCTGGAAGGGCCTGCTCATTGCCTGCTGGTCAGTAGAGGGGGGTAGGTCACCAGGCAGTCTGACCTCTGTCTTGTTTGTAGCAAAGCCTGAATAAGAGTGAGGCCTGGCATGCTGCAGTCCAAGGGCAGTCACAGAGTTGGACACGACTTAGTGACGGAACAATGGGCTGACGTGCTACCTGACAGGCAGAGGTGAGGGAGGCTGCAACTGCGGGGCCTCCTCTCTGGACACGCCTGAGACCAAGGCCAACAATGGAGACTATCAGCTCCCACACCCCGGAGGCAGGCACTGCAGACACGGGCCTCAATCCTCAGGCGATCTTAAAAGGTGGGTGTGGGCTTCTCACGCTTCCCTTAGGGATGAGGAAGCAGGCACCCAGAGGGGTTAAGCAACCTGCCCATGGTCACACCGCTGGAAACCCCAGAGTCTGGACGTGAGCAGAGCAAGGCCCGAAGACGCCTTCAGACACAGCTCTTCCACTCAGCTATGACCTCGGGCTGGTGACAACCTTCCTGCACCTCCGGAGACAAGAGCAGCATCTGCCTCTGAGGACTGCTGTCACTCATGAATCGGACAATCCAGACGCAGAGGCGCCGGGCGCCCTCCGGGGCAGACGGGAAGCCTGTGCTGCCCGCCCCACCCCCACCCCGCGCCCTTCCTGCCAGCGAGAACCACTCAGGACGAGCCCCCTTTGTGGTCCCAGGCTTCCTCCACTGCCCCAAGCTGGGGGAGCTGGGCGGCTGCTGCGCTGCCACGTCAGGTTCTGGTTCCCACATTTTCTTCACTCTGAGCAGCAAGCAGAGGAAGCTGGAGGCTCAGGGCTCTGCTCAAGCGACAGCGGGGGACAGGAAGTGCCGAGCACACAGCCTCTCGCAGGGAGGCGGCTTCGCAGCAGCCACTGGCTGAGGGTGGGGGCTGGGCTCACACCCGGCGCCAGGTCCGGTCGCTGCTGCCCAGCGGGGGCTCGGTTCTCTCGGAGTCTCCCCCGGCTCCAAAGGCAAAGGGGGCGGGCGGTGGGTTTCCAATGCAGGCCTTGGGAAGCCCTGTGGTCAGAGCCTCCCAGGGAAGCGGTGCTGGCTGGCCGGCCCGCAGAGGGGACCCCGACCTGGTCTGCTGTCTCCGCTGCACCCTAAGCCCTCGCTTCCCTGTCCTGGCTGATGGCTGAGTCAGAGCAGCAGAGAGGCTCCCGGGAGGCTTCAGAATCGGAGGGTCTCGCCGAAAGCCCGTGGCCCTTTGGGCAAGTGGCTTGGCTTTCAGAGTCTGGCTCTGCCACCTGTAAACCAGGGGTGCTGGCCTCGCCATGCCCTGGGCTGAGGGGAGCAGGGCTCAGACAGCAGCACGGTGTGTCAGGGGCGCCCCCACTGGGAGCCCAGCCCTCTGTCGCTTCTTGGAGTCTGTCAGGTGTGGGTTTTACCTCAGAACCAACTCGGGAGAACTCAGTCTGACTCGGCTTCCAAGTCACTTTCCTAACATAGCCTCTGAGGCGCCTGTGACAGGGAAAGGTTTCCTGTGACAGAGCCCGACCGCCTACCTCAATTTTGCCACAACTTGGGGGCCACCGTGAGGAGGTGGCTGCTAGCCTCTCATGCTCTGAGGCTCTCAGATGGGGCGGCTGCCCCTGGAAGCTGGGAACTCGCAAACTGTGCCCGGTGGGGTGCCCTGCTCTGCCCCGGGCAGAGCCCTGACCCCTCCCGTAGTGACTGCAGGCCTGGTCTGGGACCAGCGGGGTCACAGCGCTCAGCTTCCCTGGAGCTTCTGGTGCTCAGAGCCTAGAGATCCCTCCTCTTCCTCTCAGGGGCAAGGAGACTGCTGATTTTTGCCTGGGTAGCTCCCAATTCTAGGCTCTAACCTGCTGTAGGGAAGTCCCTTTGTTTTCCCTTAGGCCGCCACCTTATCAGAGGGCCAGCCTCACCCGACAGGAGGACCTGGCAGGATCTCCTTGCTTCTCTGAGCCTCAGACTCCTCAGCTATGAAATGGGCCCGATGCCCATCTCCCATCCTCCAGAGGACTCACAGGACGGGGAGGAACAGGCTGACCTGACCTCACGCTGAAAGCTGCTTTATGTGCCGGGGGTATCACCCCCACACCTGCAGCTGAGCCTCGGGGCCCGGCCCCAGCCCCTTCCTCACCCAGAGACATGAGCTCATCATCAAGCAGGGAAACCGAGGTGCTGGGCTGCTCCGGGCTGGCCTGGTCGCCAGGGCGGGTGGGCACAGCTGGGTAGGCGGTGCCTGTCGGAGGGAGATCCAGGCCTGAGAGGTCCAAAAGGGCCGAGGTGCTCCCTGGGGTAAGAAAGGAGAGTCAGGGCAGCCCTGGGCGGAGGACAGGCAGAGTCCCTGGGGTCGGGGAGCAGCAAGCTCCCCCCCGGCCACATCACCCTCGCCTGGGATCTGCTTGCCAGGCCCCTTCTTTGGCACGTGGTGTCCCTTCTGCATAGAACGTACTTCCTGCCTCCCTCGTACTTGGCAGATTGCCTCTCGTCCTTTAAGGTCCCTCTTAGACTCCGCTCTTTCCGGGTAGTGCCCCCCCAGCCTCTCCCAACAGGGCCCATTCTAGCCTCCCCTGGCTGTCTCTTTACCCGAGTGGAGCTGAGCTGTAATGTTTATATGTCAAGCCCTCCCTGTGCACTTCTGATAATTAAACTAAGCCTTGGGATGTCATCCAGGCCCGTACAACAGGCGTCAGATTTGTCAAATGAAAGGGAGGCCCTCTTTCTCCAGCCTGTCCTTGCCAGACCCTCAGCCCCTCCCCTCCACCCTGCATCCAGACTTCCTCCCCTGCAGCTGCAGGCTTGGCACAGACTCCTCCCCCAGCTCTCCCAGTGGGGTTCGCCCTCATGTTAAGGGGCCACTGAGCTCTGGGACCAGCGCCCCACCCTGGATTCTGGCCCTCCCGCCACCTCCTCACCAGGGATGGAGGCAGCAGTGGCGTCGCCGTTGACCTCCTCACCCCGCACCAGCTGCTTGTACAGGTTGATAACCTGGGTAAGGTTGTCGTTGGCTTGCAGGATCTCCGCTGGAACAGGCAGGAGGGGAGGGGCTGGGCTGAAGGCCTGTGGGGGCCTCTGGGGGGCAGGGGCGCCCCACATGCATCCCAGGCCTCGTGGGAGGGGCGGGGCTTGGGGGCAGCCCATCCTGACTCCTCTGCCTCAGGCACTTCGTGGCCCTCATCCAGTTGCCTGGCTGCCCCTGCCGGCCCCTGGCCTCCAGGCCCACACACTGGCCCTGCTGTCTGGAGACCCTGGATCTCCACAGGGCTTCACTCTTTCCTCCTTTCCAGTCTTTACCCACGTCACCTCAGGGAGGCCCTCCCTCACCCCCAGCCCCACACCCCAGGTCCTTCCCTACTCTCCTCCATGCCCCTCACCGCCGCCCAACAAACGGCCAGGCTCACACCCTCAGTTTCTTGTCTGCTCTCATGGGATAAGAGCTCCTGGGGGATCTGGCTCTGTGTACTTTGGTCACTGCCATAGCCCCAGGCCTAGAACAGTGTCTGGCGCAAACCAGGTCCTCTGGGGCCAGGCTGAGGGGGAGCTGAGGAGCGAGCCTCCTGGGTGCACCAGGGACTTGGCACGTGGGAGGCGCTCAGGGAACTCCATGAATGGGGGCTGAGACAGTACCCAGACCACTGCCGGGGAGGCGTGGCCCATGTGGCGGCACAGAACAAGGGCGAGACCCTTACGTGTGGCCACAGGGCCCAGCTCTGGAGGCGCTCAGGCCTGAGGGACTTGCTCGTGGCTCCAAGCTCACCCTTACCAGGAGGCAGCATCTGGAGGGAGAGCCTCTGGTCCTCCCTGGCTCTGCCACCACTCTGCTCTCCGATCTGGACAGGCCACTTCCCTCCCTGAACCCCAGCTGTGAAAAAGGAACAATTCCCCCTCCTGTGCAGCTTACAGGCAGTAAACGAGATGTCTGCCAAGAGGGGGCTTGGCCCATACTCTCTCAGGATCAGCCCCTCAGCTTCGCTTCCTTCTTCCTCAAAGTGGAGAAACCCAAGATCACTGCTGGAGAAGGGGGGCCCCTAGTGGTAGCTCCTTCTAACTGCAGCTCACCTAAGGCCTCGTCATTGTCCTCCGTGTCACTGGCCAGTCGGAAAAGGGTGGGCCGCATGCGCTCACAGCGCTGGTACAACTCCTGG
>SJYV01041294.1:0-23281 GCA_006410875.1 Neotragus pygmaeus | reverse complement strand
GTGTCCGACTCCTAGCGACCCCATGGACTGCAGCCTACCAGGCTCCTCCACCCATGGGATTTTCCAGGCAAGAGTACTGGAGTGGGGTGCCATTGTTAATATTCTTTAAGTAATTATGTGCAGCCTAGTTATCTCTTATTTAATCTGGAGGTTCGTCACTACAGGTTCTAGAAGTTGCAGTCATCTGCTTGTGTTTACAGTTTGTTCGTGGGGGTGGGTACAGGCTTGGGTCTGTGGATGTGGTGGACTTCTTTTTGAGACAGAAAGACACACGGACACTCTAATACATTCCTACGGCTTCAAGTCAATGAAGATGCAGCTGGGTAATTCCAGACATTCTCAGAAGGCTTGACAGATTTTCTAGATTCCTCCTGTAAACCTGGCTTAGAATATTCAGAATTTCCTAGTCTTTGAGCAAGGAATAGAGTATCCTATAGAATTCCATTTCCTTAGTGACTGAAACCTGATCTCATACCAATTTAAAAATCATTAACTTTGTTGTGTGTTTATTTTTCAATGTGGACCACTTTTAAAACCTTTATTGAATTTTTTACAATATTGTTTCCATTTTATGCTGCTGTGTTTTTTTTGGCCATGAGATATGTGGAATCTTATCTCCTTGATCAGGGATGGAACCAGCACCTCCTGCATTGAAAGGCAAAGTCTTAACCACTTGACCACCAGGAAAATCCCCCAAATCATGGACTAGAACTTCTTACAGACTTCACCGTTCATCAGAATCTACATACTGATCGTCACCTCTCTTTTGCTTACAATGTGGGGATATCGTTAAGAAAGAATATCTATATATGTGTACATTTTCTTGGAGCATAACAATAATAACAAACATTGAGCATTGCCATACTAAAAGCTTTACATACATTAGCCCCTTGAATTAGCTTTGTGAAGTCAAGATTAACACCCCCATTTTATAGACTGGAACACTGAGGCGGGAGAGGCAAATACGTTATTTGCACATATGTGTCAACATGGAAGGTGGCTGGGATCGGAGCCAGTCAGTCCAGCTCTGGAGCCCTCCTGTAGGTACAGGAGCCCTGGTCTGAGCTTCCGAGGGAAGGTCTGAGGTTCAGACTGCATGTGGCGGGACGCTTACCAGACTGTTGTTAGACCTTCCTTTTCTTCCTCACCTGCTGGCTTACTCTTGAGTTCAAAGTGGCTGCAATGACCATGACCTGAACTGAATGTCACCGTCCATTTAAAAAAATCTCCCTGTGGGCATCTGATTATTCCCAGACGTGTACGGTCCCTGTGTCTTTGTGTACTGTTTCAAGAGAATGGTGGGGATATTGCTGTGGTGATGTATTACGGAAGGAATCTGAGAGCAGTTAATTTTTGTTTGTTTGTTTGTAGGACCTGATATTTGTGGATTTGACATCAAGACAGTTCATGTTATTTTACATTTCAAGAATCAGTATCACGCAAACAAGAAATCAATCAGGTGTAAGGTAAATGCTTTCCTATTAAATTAGTGATCGTGTTAACTCTTGAAAAGATGATAATGGAAGTTTGTAGAAAACAGTTTTGACCTTAAAATAGTTAAGGGAACCATGGGGTGGGGGTGAGCCTTTTCTGTCCTGTCCCCACTTCCCAGTTTAGCAGGCCCATTAGAGACACTTGTCCATAACTTGGATTGGATTGGGTTCTGAAGTCTTTGGGTTTTGTGGGGTTTTTTTTTTTGGATGAAAAATTATTTAAATTTAAATTTACAGTTTTTTTAAACTTTTTATCTTATGTTGGGATATAGTTTAACAATGATTAACAGTGTTGTGGCAGTTTCTGGTGGTCAGCAAAGAGGTTCAGCCGTATGTATACATATATATATATACAGACGTGTATCCATTCTCCCCCAAACTCCCCTCCCACCAGAAGGGGATACTTACTTCTCACCTTGAGCTGTGACATCCATTTATAGTTTGCTTCATAAGGGTTATAGCAGAATGGTGGCATTTCAGCCCCCATCATCATTGGGCTTCTCAGGTGGCACTAGTGGTAAAGAACCCACCTGCCAGTGCAGGAGATGCAAGAGACTCAGGTTCGATCCCTGGGTCGGGAAGATCCTCTGGAGGAGGGCCTGGCAACCCACTTCAGTATTCTTGCCGGGAGAATCCCAAGGACAGAGGAGCCTGGAGAGCTACAGTCCATTCGGTCACAGAGTTGGATGCGACTGAGCGACTTAGCACACATACACATCCATCATCATTAAGGAATGAAATATTCAAGATAAAAAATCATTCTGGAGGAATTAATCTCCCAAATGACAAAACATTTTTTTTCTAAATATGTATTTGTTTGGCTGAAATGGGTCTTAGTTGCAGCATGTGGGATCTAGTCCCCTGACCAGGTATTGAACCCAAGCCCCTTGCTTTGGGAGCAAAGGGTCTCCAGCCACTGGACCACCAGGGAAGCCCCCTAAAACATTTTAAAATGGGGATACTTCTCAAATGAATGCATACATCCTTTACCTTTTTACCCAGAAGATCCTGTGAAAATGGCACTTTAGGTCTTAGGGCCTGTTTATACTCAATGATCCTGCCCCAGGCTTCTCCAAAGAGGCAGCTTGCATTAAGTCCCTGGTGTCTGGGCCTAGGAAGAAGTAGCCTCCCCAATGTACAGCCCCCACTTTGAAGGTAAGCACCAGGAAGTAGGGACTTGTCCCCTGAGGAATCCCTAGCACCCATAGCCTCTGGGAATCTGGGCAGGAGGCCAGTGTGTTGCAAGATGATTGACAGCAAAAGAGAGGGAGCGTACGCGCGTGCTCAGCCATGTCCGCTCTCTGCAACCCTGTGCACTGCAGCCCGCCAGGCTCCTCTGTCCTGGCGATTCTCTAGGCAACAATACTGGAGTGGGTTGCCATGCCCTTCTCCAAGGGATCTTCCTGGCCCAGGGTTCAAACCCAGGTCTCCTGCATTGCAGGTGGATTCTTTACCAATCGAACCACTGGTGAAGTCAGGGAGCATCCATACTTGCCTCTTGGTCCTGAGCAGCGGGTGTGGCTTCCTTACAGAGCCCCAGTGAATCTCTGCAGAGTGGTTTCTCTCGGAGTCCCGCCTGCCGACCTGGTAGTTTGAAAGAGTCAGCAGGTCCCCCTGTATATGAAGACCTGACGCCCTCCCTTGGGGGAGTGAGGAGGAGCTCAAATTCTAAGTCTTCCTCCTCCGCCTTAGTGTTGGACCAGCGGGCACGTTTTCATGATTGACTCCTTTTCAACAGCAGCTCAGGTGTGCGAGAATGAAAGGGGGTGACCCTACCAGACGGAGGCTGTGAGTTCTGGCCTGCACTTTGCCTGGGAGGCCAGACCTGGGTCACCTGGAGGCAGCAAGCCTACAGGGCCCTGGGTGGCACTGGCAGGCCAATGAAGCCCTCGGATGGGTGCTGCTATTTCTGCAAGCCTGCTAGAAAAATAAGAGATGAGTCTGTCGAGGGAGCTTTGGAGCCTTGGATCATAGCAGCGAGTCGGCATTAGGGCCTCCTGGGTGAGGAGTACGGTTTTCTTCACAGGGCTCCGATTCTCTCTGTGATGCTATAAAAGAAGTGTAGTGGTTAGCCCTCTGGGGTTTTCCTGGAGGTCTGGTCTGCATTGTTAGAAAAATACCTCGGATGTTCTGGGGAGGGAAGGAGAGCGCAACAGGCAGAGAGATGGATGAGACTGTTAGATCGAGGCTTCAGCAGGGTGCAGAACCCAGGAGCATTTTATTTTATTTCTCTTTTGACTGTGTTGGGTCTTCTTTGCTGCACAGACTTTTCTCTAGCTGCAGCGAGCGAGGGCTGCTCTCCAGCTGCGGTGCGTGGGCTTCTCACTGTGGTAGCGTCTCTCGTTGCGAAGCACAGGTCAGTCTTTAGCAGTCACAATTCGCAGGCTCTGGAGCACAGGCTCAATAGTTGTGGGGCACCGACTTAGTCGCTCAGCGGCATGTGGGATCTTCTCTGACCGGGGGTGGAACGTGTGTCTCCTGTATCGGCAGGTGGACTGTTTACCACTGAGCCACCAGGGAAGCCTGGAGCCTGGGAACATTTTGACAGATGATTCCTGTGTGGGGTCCAAAAGACTCGGTGATGTCTGGAATGTGGATGTTGAGGGTGTGGATGATCATCCTCAGCAGCATTGCTGTTACACAGGAGGGGAAATAAAGCCCAAGAAAGGGGTCAGGACCGACTCAGGGGTCGTGTGTAGAACAGCTGGTTGGGAAATCCTGGCTAATGCTGAGGAAGCATGCGTGTGGTGCCCAGTCACTCAGTCGTGTCTGACCCTTTGCGACCCCAGAGCCAGCCAGGCACTGCTGTCCGTGGGGTTTCCCAGGCAAGACTACGGGAGTGGGTTGCCATTTCCTCCTTCAGGAGATCTTCCCGACCCAGGGATCCAACCCGAGTCTCCTGTGACATGAGGGAAGAGTAAATTGCTGGAAACTTTGAATCTGAAGCTTGGCTGACAGGTGGGGTTAAAGGATGTTGATTTGAAGCTGTTTGCGTGTGTGAGAGTGTAGCTGTTATCCCTCAGGAGGCTTGAGCTTGTGGCCAGATCTCAGAGGGTGCCAGCCATGGGGCCAGCCAGCTCAAATTCTAAGCTAAGAAAGCTGAGTGGAGACAGAGGCAGGCAGAGAGCAGGGGGAGAGCATTGGAAGAATCGTGCATTCAGCTGTCAGAGCAGACTGCAGGGTTGAAGGAGACACAGAATACACCGTAGTGCTGATTCTGGATAGAGTTATCGGCCACACAGTATGGCAGATCAAAGGGGTACTGGAAATTTTTTTTAAATTGTATTTATTTACTTTTGTCTGTGCTGGATCTTCATTGCTGGGTGGGCTTTTCTCCAGGTGCGGCGAGTGGGGGCGACTCCTCGTTGGGGTTCATGGGCTTCTCGTTGCAGTGGCTTCTCTCGTTGTAGAGCACAGATTCTGGAGCGCTTGGGCTCAGTAGTTGCAGCTCCCGGGCTCTAGAGCACAGGCTCAATAGTTGTGGCGCACGGGCTTCGTTGTTGCACAGCATGTGGGATCTTCCCGGACCAGGGACTGAACCCATTTCTCCAGCATTAGCAGGCGGATTCTTTACCACTGAGCCACCAGGGAAGCCCCTGAAAGTGTTTTGATTTGGCTTTTAGCAGGGAGAGACTCCTCCTGGCAGGGCCTTTATGCTGGGGTGGTGGTTTCCAAACCTCAGTGGTGTCAGAGACCCTGGAGGGCCTGTGAAAGTGACCAGAGGGTCCGCTGAGTTCCAACGCAGCAGATCAGGGCTGACCTGGGAATGAGCATTGCCCCTGTACCCCCAGTGACACTAATGCTGCTGGGGTATGGTGCTGAGGTCCCCTCTGCTGGTGACAGGCACATCCTGGGAACCCCCAGCTTCCCTAGGCACCTTCCCACCCACCTTCCAACCTTTATTTTATTTATTTTTGGCTGCACCTTGTGACTTGAGGGATCTTAGTTCCCCAAGCAGCGATCGAACCCATGCCCCCCTGCAATGGAAGCACAGAGTTTTTTTGTTTTTTAAAAAAATATATTTATTTGACTGCATTGGTCTTAGTTGCATCTTTGGGATCTTTCGTTGCGGTGCACGGATCTCTAGTTGTGATACCCGGAATCAGTAGCTGTGGCCTACACGGGCTTATTTGCTCCTCCCCATCATGTACTTCCCTGACCAGAGATCAACCCTCATCCCCAGCATTGCAAGGCGGATTCTTCACCACTGGACCGCCAGGGAAGTCTCCAGACCCCTTTTATTGAATGTCAAGTGCTTTCCTTATGTCCAGTCTGGGCTTTTAACCACGCCCAAGAAAGAAACCAGGCCTACTCCAGCCAAGCTTCAGTTGCTGGACAACTCATCGAGAGAGTGTTAGGAAGTTCTCCCCCGTGTTGAGAAACAGAGTGGGCTTCATTTGGTATCTTTCAGAACCCTGAACAGGAAGTGGTTTTCCATACAGCTTTTCCTAAGTCAATAGCACAATGATCCCTCGGTTCACACCGACCTACCCCATCATGATTGCCTGGGAGGTTAGAGGCGAGAGCCATTGTCTTTGCATAGGCAAGGGATCAGCCACACAGGGAAGGCTGCCGGGGTGAGGAAGTACTCTACGGAGGGGTGACTCTTCTGTAGGACACCCTTTCACGGTCAGGTCAGCCCCTTTCTAGAGTGTCTCTGCTTGTGTTTACAGTAAGGCTTTGGCCCATGACAACGTGCACTGCTTACCTAGACCTGCCTTGAAACATCGAGGGTCTCATTCTTTTCTTCTCCCCACAAAACGCGCAGGTTGATAGCTTTACACACCTCTACACTCTGATTTTAAGACCAGACCTCACTTATGAAGTGAAAATTGATGGTCAGTCGATTGAATCCGGAAGCATCGAGTATGACTGGCAGCTAACGTCACTGAAGAATATGGAGAAGGCATCAGCAGAGGCTGAGGGCTGGGATCAGGCTGCCAAGGACAAAACCCAGGTGTGGATTCTTCCCGCACTGCGGCTAGAAAGCGTAAAGCATAGTTTGTGAGTACCCAGGGGCCGTACACCTGCTGCCTGGCTGGTAGTGCTGGTGATGAGGGTAGAGCAAGGAGCCCTGCCTAGAGCGCATGTGCTGAACCCGCCACACGGCTGCACACTTCAAGGCATTGTGAGAGTTAGAAGTATTTGAGATGAAAGCAAGAAGGGTTTGTTTTCTTAACCGATATTTTTTAAATCTTTATTTACTTTTATTTATTTGGCTGCACCAGGTCTTGGGCTTCCCAGGTGCCTCAAGTGGTAAAGGATAATCTGCAGGCCACTGCAGGAGACTTGAGTTCGATCCCTGGCTTGGGAAGATCCCCTGGAGGGGAGCGTGGCAACCCACTCCAGTATTGTTGCCTGGAAAATCCCATGGACAGAGGAGCCTGGTGGGCTACAGTCCATGGGGTCGCTAAGAGTCGGACATGACTGAGCAACTTGACTTTCATTTTTCACTTTCATGCATTGGAGAAGGAAATGGCAACCCACTCCAGTGTTCTTGCCTAATCCCAGGGACGGGGGAGCCTGGTGGGCTACAGTCAATGGGATTGCAGAGAGTTGGACACAAATGAGCATGCTTGCACCTGTGCCAGGCCTTAGTTGCAGCATATGGGATCTTAGTTCCCTGACCAGGGATCAAACCTGTGGCCCCTGCAGTGGGAGCAGGGAGTCTTAACCACTGGACCACCAGAGAAGTCCCAAACCAATGTCTTTTTCCAAAGAAAGGAAAATTCATCAGCAACCTTTATGAAAATGATTTTCTTTTCATTCTGCATTTGAACATAGTATTTTTGAGCATCATACTTGTGACCGGCAACCAAGCATCCATGACTGTAACAGGTGTGTATTAGTTTCCTATTGGTGTTCAGTCAATAAGTCTTGTCCCCCTCTTTGCGACCTCATGGACTGCTGCACGCCAGGCTCCTCTGTCCTTCACTACCTTCCGGAGTTTGCTCAGATTCATTTCCATTGAGTAGGTGTTGCTGTCTAACCAAAAAGACTGCAAACTGCAGGCTGTGGTCAAAACCCTCGGTGAGGTTAGGAACCCCAGCACTCAGCCCTTCCACCATCAAGTTGAGGAGGAGAAAAGTGCACCCGGGGTCACAAGCCTGCCTCTGCCTCTTGGCAGATTTCCTTTCTCAAAGCTGAGAATCTAACTTTTCCCTCCTGCACACATTTGAAGGAATGGGAGAAGCATTTTCTGGACGCCAGTGCCAGCAAGCCGAGTGACTGGAAGGGCGAACTGGACGGGGACTGGCAGGCGGCCATGCTCCAGAAGCCTCCATACCAGGTGCGTATTGTGGCACCATCTTCCTGCCAGTCCCCTCCCCACCCGTGTCCCCAGCGACCAGCGCATGTGGTTTGTTGTTGCAGGATGGCCTGAAACCTGAGGGCATAGACAAAGATGTTTGGCTCCATCAGAAGATGAAAAACAACTATTTGACCGAATACGATCTCTCAGAATTTGAGAACATTGGTGCCATTGGACTGGAGCTTTGGCAGGTCGCTCATTCTGTCTTTCTCTTGTTTTCCGCACTGGGTCTCTATTGCCATGTGTGGCTCAGTAACTGTGGTGCATGGGCTTAGCTGCCCTGAGGTATATGGAACCTTCCGGGACCAGGGGTCAAGCCCGTGTCCCCTGCGTTGTCCGGTGGCTTCTTAATCACTGGACTGCGAGGGACGTGCAAGTCGCCAGGCTTAAAACTTGCTCTGGTTTAATAACTCTGAACTTCAGCCTGAACTCCTGCCCCTGTTGTGCGCCTGGCACCCCTACCCAGACCCGAAACTTGCAGCCCTAGATAAAACGGATGGACATCCTTCCTGTCCTCTGGACACTTCTTGTCTGTCCCCCACGCCCCCTGGAAATCTGTCTGGAGCTGACCTTGTGGTGCCTATCAGCTTTAGGATAAGATTGCAGGTTCTGATGTAATGGGTCCAGGGTGGAGCCTGAGATCCTGAATCCCTAGCGATGTTTACGCTGCCCATCCGTGGCTCACACTTTGCACAGGGAGGTTCTCAATCAGCGGTTCTCAAACATCACTGGATGCTCGAGTCCCTGGGGAAACCTTCAAAGCCTCTGTGTCTGGTCATACCCTAGACCTGCTACACCAGCATCCCTGGGAGTGAGACCAGGCAGCAGTCTTGTCAGTGTTCTCAGTGGTCCCCATACACAGCCAAGTTTGAGGACCCGTGCCCTGGAGGGAACTGACATTCCAGAAAAGGGTTTCAGCGTGTGCTAATGTCGACAGCTAATCTCTGTGACAGTACTGAATAAATCACAGCAGTTTTTATTTTGTGGAAATCCACTCCAGTAACAAAGGGCTTATTTTCATCCACAGGTGAGATCCGGAACCATCTTTGATAACTTCCTGATCACAGATGACGAAGAGTATGCTGAGAATTTTGGCAAGGCCACCTGGGGTGAAACCAAGGTATGATGAACATATGAGCTTTTTTTTTCAAGAAGACAGCCCTTTATTATTTATGTATGTCTTTGGCTGTGCTGGCCCTTCTCTGTTGTACGTTTGTTTTCTTTAGTTTCGGTTGGTGGAGGCTACTCTTCACTGCAGTGCGAGGGCTTCTCATTGCAGTGGCTTCTCCTGTTGCAGAGCAGGGGTTCCAGAGCACGGGCTCAGTAGCTGTGGCGCACGGGTTTAGTTGCCCTGCGGCATGGGGGATCTTCCTGGACCAGGGACTGAACCTGTGTCCCCTGCGTTGGCAGGTGGATTCTTAACCACTGGGCCACCAGGGAAGTCCATGAACACGATGAACTTTGCTTTTGTTATTCATTTATTTCCATACTTGAGTCTCACATATAGAAAAAGGCGCTTTACTTTTTCTATAATAAACACCCCGCCCAGATCAAGATATAGAACGTCCTCAGAGCTCTAGAAGCCTCCTCATGTCCCCTCCCAGCCGGCACTCACTCCCAAAGGAATGGCAGTTCCACTATTCCATCACTGCAGATGGATTTGACCTCCTTTTGAAATTCATATCAATGTAGCTACCCATTACTTATCCATTCAGGCCATGTTGTGAGGCTCATTTGTATTTTCCCATAGAGCAGCAGCTTGTCCTTCCTTTGTGAATATTCTAGAAGCTATGCATCTGTTCTCTGTGGATGCAGCTTTGGGATGCTTCCCACTTGTGGCCTCAGGGATAAGCTGGTTCTCATCATTCCTGTACCATCATTCCTATACCTGTCTTTCAGTGGCCACATGCCCAGGAGTAGACGGAGCAGTCACCAGTTCATACGCAAATAGTTTACAGCGAGTCATCCTATTTACATTCCCTTCTGCATGGATGAGAATTTCAGTGCAGAAGGGAATGTAAATCTTCGGCCATGCTAGGCATTACTGTCCATTGCTGATGAGTCAAATTTATTGAAGTCTGATTTATATGCCGTGCAATGTACAATTCTGTGAATTCTGACAAACGCTTATAGTTATGAAAACACCACTAAAAATCAAGATGTAGAACAATTTCGTGTGTGCGTGTTCAGTCCTGTCTGACTCTTTGCAACCCCACGGACTGTGGCCCCAGGCTCTTCTATCCATGGGATTTCCCAGGTAAGAATACTGGCGTGGGTTGCCATTTCCTCATCCTGGGATCTTCTCAACCCAGGGATCGAGCCTGATTTTCTTGGATCTTCTGGATTGGCAGGCGGATTCTTTACCACTGTGCCACCTGGGAAGCCCAGAACAATTTCACCACCCCCAGAAGTCTCCTTGTAACCAAGCCCTCCCCTACTCCAGCAACTGCTGATGATCTGGTATCTGTCCCTATTGGATTTTTTTGTTAAAGTATTGACAATGTTGTGTTAGTTTCAGGTATACAGCAAAGTGCTCTCTCTATATATATATGTGTGTATGTGTGTGTGTGTGTGTTCTTTTTCAAATTCTTTTTTCCTTATAGGTTATTACAAGATGTTGAATATAGTTGTGCCTTGTGCTGTACAACAGGTCCTTGTTTTTATGTCCCTACAGTTTTGCCTTTTCCAGAATGTCATATAAATCGAATCATGTAGTATAGGGTGGTCTTCTTTTGTCTTTTTCTTTTTTGGCCTCACTGTGTGGCATGTGGAATGTTAGTTCCCTGACCAGGGATTGAACCTGTGCCCCCTGCATTGGGAGCATGGAGTCTTAACCACTGGAGGCATGGAGTCTTTCTGAGTCTGCTTCCCTCACCAAGCGCAGTGCCTCCAAGATTTCTCCATGTTGCTGGGGTTTCATCAGTACCTCGCTTCTCCATCTCACTGAGTAGTTTATCTGCTCACCGGCTAATGGACATTTGGGTTGTTTCCAATTTTTAACAGTATGGTCGAAGCTGAGAACAATTTCGTATATAGTGTGTGTGTGTGGATGAGCGCTTTTGTTTCTTTTGGTTAAAAGCCAGGATGGGGTTTGCTGAGTTGCATGGTGTGTCTTTAACTCTATGAGAAATTGCCAGGCTGTTTCCCGAGGGGCCACGCTGTTCGGCACTTCCTCCAGTCTCCCCAGCTCTGGGGATTGTGGGTTTCTACAGCTGTGTCGTGGTATCTCTCTCTAGTTTTGTGTGTATTTCTATGATGAGGAATTGAGGTGGGCACTGTTTCATGGCTTTTGTGGCCATTTGGATATCCTCATTTGTGAAATACATGTGTTCTTAAATTAAAAAAAAAAAAAAAATCTTTTGGCCCCGCTGCACGGCATAAGGAACCTTATTTCCCCAACCAGGGATCAAACCCAGCCCCCCTGCATTGGCAGCACAGAGTGTTCAGCACCAGGGAAGTCCAAAATACTTGTGTGTTAAGATGTAATACCTGTATGTTAACACGTCAGTTTTGTTGTTAATCAGGAATGGCAAGACTCCCAGACCAGGAAGTGGCCACCATCAAAAAAAAAAAAAAAAAGATAATTTGTTTTACTAACATATCCTGAGAGGAGGGGGCATGCCAGACCATGCAGGGCCACATGGGGAAGCACCAGGGTTGGTCAGGAGGCAGAGGGAAAAGGTGGAAGAAATTGCAAAAAACTTTGGTTTGGTCTCTCCAGGACGGCGCAGATGAAGCAGGATAAAGAGGCTGAGGATGGGCTAGTTTTAAGAGTTTCTGTGGGCCCTGGGGCACTAGTTCTCTATCGCCTGGCAATGGGATAAATCAGATGAGATATCAGCCCTGAATATAAAAAGCCCAGTAGTGGAGGTGGTCAAGGATGTGAGCTCTGGGTGTAGCTTGCGTATGACAGGAGTTCTTTCAGGCATTGGCTCTCTAAGACTCAGTCCCCTTGGAGGGGCTATCCCTCCCTGGGTCAGCAGGGCCCCACACGTCAGAGCAATAGAAACGGGTCACGTCCGGCACCCTGGGACCAGCTGCAAAGTGGGTGCTTAAACTTTGAACATTTCATGGCATTTCGGGGGGAGACTTCCCCTTTACCGATGAAAGGCAGTTATCACTAAGGGATTTTTCTTATGAGCCATTTCTTCTTGAATCTGATTTCTGCCACAAAGGCTTACTAAACTCTTTTCGGCAATGACTTCGGGAACCTCCTTGAAATTTCTGCACTCAATCCGGGCCTTTCTTTTAATTACACAAGTTTGGAGTTTCTCATTTAGGCTCTGTGGCCTCTTCTCATCTGTCCCTTACTGGTCAGCTGGTTGAAAGACAGGCCCAGGTGCTCTGGGAATGGAAGAAGGAGGGGATATTTGTGTCCTGGGGCTGCCATAAGAATATCACCATAAACTCGCTGGCTTAAAGCATCACATCACAGATGGGAACTTCCCTGGCAGTCCAGTGGTTAAGACTCTGAGCTTCCACTGTAAGAGGGGTGGGTTCGATCCCCGGTCAAGGAACGAAGATCCCTCATGCCATGAAGCTGGTCAAAAACAAAAGAGCCCATGGCAAATATATTCTCCCAAATTCTGGAGGCCCAAAGTCCAAAATCAGTATCAGTGGGCTGAAATCAGGGCATCAGCAGGGCTTTGCTCCCTCCAAAGGTTCCAGGGGAGAACCCTTATTTCATCTCTCGCAGCTTCTGAAGGGTCCTGGTGCCCTTGGTTTGTGGCCACATCCTTCCAGTCTTTGCCTCTGTCGTCACATGGCCGTCTCCTCCTCTGTCTCTGTTTGTGTCAAATCTCCCTCTGCCCCTCTCCCATGAGAACACTGATGGAATTTAGGGCCCACCTGGTGAGCCAGCAGAATTTCCTTATCTCAACATGCTTAATTTCATCACATCTGCAAAGCTGCTCCCCTACATAGTCTGTGTGTGCGCGTGCTAAATCGTTTCAGTCATATCTGACTCTTTGCAACCTTGTGGACCATAGCCCACCAGGCTCCTCTGCCCACGGGATTCTCCAGGCAAGAATAGTGGAGTGGGTTGCCATGCCCTCCTCCAGGGGGTCTTCCCCATCCAGATGTGATCAAACCTACATCTCTTTCATCGGCTGGATTGGCAGGTGGGTTCTTTACCACTAGCGCCACCTGGGAAGTGCTCTCCTACTCCATATAAGGTTGCATTTCCAGGTTCCAGGAATGGGGACCTGAATATCCTAGGGGGGCTTCTTTTCAGTTGACCCCAGCTGGTGTGGAGGCTTCCAGGTGGCAGCGGCAGGCTGTATGCTGACACCCAGTCGGCCCTCAGAAAGCATAATCCCTGGCCACCGGGTTCTTTGTTTTTTTTTTCCCCAGGGCCCAGAAAAGGAGATGGATGCCATACAGGCCAGGGAAGAAGTGAAGAAGGCCCAGGAGGAAGATGAGGACGACATGTTGATGGGCAGGTTTAGTGGGCGAGAAAATAGCTTCAAAGGATTCCACAAAAGGAATGAGTTTTAGCCATCCCCACCCCAGATAAAGATGACTGGTAAAACCCTGTTTCTTTACTTTATTCTACCTTTAAAAGCGCCAATGTCCGCATACGTGGTCATTTGTCTAGTTTTCTTTGAAAGATGTTCCTGTTCTTCTCAGTGGGGTGGGTATGGTTCTCCCTGAGCAGTCTCCCGTCCCCTCCCCCCAGGTCCCCCTTGTTCCAACCTCCCCCCATCCTGGTNTCCCAGGGACGGGGGAAGCTGGTGGGCTTCCGTCTATGGGGTCGCACAGAGTCGGACACGACTGAAGGGATGCAGCAGCAGCAGCAGCAGCATCATCACTTTCCGTTTACTTTTTCATGTATGTTTCCTGTTCTTTGACACTGTACATCTCCCGCCCCCTCCTGATTGCCCCCTTTATTTCTCCTTTCCCACATTTAAGCATGAGGTTCCCTCGCTGCACAAAGCAGAAAATGACAGCATCCTTTTCTGCTCGGCATTGGTTTCCAGGAGCCGTAGATCCTAGAAAAGCACAGCGCTCTTTCTTAGCTAGGAAATCTGAGGAGTTTTCTGGGTTGAGAAGAGATGGCTTTCCCAAGGAACTGGAAAATATTTGTTGGGGCCCCAGGAGTGCAGGAAAAGAGGTGTGCGTAGAAGGACCGTTCAGGAGGAGCTGTGTCTGAACTGCCTGCTGTGCAGAGCCCTGGGCATGGAGGCTGCTGGAAGGAGCCTCCGAAGATTCTGTAGAGATTCGTGGACCTGCCGTCTTCAAGAGCTGCAGCAGCATCAAAGGAAACACCTACTTTGGGTGTGGCAATTGTGAGGCCTCTGAGCAAGGACCGCTCATCTCTTCTGACAGCAAGGAGTGCTTCTGCTTCTGGGAGAGAATTTGGGGGCTGGAGATGCTCAGGTTGGTCCAGATTAGCATGCCTGTCTGTCTCAGTCCCCGAGAAGGAAATGGCAACCCGCTCCAGGATTCTTGCCTGGAGAACCCCATGGACAGAGGAACCTGGTGGGCTGCAGTCCATGGGGTCACAAAGAGTCAGACATGACTGAGCGACTAATACTCGCTGTNCCTGTCTGTCTCAGTCCCCGAGAAGGAAATGGCAACCCGCTCCAGGATTCTTGCCTGGAGAACCCCATGGACAGAGGAACCTGGTGGGCTGCAGTCCATGGGGTCACAAAGAGTCAGACATGACTGAGCGACTAATACTCGCTGTCCCAGAGTCTCACACTTTTCTCATTAAAGCTTTGATTTTAATGACTTTTGATTTTTTTTAAAAAATGACGTTTTTTCTGAATGACTTTTGACTCGGATTTCTTGATGGCTTTGGCGTTTTTCACTGGCTTTGACTTAGGAGTCGGGCTGCACGTACAATCCTTCTGGCAACTCTGCTGCTCAGAAAATAAGAACCTGGGCCTTATTTTCAGGATGGCGGGCCCTGTGGTTGCTGGAACTGAGCATCCTAAATTGATGACTAGCTTCCCTGAGCCTGTACATTTCTTGCCAAGCTTCTAATGCCATCAAGAGAATTCCTCTTGCACTCAATCCTGGTAACTACATTGACCCCTCTGCAAACCTCCCCTTCCACCTGTGTCTCCTCTCCACTAACCACAGTGAAGCCTTAGTACCTATGATGCTGCTCCACACCAGAAATGGTCACCACCCTGTTTATGATCAGTGATCAGATCCCTATTGCTCTCAGACAGGTTTACCCACGTTCAAAACCTGTCCTGTGGGTGGACTTTCTGAGGCACTGTTGGTCCCAACTGTCTTGGGAGTACGATTTTTCTCGAAAGTGGACCTTGAGCCCAGAGCTTACGTAGAAATGTTTTATTGAGGAGCAAAATCCCAGGGAAGCAGAGACAAGGACGAGGGGTCCGTGGCTTGCCCAAATACATCCTGAGGCAGTGCCTGTGTTTGATCTTCTTGCAAGGAGATCCAACCAGTCCACCCTAAAGGAAATCAGTCTTTCTTTTTTTAAATATATATATATTTATTTATTTTTACTTTATTCTACTTTACAATACTGTATTGGTTTTGCCATACATTGACATGAATCNCCCCAAATGCTCCACTCCTATTCTTGGGAGAGATCTTCTCTCAAAATTCAAAGCCTCTATTACTATCCCACATCCACCCTCTGACTTAGCTTGGCTACTGCTCCTCAGTCCCACTTCTCTTCCCCCATCCCATTGCCCTCCTCATCTGTAAACCCCGTAGTTTGGGATACAGACAACCCATCTGTTGCCTCTCACCATGCTCCAATTCATAACCATCTCAAAGACCCCTCTAAAATCCCCAATCCACCTCAACATCCAATCTCCCAAAAACATCAACAAGGGTTAAAGCCCATCACCACTAAACTACATCAGGGCCTCTTGTGCCCAACTCACTCTCCTATAACACCCCTATCCTACCTGCCAAAAAGCCAAATGGCTCCTATCACCTGCTCCACGACCTGAGACTTATCAATGTGGCTGTTATCCCCGAATACCCAGTAGTTCCAAATCACNGGCCTCTTGTGCCCAACTCACTCTCCTATAACACCCCTATCCTACCTGCCAAAAAGCCAAATGGCTCCTATCACCTGCTCCACGACCTGAGACTTATCAATGTGGCTGTTATCCCCGAATACCCAGTAGTTCCAAATCACTATACTCTTCTCTCTTTCATTCCCTCTTCTACTATTCAGTTCATTATTCTAGACCTCAAAGATGCCTTTTTTATTATTCCTTTACACTCAGACTCTCAAGACCTCTTTGCCTTTAACTGGACTGATCCAGACAATCATTGCTCCCAATAGCTGACACAGACAGTCATCCCACAAG
This sequence comes from Neotragus pygmaeus, assembly GCA_006410875.1. Taxonomy (NCBI): domain Eukaryota; kingdom Metazoa; phylum Chordata; class Mammalia; order Artiodactyla; family Bovidae; genus Neotragus; species Neotragus pygmaeus. The sequence continues at coordinate 7,178 of SJYV01041294.1, read as the reverse complement.
GTTTTTGTGGTAGCCCTGATTTCTTTGGCCAAGCTCTAGCATCAGACCTAACCTTTCTTGACCTTTCTCCAAATACTGTCCTCCAATAAGTGGATGATCTCCTCCTTTGTAGCCCTTCACTTGCATACTCTCAACAACACACTATTCAACTCCTCAATTTTCTAGCTGATTGAGGCTATTGAATATCTCCCACCAAGGTTGAGCTCTCTCTTCCTAGAGTCACCTATCTTGAAGTCCTTTTAACACCAACAAAAAGATATATTACTACCGATAGAAAGTCCCGTATATCCACCCTACCACCCCTTACATCAAAAACAGAGATCCTATCCTTCTTGGGGTTAGCAGGATATCTATGCCTCTGGATTCTTAATTTTGCCCTCTTGGCATAACCCCTGTATCAAGCCACCTGAGGAGATCTTTCAGAACCCCTAGAGCTAAAATCAAATATCTGTTCAGCCTTTAACACCCTTAAGCAAATCATTCTCTCAGCCCCAGCTCTAACACTTCCTGACCTTTCTCAGCCCTTTATACTCTACACTACTGAGAAACACAAAATTGCCCTAGGAGTTTTGGGACAAAATCAGGGCCCCTCCTTCATCTTTGTTGCTTATCTATTAAAGCAATTAGATACCACAATTCAAGGATGGCCTGCCTGTCTACGTGCTCTGGCAGCAGCTGCTCTCCTCGCTCAGGAAAGTAAAAAACTTACTTCTGAAGCATCCACTGTCATTCATTCACCACATGACTTTAAGGACTTACTTTCTTACAAATCCATGACCCTTCTGTCTCTTTCACGCATTCAACTAATTCATGTCACCCTTCTTGAATCTCCTGAGTTCTCCTTTGAACACTGTCCTACTCTCAACCCTGCCACAATTATCCCTAATTCTTTTGAGCCCCCATTCATATTTGCAAATAAGCATTAGAATACCTGATGCCCCATTTCTCCCACATTTCCTCAACCCCTTTAAATAACCAAAAGTAGCTGGATATACAATTGTCTCTGACACTGAAATTATTGAATCCCAACCTCTAGCCTCGGGAACCTCTTCCCAAAAGGCAGAACTTATTGCACTAACTAGAGCCCTTACTGTCGCAGCTAACAAGAGAGCAAATATATATATAGACTCTAAATATGCTTTCCACATCATACTCTCACATGCTACCATTTGGAAGGAACTAAAGGCTCTCCCATAACTAACACCCCACTTATACTCCAACTTTTAAAAGCAGCTAACACGCCAACTGAAGTAGGCATACATTGCCAAGGTCAGCGGGTGGCCTCAGACTCCATTTCAATGATGCCACGGACAGAAAAACCAAAACAAGCCTCACTCCGATCACCAGCTCAACAACTTACAGTAATCCCCAACTTAAAGCCCCTTTACCTCCCTGAAGAAAAAAAAAAAAAAAACACAATTATTACAAGAGTGAGCACAACCACAAGGAGACTGGTTACAAAAATAGGGCTACTCTGTCTTTTCCCAATCTCAGGGCACACAGATTCTTAGAGACATTCATAAGGCCCAACAAGTAGGCACTAAAACGTTTATCATCTCTTAAGACTTCTTATCACCTATCCTAACCTTCTTTCACTCCTACAACAAATCATTCACTCTTGCATTATCTGCTCCTCAGTCTCACCACAGGGAGCACTAAAGCCTATTCCCTCATTCCCAACATACCAGGCTCTAGGACATATCCCAGGAGAGGACTGACAAATTGACTCCACTCACATGCTTCCAGCACAAAAAATAAAACTCATGTTCACTCTGCTGCTGCTGCTGCTGCTAAGTCGCTTCAGTTGTGTTTGACTCTGTGCGACCCCATAGATGGCAGCCCACCAGGCTCCACTGTCCCTGGGATTCTCCAGGCAAGAACACTGGAGTGGGTTGCCATTTCCTTCTCCAATGCGTGAAAGTGAAAAGTGAAAGTGAAGTCACTCAGTTGAGTCTGACTCTTTGCGACCCCATGGACTGCAGCCCACCAGGCTCCTCTATCCATGGGATTCTCCAGGCAAGACTGATGGCGTGGGTTGCCATTGCCTTCACTTTTCAGGGTGGATTGATGTTTTTCCTACAAGATCAGAAACTGTCTCAGAGGTAACACAGTTTCTCATAGGAGAAATTATCCCTCACTTTGGCCTCCCATTCTCTCTCCAATCAATAATGGGCCAGCTTTTATCTCCCAGATCACTCAACAGGTAGCCCAATCCCTTGGCATAACCTGGAAATTACATATGCCTTACAGATCCCAATCCTCAGGAAAATTAGAAATGGCAAATTCTATTCTCAAAAGACACTTAACAAAACTCTAGAACTACAAAGAACCAAACTCCTTCCCATGGTTTTGGCTCGCATTAGGGCTACTCCACAGGTCCCATCTTTCCTCAGTCCTTTTGAGCTCATGTATGGACACCCTTTTCTCTTAGCTCAGTTCCTTACTGCAAGGCCCTTGCTGGGAGATTATCTTCCCACCCTTAACCTTATTAGACACCTCATGAGAGAACATGCAGATTGCACTCTCCCAAAGCCTCATCAAAAGAATTCTGCTGACTTAACACTCATACTATAGAAGGAGGTTTGTGACATTGTACAGGAGACGGGGATCAAGACCATCCCTATGGAAAAGAAATGCAAAAAAGCAAAATGGCTGTCTTGGGAGGCCTTACAAATTGCTGTGAAAAGAAGAGAAGCGAAATGCAAAGGAGAAAAAGAAAGATATAAGCATCTGAAGTTCCAAAGAATAGCAAGGAGGTAAGAAAGACTTCCTCAGTGATCAATGCAACAAAATAGAGGAAAACAACAAAATGGGAAGACTAGAGATCACTTCAAGAAAATTAGAGATACCAAGAGAACATTTCATGCAATGATGGGCTCGATAAAGGACAGAAATTGAATGGACCTAACAGAAGCAGATGATATTAAGAAGAGGTGGCAAGAATATACAGAAGAACTGCATAAAAACAGAGCTTCACGACCCAGATAATCACGATGGTGTGATCACTCACTTATAGCCAGACATCCTGGAATGTGAAGTCAAGTGGGCCTTAGAAAGCATCACTTCGAACAAAGCTAGTGGAGGTGATGGAATTTCAATTGAGCTATTTCAAATCTTAAAAGATGATGCTGTGAAAGTGCTGCATTCAATATGCCAGCAAATTTGGAAAACTCAGCAGTGGCCACAAGACTGGAAAAGGTCAGTTTTCATTCAAATCCCAAAGAAAGGCAATGTCAAAGAATGCTCAAACTACCGCACAATTGCGCTCATTTCACATGCTAGTAAAGTGATGCTCAAAATTCTCCAAGCCAGGCCTCAGCAATACATGAAACATGAACTTTCAGATGTTCAAGCTGGTTTTAGAAAAGGCAGAGGAACCAGAGATCAAATTGNTTATTAAAAAAAGGTAGGAAAACTTACTTTGAGAAAGGAGAAACGATGCTTCATTGCTTTGGGTTGTAAATTACCGGGGCCTCCTTGATAGCTCAGTTGGTACAGGGGACCCCGGTTTGATTCCTGGGTTGGGAAGATTCGCTGGAGAAGGGGTAGGCTAGCCACTCCATTATTCTTGGACTTCCCTTGTGGCTCAGCTGGTAAAGAATCCACCTGCAATGCGGGAGACCTGGATTTGATCCCTGGGTTGGGAAGATCCTAATAACATGGGAAACTTTTCCAATATGGAATCTTTATGCAACACCCTTGGTCTGGAAAGGTTTTGCATGCCTCCCTTGCACGCTGGTTATTCCAGAGAACCCAGGCCTTGTGCATAGATGTTTAACATTCCACAAAGAAGGTGACGCTTTCCCCCCACTCTGTGGCCCACTTCTATGGCCGTTGATTCTCTGTAAAACAGAGCAATGGAATCCATTCTCTCAAGTGAAGATAGTGATTACTTTGCAGTTTAATTTTTTTTCCCTTAAATCAAATGACTTGCTTTGAAAAAGTCACATATAGAGGCTTCTGTTTTGAAGAGCTCTGTTTTCACACAGAAATTTATGTTGGGAATAATTACATATAGGATACCAATTTTGGAATATGGAATTTAGTCATGTTATAAGGAAGTCAAATAAAATTGGAAATGATACAAAGCATGTGGATAAATGACTAGTGTGAAAAGTCTGACCAGGAAGCGGAGGTTGGTCAAGTTTTGTTCTGGCTTTGGTCGAAGTTGGCAGACTTGCGACCTTGAACTTTTTCGGCTGCCAGATCATTTTGGTCTTCCCAGGTAATCAGGGGTTATCAGTCTCAGAGGTTGTCTCTGGTGCCTCAGTGGTGAAGAATCTGCCTGCTAATGCAGGAGTCCCAGGTTCAGTCTGTGGGTTGCGAGGTTCTCTTGAAGGAGGAAATGGCAACCCACTCCAGTATTCTTGTCTGGGAAATCGCATGGACAGAGGAGTCTGGCGGGCTACAGTCTATGGGGTCACAAAGAGCTGGGCACTTAATAGCAACTGAACAGCAACAAACCAGTCTCAGAAGCTAAAGACTCACTCCCTGGAAGCGCAGGGATGGGACTCAGACACTGCCCACCTTTCAAATCTCTAAACAAGGGAAAAGTTAATGAGGAAAGAAGCGGTGCTAGAACTCGAGGGAAAATGCCAGAAACAGCTGAACAGAGGTGGGTCAGACCAGCTCAGACCTGGCAGGACTCATCTTCTGCAGCAGCACAATCCTGGAGAACTTTCTTCATCTTCGTGGCCAATACAGTAGCCACTGGCCACACGTGAGCCCTTAAAATGGGCCTGCTGGGACTGAGAAATGAATTTTTTTTTAATAAACTTCGTTGGTTCTTCACTGGTGGTTCAGTGGTTTAAGAAAACGTGCTTCCACTGCAGGGGCCATGAGTTCAATCCCTGTTCAGGGAACTAAGATCCCACCTCAAGGTTGGATGCCTCAAGGTGCAACCAAAAAAATAAAAATAAAATCATTTTTTAAATTAATAAACTCCATTTTCTAGAGAAGTTTTAAATCCACCGCAAAACTGAGCAGAACTGAGAATTTCCATATACTGTCTGTCCCCACACTTGTCTACCCTGCCCTACCAGTGACATCCCACACCACCGTGGTTCGTTTCTGACAGTTGATGAACCTACATGGGTACCATCATTATCACCCAGAGTCCGTACTGCGCATTAGGGTTTGCACTTGGTTCTGTACCTTCTTCAGTTCAGTTCAGTTCAGTTGCTCAGTCGTGTCCAACTCTTTGCGACCCCATAAATCGCAGCATGCCAGGCCTCCCTGTTCATCACCATCTCTCGGAGTTCACTCAGTCTCACATCCATCGAGTCCGTGATGCCATCCAGCCATCTCATCCTCGGTCGTCTCCTTCTTCTCCTGCCCCCAATCTCTTCCAGCATCAAAGTCTTTTCCAATGAGTCAGCTCTTCGCATGAGGTGGCCAAAGTACTGGAGTTTCAGCTTTAGCATCATTCCTTCCAAAGAAATCCCAGGGTTAATCTCCTTCAGAATGGACTGGTTGGATCTCCTTGCAGTCCAAAGGACTCTCAAGAGTCTTCTCCAACACCACAGTTCAAAAGCATCAATTCTTCGGCGCTCAGCCTTCTTCACAGTCCAACTCTCACATCCNCAAAAGCAGAGACATTACTTTGCCAACGAAGGTCCATCTAGTCAAGGCTATGGTTTTTCCAGTTGTCATGTATGGATGTGAGAGTTGGACTGTGAAGAAAGCTGAGCGCTGAAGAATTGATGCTTTTGAAAAAGAGGTAGTGAGGGAGCTCCGTCCTGGGAAGGGAGTCTTAAAAAGAGAGAAATTTCCAAACACCAGGAAACACTCTCGCTGCCAAGTCTGTGGCGAGCCTTGGAAGCACAGAGGGCAACATAACAGGGAGGAAAAATAAATAATTAAAATCCACAGATTATGAGCCCAACGGTAACTCTCCCCGTGGAGAAGCAGCACAGATGCCTGCATCCACCACTAGCAAGTGGTGGCTGGGCAAGGAGGCACGGGCTGCAGTGCTTTTTAAGAATCAGGCCGGAATGCCCCGAGTTTAAGCAGAGCGAGCTAACTTGGGCAGGTAAACCAGATGGTGGGATAGCTACCAAGCGAAAAGCTCTAACATAAGACACCACCAGGACTGCGTGCAGAACAAAGTATGGAACAGAATTAGCCAGCTGCAAACCATCCCCCTCCCATGACAGACAGGCAGAGCTGGAAGGGCTGGAAGGGGGCAATTGCAGCCCCAGAGAGACATTAACTACCAAACTGCAAGCAAGCTTCTTTGCTAACTAAGACTTCTTGGGGTTCTGGACAGTCACCATCTGCCTAAGAAGGAGCGCCAGTTGTATACCCAGAAAACTGAGCAGTAGGGATGGGAAAGGCAATAGTTTGGCAGTGCTCGCCAAACACCCGAGCTGCTAGGACCTGGGAAGGGCACAAAATTCTGTGAGTCTGCGCCTCTGAGGACTACCTGAGTGCCTGAGCCTGAACGGCTCAGACTGGGGAGGTGCATGCAGCCCAGGGCCAGCCTCAGATGGTTCCCGGTGGAGCAATCTAGAACCTGAGTGTTGTGCACCGTGAGCAGGGGCAGGCTCAGCATGGCTGAGACACTACGAGCACACACCAGTGTTATTTATTTGCAGCATCCCTCCCTCCCCACAGCACGACTGAACAAGTGAGCTTAAAAAAAAAAAAGTGTCCACCACCACCCGCCTTGTGTCAGGGCGGAAAACAGACATTGAAGAGACCAGCAAACAGAAGAAGCTGAAAGAGGGGGAACCGCCTTGGAAGTGACAAGTGCAATAGATTAAAACCCTGCTGTTAGTACTGACTACATAGGAAGGGGCCTATAAATTCAGTTCAGTCGCTCAGTTGTGTCCGACTCTTCCCAACCCCATGAATCGCAGCACGCCAGACCTCCCTGTCCATCACCATCTCCGAGTTCACTCAGACTCACGTTCTTCAAGTCTGTGATGCCATCCAGCCATTTCATCCTCTGTCATCCCCTTCTCCTCCTGCCCCCAATCCCTCCCAGCATCAGAGTCTTTTCCAATGAGTCAACTCTTCGCATGAGGTGGCCAAAGTACTGGAGTTTCGGCTTTAGCATCATTCCTTCCAAAGAAATCCCAGGGCTGATCTCCTTCAGAATGGACTGGTTGGATCTCCTTGCAGTCCAAGGGACTCTCAAGAGTCTTCTCCAACACCACAGTTCAAAAGCATCAATT
>SJYV01041289.1:0-11289 GCA_006410875.1 Neotragus pygmaeus | reverse complement strand
CGCCAGACTCCTCTGTCCATGGAATTCTCCAGGCAAGCAGAGTAGAGTGAGTTGCCATTCCCTTCTCCAGGGGATCTTCCTGACCCAGGGATCGAATTCGATCCCTTGTATTGCAGGTGGATTCTTCACCATCTGAGCTACCAGGGAAGCCCATATTTAAAGTATGTTTATATTTAAATATACTCTGATCAAGCTCAGAAACTAAATCTGCTACAGGTTGGCATCAGCACACAGAAGACCAGAGAACCAGAACTTTGCCCCTCCGAGCCATGTGGCCCCACAGGCCCTCACTCACGTCTGCTCTCGGCTGGGGCTTGTTCTCCTCCTCTCTGATGAGAAACTTTAGAAAACATGTTTCCCTTTAAACAGCAGTTAGTGTACTATCACACGAACCAAAGTGAGTGAAGGCTTTGTTCCATTCACGTGACATCAAGGCACAGTGAGTGTGCAGAAACACCACCAAGAGCATCAGACTGAGGGAAAAGAAGCCACGCAGGAGACGGGCGGAGGGGCAGCACTCTGCTCACCGCCGCCAGGAAACGCTGTGCGGGGCTCTCAGAGGTCTGAAAGCACTGCAAGCAGAGGTGGAGACCGCCTTTCTTCTGCAAGACCTTTACCAGGTTGTCTTTACAACAAACCACCTTGGAAGGCAGAGACTGCATCCACCCTCCAGAGCCAAAGGGCATGCAGACCCAAGCCCATTCTGGAAGATCTGTGCTCCCCAAGCTGAAAATTCCTCTCCTGTGACTCACCTGCTGTCTCTGCCAAGCCACCACACAGCCCCTTCAAAAACAAAGACTGGACTCAATGTTCCTGACCAGCCAGCTGGGAGGTCTCACTGAAAGCATTGTCACCCAGCAGCTTCCCAACTGACAGAGATCCCAACTGGGGGATTCCGAGAACTGCAGACAACACGTTCCACCCAAGAGCACCCAGTGCACCTTCAAGACTATGCATCTGACGGGGAAGCCAGGCATTAACTTGCCTCTCTGTCCAAAACACTGATGTGCACCTCAGAGGCACGCATAAGAGGTGTTTAGCTGCTTGAGGAGTCAGGACCTGTACACATACAGCCTTAGAGAGTTGTGGTCATCTCTCTACCCTGAGGCAACTCTGGTTCCTCAGGAAAGTTTCCTGGAGAGAAAGGACATACGTGCACCAGCAGACAGACCCCCACGATGAGACACTAAAGCAACAGGCTCTGAGAAACATGTCCCTGGCTTTTCCTGGAGTAGTCAGTGACACGGTGTCAGCCCCAGAAGGCACTCATCAGCTTCAACTCACCATCAGGGCTGTCATGGATGAAAGAGTTGCCCCGATGTCCACCTTGCTGAACAAAGTCTGTGCAATCATTCAAACCTAAGGTGCAGTGAAACTTCAACAGAAGAAACTAAGAAAGCTTTCTGGAGTCCTAACATAGACTCTAATGTTTTACGGGATGTGTCTGGCTGGCAAGATCTGTGATCTGAGATGCAGGGCTGAGGTCAGTAGTGGAGAGCAACCTCAACCTGCTACTTGAAGCACTGCTGACCAGCAGGCTTCACTGAACACTCAAGAAGACAAACTGATCGAATCTCATCACAGCCTGTATTGGCCAAGAAGACAAACTAAACGAATCTCATCACAGCCTGTATTGGTCAGGGTAACTGCTGCCCAGAGTGTCTTAGCTCTAATGTGACCCCTCCATTTGGAATTTGGGGCTAACAAAGCTGAAACTCGAGCTACTGCTAGCGCTGTGGGTAAAAGGAGTCCTTTGTTTTAGACCTAGGAGTCTGTCTCTTTGAACAGTAGCACCCCTGCAAGGGTGGCAGACAAACACAGAAGGCTATAAGTAGCAAGAAATCACAGATCCTTTGTGCTCTTGACCCTCCCAGCCACAAGTCCCAGAAGGCTGGATCAGGAAGACACCACAGGAAGAGAAGGTGCAGCATGCTGTCACTGAGGACACAAGCGCAGAGGAAAAATGAAACAGCACCCAAACACTCCAGGATTTCCACACTTTGATTCTGTTTCTTACGTAAATATATGGCAATTCCATCAAGCCTATGCCCCAAAACACAGGTCTGAACAAGAGAAGAGAGAAAACACACATAGGAAAATTAACTAGAGGAGAGACATGAATACCAAACTATGACAGACACGAGGGATTGGCCCATCCACCTTATTCCAACCCTCCTCTCTGGAAGACCCAGGGACCACAAGAGGCTACTCACACAAAGGAAGGATGGACTCTGTGACGGAAGGTGTGGGGTCTGGCTAAAGCTCTCTCAACGAGGTGGCATAGCCCTCCAGTGCCGCCCAAAGCAGGGATTATGAGTGCTGTTTCTCCTGGGACATTCCTGGATGTGGTCTGCTGCTCCTCTTCTGCATTACTACTGCTACATATACCCAAACACAGGCCCCAGCCTACTAGAAATTCTGTAAGGTACTCGGCCCCATTTCCTGCTTAAATTAACCAGGGAGAATTACTATCCTTGATGATGAAAACCTCTGTATGGCACACTTGAGAAAAGAAAGTAATGTACATTTAACTACATATTTACACTTATACATTATTTTCTGATATGAGACTATAAGGTCTGAAATGCAAAAGTAGGAAGTCAAGAACACCTGGCTGCTGCTGCTGCTGCTGCTGCTGCTGCTAAGTCACTTCAGTCATGTCCAACTCTGTGCGACCCCACAGACGGCAGCCCACCAGACTCCCCCGTCCCTGGGATTCTCCATGCAAGAACACTGGACTGGGTTGCCATTTCCTTCTCCAAGGCATGAAAGTGAAAAGTGAAAGGTAAGTTGCTCAGTCGTTTCCAACTCTTCACAATCTCATGGATCACAGCCTACCAGGCTCCACCGTGCTTGGGATTTTCCAGGCAAGAGTACTGGAGTGGGGTGCCATTGCCTTCTCCAAAGAAACACCTGGAGTAACAGGAAAATTTAGCCTTGGAGTACAGAATGAAGCAGGGCAAATGCTAATAGAATTTTGCCAAGAGAATGCACTGGTCATAGCAAACACCCTCTTTCAACAACACAAGAGAAGACTCTACACATGGACATCACCAGATGGTGAACACCGAAATCAGACTGAGTATATTCTCTGCAGCCAAAGATGGAGAAGCTCTACACAGCCAGCAAAAACAAGACCGATAGCTGACTGTGCCCAGATCATGAACTCCTTACTGCCAAATTCAGACTTAAATTGAAAAAAGGAGGGAAAACCACTAGACCATTCAAGTATGACCTAAATCAAATCCCTTATGATTATACAGTGGAAGTGAGAAAGAGATTTAAGGGACTAGATCTGATAGATAGAGCACCTGGTGATCTATGGAATGAGGTTCATGACACTGTACAGTAAACAGGGATCAAGACCATCCCCATAGAAAAGAAATGCAAAAAAGCAAAATAGCTGTCTGGGGAGGCCTTACAAATTGCCGTGAAAAAAAGAGAAGCGAAAAGCAAAGGAGAAAGGGAAAGATATAAGCATCTGAATGCAGAGCTCCAAAGAATAGCAAGAAGATATAAGAAAACCTTCTTCAGTGATCAATGCAAAGAAATTGAAGAAAACAACAGAATGGAAAAGACTAGAAATCTCTTCAAGAAAGTTAGAGATACCAAGGGAACACTTCATGTAAAGATGGGCTTGATAAACGAAAGAAATGGTATGGACCTAACAGAAGCAGAAGATATTAAGAAGAGATTGCAAGAATACACAGAAGAATTGTAAAAAAAAGATCTTCACAACCCAGATAATCATGAGGATGTGATGACTCATCAAGAGCCAGACATCCTGAAATGTGAAGTCAAGGAGGCCTTAGGAAGCATCACTACGAACAAAGCTACTGGAAATGATGGAATAAGAGTTGAGCTGTTTCAAATCCTGAAAGATGATGCTGTGAAAGTGCTGCACTCAATATGTCAGCAAACTTGGAAAACTCAGCAGTGGCCACAGGACTGGAAAAGGTCAATTTTCATTTCAATCCCAAAGAAAGGCAATGCCAAAGAATGCTCAAACTATTGCACAATTGCACTGACCTCACACGCTAGTAAAGTAATGCTCAAAATTCTCCAAGCCAGGCTTCAGCAGAACGTGAACCGTGAACTTCCAGATGTTCAAGCTAGACTTCAAAAAGGCACAGAAAGCAGAGGTCAAATTGCCAACATCTGCTGAATCATGGAATAAGCAAGGGAGTTCCAGAAAAACATCTATTTCTGCTTTCTTGACTATGCCAAAGACTTCGATTCTGTGGATCACAATAAATCGTGGAAAATTCTGAAAGAGATCAGAATACCAGGCCACCTGACCTGTATCTTCAGAAACCTGTATGCAGGTCAGGAAGCAACAGTTAGAAGAGCAACAACAGACTGGTTCTGAATAGGAAAAGGAGTACGTCAAGGCTATATACTGTTACGCTGCTTACTCAACTTATACGCAGAGCACACTCTAAGAAATGATGGGCTGGAAGAAGCATAAGCTGGAATCAAGATTGCCGGGAGAAATGTCAATAATCTCAGATATGCAGATGACACCACCATTATGGCAGAAAATGAAGAAGATCAAAAGAGCCTCTTGATGAGAGTGAAAGAGGAGAGTGAAAAAGATGGCTTAAAGCTCAACATTCAGAAAACAAAGATCATGGCATCTGGTCCCATCACTTCATGGCAAATACATGAGGAAACAGTGGAAATAGTGGCTGACTTTATTTTTCTGGGCTCCAAAGTGACTGCTGGTGGTCATTCCAGCCATGAACTTAAAAGACGCTTACTCCTAGGAAGAAAAGTTATGACCAACCTAGACAGCATATTAAAAAGCAGAGACATTACTTTGTCAACAAAGGTCCGTCTAGTCAGGGTTATGGTTTTTCCAGTGGTCATGTATGGATGTGAGAGTTGGAGTATAAAGAAAACTGAGCACTGAAGAATTGATGCTTCTGAACTGTGGTGTCGGAGAAGGCTCTTGAGAGTCCCTTGGACTGCAAGTAGATCCAACCAGTCCATCCTAGGGGAGATCAGTCCTGGGTGTTCTTTGGAAGGACTAATGTTGAAGTTGAACTCCAATATTGGACACCTGATATGAAGAGCTGCCTCCTTTGAAAAGACCCTGAAGCTGGGAAAGATTGAGGGCAGGAGAAGGGGAAGAAAGAGGATGAGATGGTTGGATGGCATCACCGACTCAATGGACATGGGTTTGGGTGGACTCCAGGTGTTGATGATGGACAGGGAGGCCTGGAGTACTGCGATTCATGGGGTCTCTTTGTATCGGACATGACTGCGTGACTGAAGTGAACTGAACTGAAATCCAGAAATAATTTTAAGATATTGCTCGTACTCAATTTGGCACTTTCTTTCTATACTAATTGGAGAAAGGACTGGAAGTCTGCTCAATTCTATCAAAATCAGGAGCAGTCACATTATCTTCATAATTACTATTATCAGACTAAAGAAAATGTAACAATCGTCCTTTAAAAAGTACTTTGGAATAAATATAGTTTGCAATAAAGTAACAATGAGAATTTTTTTTAATTTTACTATCTCCCATTTTCTCCAATTTATAAGCAAACAACTGGTTTCTACCTTATTCAGAGAAAAACAAAGTTTATTTTTATTTGATTTGCTAGTATCACTCCTATCTAGTACATTTCAATAAGTGCAACTTATATAGCTAATGGAATAAAATGGGTACTTAGAGTCTTATTGGAAAACTAATAACTGGCTAGTGCTAAAATATTTTTTATTTGTATTTAAATGAAAAACACCCAAAAAGAAAAGATATTTAGCTATTACTTCTACAGTATTGTTTGACGATTTCAAAGGAAATAGAGCACAAGCAATCCCAGAAAAACAATTTAGTTATCTCCCTCTAAGTTAGCTTTCTGGAAAATAATATCTTTACTTTTAATTTCTTATCTGTTAGTTATTTCATATATTTGGTTTTATAAGAAGAAATATCCATTAGTGTAAAAACTCTCAACAAAACCATTCAATAGGGATATTAAAATTTAGCAAAATTCTTCCATTGTCTGTATAATCAAGACCACACAAATTTAACCTGAACGTATAAGAAAAACAACAAAGAAATTTAAATGATGCTAATGACCTTTACTTCTCAATTAAACTTTAAAAATTTTATCAAGAATCTTCAGTGTTTATAGAACTTAAAAAAATAATATTACTAAGTATAACAGAAAATATAATTAATAAGGCAATTGGTTTCATAAAAGTAAATATAATCAGCCACCTGCATCCTGGTAAAAATTTCTCAAGGAGTGAATTAACTGCATGGCTTCACAGCTCTCCAGGAAGCAGCTGCTGCAGGCCCCTCCTCTCCACACTTACTGCCCCAGCACTGAGTAAGGCAAATTATCAGCCGTTTAAAAATATGGTCTCCACAAATAGTCAGAGTAGCATTATAATAACCAAAAAGTATAAAACACCTAGGGCTTCTCAGGTGGCTCAGTCGTAAAGAGTATGCCTGTCAATCAGGAGACCCAGGTCCTGTCCCTGGGCAGGGAAGAGTCCATGAAGGAGGAAACAGCAGTCCGCTCCAATGATCCTGCCTGGGAAATCCCATGATAGAGGAGCCTGGCAGGATACAGTCCACGGGGTCACAAAGAGCTGGAAAGAGGATTCTTGACTGAACATCTCGTTTGCAAGAATGTTCAGCCCTGACCAGGAGCCTTGTTTGCAAACACTTCCCAGCTTCCCTTATACTTTATTCCCTACACCTGGTTGAGAGTCTTCTTTGCAAGCACTTCTCAACCTTCCTTATACTTTTCTCCCTACACATTTCCTTCTCCAGTGCATGAAAGTGAAAAGTGAAAGTGAAGTCGCTCAGTTGTGTCCGACTCAGCGACCCCATGGACTGCAGGCTACCAGGCTCTTCCATCCATGGGAGTTTCGAGGCAAGAGTACTGGAGTGGGATGCCATTGCCTTCTCTGATGAAGACCTTTTAGAACTAACATCCAAAAAAGATGTCCTTTTTATTACAGGGGACTGGAATGCTAAAGTAGGAAGTCAAGAAACACCTGGAGGAACAGGCAAATTTGGCCTTGGAATGCGAAATGAGGCAGGGCAAAGACTAATAGCGTTTTGACAAGAAAATGCACTGCTCATAGCAAACACCCTCTTCCAACAACACAAGAGAAGTCTCTACACATGGACATCAGCAGACGGTCAACACCGTAATCAGATTGATTATATTCTTTGCAGCCAAAGATGGAGAAGCTCTATACAGTCAACAAAAACAAGACCAGGAGCTGACTGTGGCTCAGATCATGAACTCCTTATTGCCAAAATCAGACTTAAATTGAAGCAAGTAGAGAAAACCGCTAGACCATTCAGGTATGACCTACAGATGTAAGGGCCTAGATCTGATAGACACAGTGCCTGATGAACTATGGAATGAGGTGTGTGACACTGTACAGGAGACAGGGATCACGATCATCCCCATAGAAAAGAAATGCAAAAAAGCAAAATGGCTGTTTGGGGAGGCCTTACAAATAGCTGTGAAAAGAAGAGAGGCGAAAAGCAAGGGAGAAAAGACAAGATACAAGCACCTGAATGCAAATAGCAAAAAGATAAGAAAGCTTTCTTCAGCGATCAATGCAAAGAAATATAGGAAAAGAACAGAACGGGAAAGACTAGAGATCCCTTCAAGAAAATTAGAGATACCAAGGGAATATTTCATGCAAAGATAGGCTCGATAAAGCACAGAAATGGTATAGACCTAACAGGAGCAGAAGATATTAAGAAAAGGTGGCAAGAATACACAGAAGAACTGTACAAAAAAGATCTTCATGACCCAAATAATCACAATGGTGTGATGAGTCATCTAGAGCCAGACATCTTGGAATGTGAAGTCAAGTGGGCCTTAGAAAGCATCACTATGAACAAAGCTAGTGGAGGTGATGGAATTCCACTTGAGCTCTTTCAAATCCTGAAAGATGATGCTGTGAAAGTGCTGCACTCAATATGCCAGCAAATTTGGAAAGCTCAGCAGTGGCCACAGGACTGGAAAAGGTCAGTTTTCATTCCAACCCCAAAGAAAGGCAATGCCAAAGAATGCTCAAACTATCGCACAATTGCACTGATCTCACACGCTAGTAAAGTAATGCTCAAAATTCTCCAAGCCAGGCTTCAGCAATACATGAACCGTGAACTTCTAGATTTTCAAGCTGGTTTTAGAAAAGGCAGAGGAACCAGAGATCAAATTGCCAACATCCGCTGGATCATGGAAAATGCAAGAGAATTCCAGAAAAACCTCTATTTCTGCTTTATTAATTATGCCAAAGACTTCGACTCTGTGGATCACAATAAAGTGTGGAAAATTCTGAGAGATGGAAATACCAGGCCACCTGACCTGCCTTTTGAGAAATCTGTATGCAGTTCAGAAAGCAACAGTTAGAACTGGACATGGAACAACAGACTGGTTCCAAATAGGAAAAGGAGTACGTCAAGGCTGTATATTGTCACCCTGCTTATTTAACTTNAGGGGACGACAGAGGATGAGGTGGCTGGATGGCATCACGGACTTGATGGACGTGAGTCTGAGTGAACTCCACAGGAGATGGTGATGGACAGGGAGGCCTGGTGTGCTGCGGTTCATGGGATCGCAAAGAGTCGGACATGACTGAGCGAATGAACTGAACTGAATTAGAGGTGCATGGCAAGTTTGGGGAGAAAAAATACAAATTAGTCCTCAGTAATCCTCACACAATTCCTCCCATTGGTAACATCCTGCATCAGTATCGTACTGAAACCAAGAAGCTGAACTTGCCTCTATCCACAGATTTTTCAGATTTTACCAGCTTTACACTCAACTGTGGATGCATGTACAGTTCTACACAATTTCACCATATGTACAGATTTCTGTAACCATGTGCACAATTAAGATACAGAACAGCTTTAGTCACACAACATTCCTTCCTGCTATTATTTATAGACATGTCCAACACTTTTCCAGACCCCATGTCAAACTTTTGAAAACCAGTAAAGCAGTAAATTGTTCTTAGAGAACGGTTCTCTATAATTTAGCTTGATTCCAAGAATGGAATCACATTCCATTTGATTCCAAGAATGGAATCACACATTGTGTAACCTTTTAGGACTAGCATTTTTCCATCTGGAAAATTCTCTGAAGATCCATGCAAGTTGTATCCTTTCTAATGTTGAAGGGTATTCTAAGTACAGATGTACCACAGTGTAGCCACCCACTTGTTGAGGGACAACGGGATTGTTCACTGTGTGGGGCTATTATAAATAAAATCACTATAAAAATTTGTGCATGTGTTCGTGTGTGAATATAAATTTTTGTCAATAAATTTTCATTAAATGTTGCATAGTTAAGTAACAATTTTAATATCAGCACTGGTAATGTTTCCTAAAAAAAAGAAGATCACATTTAGTCTCCACTGAGTTTGTCTTTTCAATTTACTGAAATACTTTTTAAAGCCAGCATTTAGGGAACACTTCTGTTAATGAACCAAGCAGTGTACTAAGTGTTTGAATTGATATCCTATGTAATCTTTGCATCAACAATGAGCTAGGTACTGAGATTACTGCCATCATCAAACTAAGAAAACTGAGGTATAGAAAAGATTGAGGAAGTGATCTAGAATCTCATAAAGCTAGGATGTGAAAAGCCGGATTCAGCTTCAGGTCTGGCTGATTCAAAATTCTGTTCATTTCATCATTCCTATACATATGTGTCATTAATTATGAAAAGCATGTATTAGAACAAAAAGATGTTTACTTAAACTTTACATGTAACTATCATATTTTATACTGAGATTTTTTTAAATTAGAGATAATTTCTAATATGCTACCGAAATTACCAAAATTAATCTAATAACCTACTGGGGTTTGCACAAATACTATACAAGTTAAAAGTACAAGAGTCTTAGAGGAAAATTCAGATAAAGTGATCGCTCAGCTTTTCTCTACACAGGTTCTTTCAGGTTCACTCTTCATTAGAACTATCATGAACAAGAAATCCAGGGCCAATGAGAAAGGAGAGAAGGGGAAAAAAGGGTAAAGGTGTATGAATGAACAGGCTCCAGTCCACAGGCAACTGAAGGATCAGGGCTGAAGTCAGCAGCAGACATACAGCCCAGCCTTCACTCCCACATGAGGAAGAATGGGCTCATTTCAAGAAGCTCCAGGGATTGGACTCATGCAAGAGTGCTAACACAGAATTCAGACCTTCAAAGCTGTCTACTGCCCGAGACACCAATCACACAGGGCTCATCACTGCCAACAGCAAATGCTGCCATCAGAAGGAGATTCACAAACACCATCCTCAGAAAGGTTACAAAAAATCATTAGACAATACCTAACATTTTCTGGCCTTGGAGTACAAAATGAAACAGGACAAAGAGTACCAATTTTGCCAAGAGNTCATCACTGCCAACAGCAAATGCTGCCATCAGAAGGAGATTCACAAACACCATCCTCAGAAAGGTTACAAAAAATCATTAGACAATACCTAACATTTTCTGGCCTTGGAGTACAAAATGAAACAGGACAAAGAGTACCAATTTTGCCAAGAGAACGCACTGGTCATACCAAACACCTTCCAACAACACAAGAGAAGACTCTACACATGGACATCACCAGATGGTCAATACCTAAGTCAGACTGATTATATTCTTTGCAGCCAAAGACGGAGAACCTCTATACAGTCAACAAAAATAAGACCGGGAGCTGCCTGTGGCTCAGATCATGAACTCCTTATTACCAAATTCAAACTGAAATTGAAGAAAGTAGGGAAAAGCATGAGACCATTCAGTAATGACCTAAATCAAAGCCCTTAAATTATACAGTGGAAGTGACAAATAGATTCAAGGGATTAGATCTGACAGACAGTGAAAAACTATAGACGGAGGTTCATGACATTATATAGGAGGCAGTGATCAAGACCATCCCCATGAAAAAGAAATACAAAGAGGAAAAATAATTGTCTGAGGAGGCCTTACAAATAGCTGAGAAAAGAAGAAAAGAGAAAGGCAAAGGAGAAAGGAAAGATATACCCATTTGGATGCAGAGTTCCAAAGAAGAGCAAAGAGAGAAAAGAAAGCCTTCCTCAGTGATCAATGCAAAGTAACAGAGGAAAACAGCAGAATGGGAAAGACTAGAGATCTCTTCAAGAAAATAAGAGATACCAAGGGAACATTTCATGGGAAGATGGGCTCAATAAAGGACAGAAATAGTATGGACTTACTACTCTCGCCTGGAAAATCCCATGGATGGAGGATCCTGGTGGGCTGCAGTCCATGGGGTCGCTAAGAGTCAGACAT
>SJYV01041286.1:0-18792 GCA_006410875.1 Neotragus pygmaeus | reverse complement strand
GAAAATTCAGTTGCAAACTTTAAAAGGTGACAGTTATGCATGGAAATTAACTTTCAATGAAGCTGCTCTAAAAAAAGAAGAGAGACAATCAGGAAATTACTCTAAATAAAAACTAAGTTTGATGAGCCTGTGCTTTCCATAATAGAAAGACAATACATGTTCTGTGAGTGGATGAATGAATGAACGGAATTGTCCCTCACGTCTTTAGATATTTATAGGTTCAGGCTTTAAATTAGGGCTGACCAGGTGATTAATGTTACCACTGGCCCCAATTAAAGGCCTCCCTGCAGCCATGCGCTTTGTTCCAACTTGGCTGTCCCTCCCTCTCTGAGGCTGGGCTTGGATGTATGACGTGCTCTGGCCAGTGGGACAGATTAATGAATGTGATGCCAGCAGAGCCTGAGAAGCATGCGGTTATTGCCGCCTGTCCTCCTGCACGACTGGGACATCAGCCCTCTCGTGGACCACTGCCATCACCGTGACAGCATGCCGGAACTGTGGGGAACGTGGACAGACACGGAGGAAGCAGAGTCTGAGTCATCCTAGCCCAGGCCATGCTAGACCACCAGCCCCTAACCTACCCACCTGCTGACCCATCTGCAAGACCAGATGGGATCAGCACAACTGCCCAGCTTATTCCTAAACTCATGAGAAATAATAACAAGCTGCTGTCTAAAACCAGAGTTTGGGGGAAGCTTGTTATGCAGCAGTAGCTACCTGATACAGGCTGCCTAACTTGAGATTTACCCAAAAGCTCAGGGGTGCCTGCTGCCTTCTCCCCTCCAAACCTGCCATCAAGAACTCTAATGAAAAGCTCCACCGAGGCTTCCTCTTAACTAAAGACTCAGGTACACGATCATCCCCAGTAAGGAGAACAGAAAAATCTGCCTTCAGCTAAATGAACAAAGACATTGCCAAACATCTCCACTCCCTCAGGGAATACAGCCCCCTTAGCTGAAAAAGATTCTTAAAGAAATTCAGAAGGAGCAACAGGCTTCATTTCCATTCCTGCTTTGAAAGATGAGTTTTGTCTGAGTCACTGCTGAGCTGTTCTCTCTCTTCTTCTCTATCCATTTGCAGCCCAATTCTCTGCCAGGATTAAGACATCGTCTTGCCTTCTGATATAGATGGGGATTGGGCTTTACCCTTCCAATGGGATTCCTTTTCTGGTGTGACATCAAGTCCCAAGATACACCAGAGCCAGCACTGCTAAGAGTTGGTGGAATCCAAAATATGATTTTCAGACTCTTCCAATCGAGGCAAAATGATGACGCAGTCTACCATCTCGCTACTCAAAGTGAGGCCCACCGACCAGCACGGGACCCTCTTTGCTACCAATGCAGAATCTCAGGCCCCACCCCAGACCTACTGCTTCAGAACGTGGGTGTGAACAAAATGCTGTGCATCCAGCTCTGTGACGCACTGGCCCCTGCTTCTCTGGGTGGATCTGAATCTCCCCTGATGCCAATGCCTCTGGAGGGGCCCTGCAGGGGGCTTTCAAGCCTAAAGTTGGCCTTCATTGTTATTACAAGTGACACTTTCACCTAGAAGAGCACAAATTCTTCCAGCCTCCAGTGCATGCACACACTTACTCACCTGCACACACACACACACACACACACACACACACAAGCATACTTCCTACAGCCACGCTTAGCAAATCCTTCACTTGTGAGCCCTGCTTGAAAGGTTTTCTCCTCTGAAACACAAGCCTTTCTATCCTGAAGGGCCTTTCAAATGTCCCACTGAAACCCAGAGATTCATCCATAGGAAATACTTAGTCTTGTCTTGAGATTAAAGGTTCCAAATGATTCCCTTCTGATGCCAACAGGATAGCTCCTTGCCTAAAATATAAGAGCTTTGTTGGAAGTAGTCTCCATGGAAATCATTAACCCAATTTATTAACAAGGAAAAAAAATTCTAAGTCTATTTTAAACTTTTAAACATCTTTGCAAGCTAATGACAATGAAAACAAAGAATTTTTTTAAAAAGGAAAGAACCCCTATAGCAGAAATTACACTCAAACTAAATGCTCTCTGAATTTTAACAATTCTATTTTAAGCTCTCAATAAGCCCTGGAAATCCAGTTAATTTAAATTACCGGCCACACACCAATTCCCTCCCTGAAATAACTCACAGCTTCAATCATCTCAGGGAATATTGCCCCCCAAAAAAAAAAAAAAAAAAAAAAAAAAAACCAGGGGATTGTTTATGTGCTACTTCTGCTGACATAAGATTTTCTAGAAATCTCTGAACTTTGGGATGAAAAGACAACTGAAAAACAGACATAGGCTGTGTTTCCATTGGATTTCTTGTCCCCCGTCCACAATAACCTTTTCAAGAAGGAATTGGTGAGGCTGAAGGTGACTGTAATTATATAGCTACCAGCATTGGAAAGAAAAGGCTGTGCAGTGACAAAGATAAGACATGGGTTTCGAATGTTTTAGGTAACATGCAAATGTATTCTGATTTTTTTCAACTCCAGAAGAGGGGAAAAAGTCTTATTTGAAAGATGTTCTCGAGGTATAGCTGGTAGCAGGTTCATTAGAAAAATGAAAAGATTGGGAAAGGGACACTCTAACTGGCTCTCTCTCTTTGCCCAAGGTGGGAAGAAGTGGGATTTCAGGGTCCAGCGCTCTGCTTTCAGAATGTAGTGAAGTGAATCTGCTCCAGCAATTTGCACTCGCCCACTGGAGGGCCTGATGGGGGCCCCTCTTTTTCTAACTCCAGCTCCTGATTTGAGTTCTTCCCTCTCTCTGTGGGGACTGGGCGGTACTGACCTCACCTCTCACTCCGCAAGTAAGCACCAGAGCCAGGCCTGGCCAATCAGCTCACTTCATTTCCCCAAGTCCTCACTTGGGTTCAGGGTTGGGCATGTGACCTAGGTCAGTCCAGTTGGAGTCCTCCCCGAGCCTTTTCCAGGAACTATTGGAAAAGCAGTGTTCCCTTTCCACTGGAGACACATAGCTGGAAGCTGCCAAGGGTATGGCTGGAGCTGCTGGAACCTCATGAGAAGAGCTGGCCTGGGAATAAAGGCAACACAGTGGAAGGTAGGGGGGAAGCAGCCAGGCTCTGGTGGGTGAGCCCTGAATCCAGCCACACCTGAAACCTCCAGACTTCTAAACTATGAGAGCTGATAGATACCACCCTTTTTGCTTAACCAGTTTTGAGTTAGATTTCTGTCACTTGCAACCAAAACCATCTATCTGATTCTAGCAAAAAAAGAAAAAAACCCTAGGGTGTTCATAAGAAAGTGGAGAGAAATAGCAAAGTGCTACACCAAAAGAAAAGTCTCACGAAAATATTTAATATATTCCCTTGCACATGAGCCTGCTAGTGCTCTAATTTTTTTTAAATCTTATTTTACAGTCTTACTAAAAATCCCCAGGGACTAAGACTCTGTAACCTCCATCCTAAATCTATATGAGAACACACTATGAGATGAAGATTTGAGCTTAAAGATGCAACATACGTCTGTAGGTGGCTCAGGAAATATTCTTCTGACTGAAAAAAAAAAAAAAAAACCACCAACCAAACCAAAATCCTAATATTAGATTTCATGTGCTACCAAGTAAACTTTTTCTCTTATAGAATAAATTGTTTCTATAGAAACGAATGCTTTTCTAGCAACCCAATCCCTATTAGGGTTGCTATAGGAACACATTGAGAAAATTAGGAAACGGTAGGAAAAGGTAAATGACTGCTCAGTGTCTTTTTTCCTGAAAACCCACAGAGGGCAAATGCCTTTTCATTTCTGAATGTCTTGGTGCGTGGGGCAGGCCACGGGAACACTTGAGAACATAATTCCCACTCTGCTGCATGCCTGTTTCCAGCAAGGGTTTTATCAAGTCACTTAAATTTAATTCTGAATAGGACAAGTTTTACAAGAACCACCTTCTGAAGACTGTTTTCAAGGACCAGGGGTAGGCAGAAGCGTGAAATAAGGTACAGGGTTAGCGGTGTGAAAAATGTAACAATAAGGATGGAACACCGCACACGTACTACAGATACTGTCTTTTAGAGAGAAACCCTTCATTTGGGGAAACGTTTAAGTGAGCACGTTTTGTAAAAGCTTGTTGCAAGCAGCAGGACCGTGCAGCGCGGGTCTTGTAGTGCAAATGAGAAGCACAGAGGTGCATGTTTCCCTTTCTTTACTGGAGAGTGGGAAAAGAATACAAAACACTGGCCCTTGTCTACCTACTCAGCTTCTACATCTCCTCATAGATAGGGTGTGACATCTGTCTACAGAGAATTCTCTCTCAACATTCACTGGCTACGACGCCAGTAGATGGAAATGGAGAGAGTTGAAGCCAAGAGTTGTAGTCAGCAAGTAAGAACCACGTGGCCTGGGTGAGTTATTTCATTGCTCTCCATTAGTTTATCTACCCCCGTCTGTAAAATGGAGCCAACAAGACGTACCTGAGGGAGGAATCTGTCTGCCCAGCTCTCTCCTGTCTCCCTCTTGGTCCCTCGAGGTATTCCCCGTGAGAGAGAGCTGCGTCCCCCTCACTGCTGAGCTGTGCACCTTGGCCCTGCTTTCCCCTTCTTTGGTATAAACTTTCTGTTTGCAAAAGTAATTGTCGTTCAGTCACTAAGTCACATCCAACTCTTTGTGATCCCATGGACTGCAGCACGCCAGGCCTCGCTGTCCTCCACTACCTTCTGGGGTTTGCTCAAATTCATGTCCATTGAGTCGGTGATGCTGTCTAACCATCTCATCCTCTTCTGCCCTCTTCTTTTGCCTTCAATCTTTCCCAGCATCAGGGTCTTTTCCAATGAGTCAGCTCTTTGCATCAGGTGGCCAAAGTATTGGAGCTTCAGCTTCAGTGTCGGTCCTTCCAATGAATATTCAGGGTTGATTTCCTTTAGGATTGACTAGTTTGATCAATGGAAAGGCAATGAATCCAACCAAAACTTGACATTTCCCAGCCTCCTTCCCTGCCCTCTGTAGCTAAGCTGTGGCATTGTGATCACAGTTCCATGTGTTGTGCAAAAATTCTCTGACTGTTCCTCAGCTGCCTCAGCTGAGAAGTGGGCCCCCTCTGTCTTTTGCCCTTTATACCTGATCCTTAGAATGCAGACATGATGGCTCAAGTTCCAGCAGCCATTTTGCACCATGAGGCAAACTTGAAGGCAGTGCTGCAGGAAAACACAAGAAGTCCAAGGCCCTGAAGACCAAGGAGTTGCCAGTCCAGATGGCTGATTTCTGGGCTTCTTTTACACAAAAGGAAAATTTACTTCCATTTTTTTGAAGACACTGTCACTGCATAATCTAATTCCAGTGGATACATATCAGGGCTGCATTATGGCTCACGGATCCTCAGTACCCGCACCTTCATGAGCTCCTTCCTCCATAAAAAAATTTTAAATTATATTGTATGACTGCTGCTGCTAAGTCGCGTCAGTCGTGTCCGACTCTGTGCGACCCCATAGACGGCAGCCCACCAGGCTCCCTCGTCCCTGGGATTCTCCAGGCAAGAACACTGGAGTGGGCTGCCATTTCCTTCTCCAATGCAGGAAAGTGAAAAGTGAAAGTGAAGTCGCTCAGTCGAGTCCAACTCTTAGCAACCCCATGGACTATAGCCTACCAGGCTCCTCCGTCCATGGGATTCTCCAGGCAAGAGTACTGGAGTGGGGTGCCATTGCCTTCTCTGATATTGTATGACTATGTGGGTACAAAAACAGATTTAATCTTGGCTAGACTCATTATTATGTATTCATTATTAGCATTATATTCATGTTTTCCTTATGATTTTAAAAAATTAAAACAGAAATGTTTTGTGGCTCCTAAAAGGATCATGGGTCCTGTACCTTCTGCACCTAATAGAGGCATCCATTCACCCTGATGCTCCTGCCTTATCATGCTTTACCCCTAATAGAACCCGATGGTGAAGGTACTGTAAGTCTTCCTGCTTTTTAGATCAGGAAATTGAAGCCAGAGAACTTAAGTAACTTGCCCAGATTTGACTCCAGGTTCATCCAACTCCAACCCTAAGAAAATAGCTATTTTTAGCACCCAAAGGCAACCAACTATTGCTAGAGCTATTATTATTATTCAAGCCAACAGCTCTGACTACTTAAGAAAACAAACCTGATAGATGGTAACAAAGCATAATGGACATGCTGACCTTCTGGTAGCTTCTTTTTATTTTAATCCACAAGATAAACCCAGAGATGAGCCTCCGTCTCTGCAGGAAATGTTTTAAAGCCACATCTTTTAGCACTGAATTTACTCATCCAACTCCACAAAGAAAATAACTCCACTTAGCTTGACAGATTGCACAATGAAAAGTAAATTATTTTTCTGGAAATGACCCTAAAAATAGCATGGAATGGGTCTGCTTATAGATACCAGAGGCAATAAGACTGAATATGCTACTTTTAAAGGCACAAATGTGTTTTGAAACACGGAGATTCTTCTGTGGTCTCGAGAAGAGAAAACATTATTTTCCAGAGAGTACGATAAATCATGCAGGGCAAGAACTTTGGAGTAGAAACAGCATGAACTTTGAGAGGATGGCAGGGCCCTTATCCGTCTTACATGCCTCCCCTTATACGGAGCCAAGAAGTCACTCCCCCGCCGGCCATCATCACTCTGTTTATTTCTTTTCATGCTCTGCTACCACAAATTAAATGACAAGGAAACGTTGATGACACCAGACAAAAGGATTGCTCAGCCTTACAACCCACTGCTACCTCGGGAGAGGTGTTCAAAGCACTGGTTTTTAGAAAAGAGCTACAAGTTACTGCCTTTTAGGCAGGATCTGAGTAGACGACTTTCGCCTCAAACAACTGCATTCCTTCATCCAGCACTTATTAAACGCCTTCTGGATGCATTGCACCATATCAGACGCCAAAGACCAAAACAAGACCCTACCTTTGGAAAGAGAAGTTAGCACTCAGTGATGTCTTGGAACATTCTCAGAAGAATCAAGCGCGTGACGGACGATACCTTCCCAAACTAGAGGTTAAGAATCAGGATGCTGGAGCCAGGCAGCCCCAGGTTCAAATCTTGCATCTACCACTTACCTGCAAAAAAAAATTGAGGCAAAATAACCTGAGCCTCAATTCTCTCACCTTTCTCTTAGGAAATTCCCTGGTGGTCCAGCGGTTACGACTCCCAGCTTCCACTGCAGGAGACACAGGTTCCATCTCTGGTCACGGAAATAAGATCCCACCTGCTACACTGTGGGCCAAAAAAACAAATGCACTTTTATCTTAGAGTAAATGGGAAATTTTAAACAAGGTGATGTGTGTAAAGTGTTGGAGACACAGTCAATGTTCTTTCAATACTAGCTACACTTTACGAGGGAGGCGCTTCTTCTTGCTCTGAGCACTGGTTACACGATCGAGTTCACTTTGTGAAAATTCACAAAGCTGTACATGTGTGACGTACTCACTTTCTGTGGGTACTGGAATAAAAAGTTTACATACGACAACTGAATACCTAACGTTCAGCTGAAAACTGTTGAAATTGCAGTCCCATAAAAACCACCTCTTTATTTCCCCGTTTTCTCTAAAGCCTGCTTTATGCAAAAATCCTTGGTGGAGTGGGCTTATTCTGTAGGAAGTGGTGGGAAAGACTGTTCCTTCTGAGTCGACCTCAAACTGGCGCCACGTGGAACAAGGGGCAGCGGACACAGTCAGCCGGAAAGGCCAGAACCAACCCAACACAACAGACGAGAAAGCCTCCAGGGACTTCTCAGAAGCCTGGGGCCAAGCACCCAACTGCCGCTGGCATACAATGGGGTTCGAGGCAAACTAACTAGACAGGAAGAGGAGGGGGCACCAGAGACCGGAGCTGAGCTATTTGGAACACGTGTTGTCGGCCTGACTCGAGAGGAGACATAAGGCACAGCCTCAGATTTCCCGTAGGCCCTGGCTGCAACTGACCAAACATATGACCTTGGACAAGTCCCCATGACCTTCAAGGCTCAGTTTCCCAGCCTGTAAAATGGGAGACAACACCACCTTCCATGTAGGTGAGAATTACAGAAAGTGCCTGGCGCACCGGAAATATGCCAGCCAAGGTAGCTGTTACTATGGAATTGAATTGAATCTGGTGGAAGACAGCTCTGCAGGAGCAGGGAAAGGCTGCAGCCTGTTGAAACAACTTTGCTCTTTTCCTATATTTCTGCAGATGTGTCCACAAGCAAAGACATGGCATTTAAGATGATAGTTTGAGCAGAGGAGCTGTTCCCACACATCCCTGAGAAGTTGGCTTTGGCCAAGGGGATGTAATAAACCTGGGGCCATGGATGCCTGGGGCTGGAACACACCAGGGTGTGTAATGGAAACATGGATATAATTAAGAGGTGGTTCATTTGCAATAATTATGCCCTGGTTGGTTAATTCTTTCAAGATGCTAAACAGCCCTTCCCTGGGGCTGCAGTAATTGACTTTGTCATCTGCCTCGCACACTGCTGTCTAGAGAATTCTGCTTGGACAACCTGCTGACTCATTTTAACACACACTCACGCTCACTTTCTAAGCTCCCTAACAGACAGGTCTGAGCAGAAGTGCCAGGCTGGAGACTCTGCTTGGGAGGGGAGGGGAAGGAGAGAGGGCTGGGGGAGGACTTAGCTGGGAAGAAGTGCTGGCCGCAGGGAGAGGGATGGAAGGAGAAAGAGCAAGTGAGACGTGCACCCGCGTGAGAGATAGAGGGGCCCCTGCCGAGGAGCTGCAGGCAGCCTTCTGCTGCTGGTGCTGCTGTTGTTTACTCGCTAAGACGTGTCTGACTCTTTTGTGACACCAGAGACTATAACCCACCAGCCCCTCTGTCCATGGGATTTTCCAGGCAAGAATACTGGAGTGGGTTGCCATTGCTCTCTCCAGGGAATCTCCCCCACGCAGGGATGCAACCTGCATCTCCTGCCTTGGCAGGTGGGTTCTTTGCCTCTGAGCCTCCAGGGAAGCCCCATTCTGCTGATGTGTGTGTGCTCAGTCATGTCTGATGCTTTTCAACCCCATGGACCACCAGGCTTCTCTGACCAAGGGATCTCCCAGGCAGGAATACTGGAGTGGTGTGCCATTTCCTACTCCAGGGGATCTTCCCAACCCAGGGATGGAGCGCAGTTCTCCTTCCTCTCCTGCACTGGTGGGTGGATTCTTTATCATTGCACCACCCGGGAAGCCCTGGGCATCCTGCTGATATCTGAAGATAGAAGATAGAAGGCCAGCAGTAGACCCCTGACTGGGTGGAAGACAAAGCACCCACATTTTTCTCATTGTTGTGGTCAAGGGTCCCAAACGTCACAAGGGTGGCATTTTCCAGAGTGATACTTGTGGAGAAGATCCTGTCTAGGGAGGGGCCCAAGGAAGGAGGGGCTGCCAGCCCATAATTTGTCCTGTCAGCCTCCCGGAAGCCTTCCAACTGGAGTCCGTCTTGACTGAGGGATGCACGTGCAACCACCAGCAAGGGCCCTGCGTCGGGCCAGATACAGGCACAAGCAAGACGAGCAGCCAGAAAGCCCCCCGGAAGCCGGCCCCACGTGTGTGACGTAAGCCATCCTCGCTGGGCGTGACTCGCTCCCCAAGCGCACCAGGGTGCTTCGCATGTACTCTGCTTCTAACAAACACTTCATCTGCTTCACAATCTTTGTCTCTTTGCTAATTTTTTTCTTCATAGAAGACAGGGACTGAGGTCCTCTTCAAGTTGGCATACCCCTTGCCCCTGCCCCCAGATCACTCAGACCACCTAGATTCAAACCTGCTTTTATCCCTTTCCAGTTGTGTGACCTTGACCAAGCTCTTGGAGCCTCGGCTCTTTGTGAATGGGGATAAAAACCTTCATTCTGAATGAACTGTCGCAAGAATGTGAAGCAGCGTGATGGGCAATGCCTGGCAGTGGGGCTACTTACTGGGCCTGGCTCTTTCACCTGCAGAGGGACTGGGCTGAGCTCTGACACCACATCTGAGACAAAGTCAGAAAAGCTGGCCGCTGGCCCAGGGGAACCAGCACTGGCTCTGCCTGCTGCTCGGGGACCCTGCTATGCGACCTCAGGCAAGGCCCTTGACCTCTCTGCACCTTGGTTCTTCTTTGGAAAGTTGGAGTTACACTTCCCTGGGAGGGTTGCCCGAGGATGAAATGGAACAACACCTGGCACGTAATTGATCCTCAAGAAATGGTGGGTCCAGGACCTTGTCCACCTTCAAGACGGGCTCCCCTTGATAGCCTGATCTCCAGGCACAAGTGTCCAGGCAGCAGCTTCCTGTGGATTTCACAGGGACTGAAACTAGCTTGATTCCTGGAGGAGCCCCAGCCTGCTCTGAAAGCTTAATCAACTCCAGTGACTGCCCTTTCTGGGTCCGTCCAGACGGCTCCTGTCCTGGCTCAACGTCTTAAAGGCCAGACAAGGAGCAGAGCCTCGGTCAGGAGCCGCCCTCTAGGCACTGGGAGAAAGGGTTTTGTGTTAGTCGCTTGTTCGTG
This sequence comes from Neotragus pygmaeus, assembly GCA_006410875.1. Classification (NCBI taxonomy): domain Eukaryota; kingdom Metazoa; phylum Chordata; class Mammalia; order Artiodactyla; family Bovidae; genus Neotragus; species Neotragus pygmaeus. Next base: position 8,363 of record SJYV01041286.1, on the reverse strand, counting down.
TCCGACTCTTTGCAACCTATAGACTGTAGCCCTCCAGGGTCCTCTGTCCATGGGATTCTCCAGGCACGAATACTGGAGTGGGTCGCCATTGCCTTCTCCAGGGGATCTTCCTGACCCAGGGATCGAACCTGGGTCGCCTGCATTCTGGGCAGATTCTTTACCATCTGAGCCATGAGGGAAGCCCAGGAGTAGGGGAGCCTTCCCCAAATGCGCCCCCTTCCAGCCACCTGGATGGCAGCCAGGGGCATGAAGAATCCCTCTCATTTCACCGGTCCATACCAACCCCAGCTGCTGTTTCACATGCTGCCCTCATGATGGAGAGAGGGCCAGTGTAGTGGTGAGGGCCACCGTCCAGCTTCCTGTCCCAGAAGCTGGGACAAAGGACAGGAATTAGCTTCCAGATCTATCACAGTGAGCATCGGTACCTTCCCAGCCCCGCCTCCCTGACTCCACAACGCCCCGTCATCTTTCTACAACACAAACGTCACCGTCCACCCACAAACAAGCAGCGGCTTCCACTGAGCCCCAGGGGAAAGCCCACAGCCAAACATGCTCACAAGGTCCTTCGTACTGTGACCTCTGCCGACAGCCTCGGGTTCACTCACCCCGCTCCCTGCCCCTCCTCCTGACATCCTTCCCCGGACTCGGTGCACAAATGGCTGCAAGCAGACTGCAGGTCCGCACCTCCGCGCGCGCACCTGCTCTCCCGTCTCCCTGGAGCGCCCACCCTCAAACTCCACCTGGAACATGCCTCCTCGCCCCTCAGCACGGAGCTGACATCAGCTCCCGAGAGACGCTTTCCTCCACCTCCCGAGTCCGCCACTGCTTCTGTGTCTCCCTATGCTTTGTCAACACCCATCCTTTCCTTCTCTTTCCATCTCTCTCTCGAGCCCCTGCCTGTAGGATGTTCCAGGCACCGAGCAAAACCCTGAGTTCAGAGGACAGGAAGGGCAGCTACTGTGCCATTAGCCTCTGGTAGCTGTGAAGTCACCGTCCGGCTGCTAGAGTCTAACTGAAATGACGGGCGTGCCAAAGAGTCACAGGGGTACATGGTGGTGATGGAAAAGCGCAGGGGGCTGAGCAATCCTGGGAAGAGGGTTTCAGTCTAGTCTGCGTGCTGAGTCGCTTCAGCGGTGTCTGACTCTGTGTGATCCTATGGACCGTAGCCTAGCAGGTGCCTCTGTGCATGGGATTCTCCAGGCAAGAATACTGGAGGGGGTTACCATGCCCTCCTCCAAGGGATCTTCCTTTCCCAGGGATCGAACCTGCATCTTTTAGATCTCCTGCATTGACAGACAGGTTCTTTACCACTCGCGCCACCTGGGAAGCCCCTCACCCTAGTCTTGGGAACAGCGAACACCCTCCCCGTCCCGAGAATGTGCTGTTTAAACTAGGATGTACAGTATAAATAAGCATTAGTCAGAGAAAAAGGAGGACCATCAGAGAGAGAGCAGATAAAGACCTCGCAGAGTAGATACGCCAGGGTGGACTCCACGCTCTGAGACCATCCCCTCCTCCCCACGCCTGCTCTGCCCCACGAGGAAGTCTTCGGGGACCAAGAGTCCCAAAGTCACTGTGACATATCCATTCTACCCCACTCCAGCCAGACTTTAATCAGCCGTCCTGACCTGCTGACAGTGGCCTGGCTTCTGGCCAGTACCCGTCAGTCGGGCAGTGGGTAGGTCTGTGGAGCCAGTAGGACCTCCTCCACCCACTGTCTGCCTTTCTTCCATGCTATATGTGGCTCCTTAGCATTTATCACACTCTAGGGGTACATCTGTTTATTATTATCTTTAATTAATAATTAAAGTCTATGCTTCCTACCCCTAAACCCAGAAGGTAAGTTCAGGGATTCTCATCACTTTGTCCTCTGCTGTATCTCAGCATTTGGAACATGGACTGTAGCTCGCCTGGCTCCTCTGTCTATGGGATTCTCCAGGCAAGAATGCTGGAGTGGGTTGCCATGCCCTCCTCCAGGGGATCTTCCCGACCCAGGGATTGAACCTCGGTCTCCTGCATTGGCAGGTGGACTCTTTACCACTGAGCCCCTGGGGAGCCCAGTAGCCATCCTGGGACCGGGTGATATACATCTACTGAACTGAGTCCTGGTTTGAATGAATGGAGAGAGTGTCCCCAGAAATCATCCATAAGCATTTAGATCCAGGCAGCGTCTCGGGGATCGCGAGTGAAAGTCGACTCACAGTCCCATCGTGTGCCCAGTACTGTGCTTGTGGTCAGAGGAGAAAGTTCCTGTTCACAACAGTGGGACAGGCGGGGCTGACCACCAGTGGGGGCTTGAGGGGAGCTAAAGCTTCGTAACCCACGTCTCCCTCCTGTGGATGAGTCTGTTTAATCAGTGAAGGCACAAAGCCTCAATGAAATAAACAGTGTTGCCAGTATTTTAAAAACAGACGAGGGGAAGCGATGCGTGGCATACTGCACTGGGAGCGCATCACGGCCTGGGCGGCGGCTGAGCGAGACAGGGTTGGTCAACCAGAATCCTCGGAGCAACTAGATGCATGCGATGGAATCATAGGCAGACGGAGGTTCGCAAAAAGCAAATAGACTTGGAATCACCACAAATGATGACCATCCACACAAACACATACACACACGCAAACACACACACACACACACACACANAAAATAACAGCAAATGAAACAACTGACAAAGGATTAATTTCCAAAATATATAAGCAGTTCATACAACTCAATACCAGAAAAACAAACAACCCAATCAAAAGTGGGAAAAAGACCTAAACAGACATTTGTCCAAAGAAGACATACAGATGGCTAACAAACACATGAAAACATGAGCAACACAGCTCATTATTAGAGAAATACAAATCAAAACTACAATGAGACATCACCTTACACCGGTCAGAATGGCCATCATCAAAAGGTCTACAAACAATAAATGCTGGAGAGGGTGTGGAGAAAAGGGAATGCTCCTGCACTGTTGGTGGGAATGTAAATTGATACAGCTACTATGGAAGATGGTATGGAGATTCCCTAAAAAACTAGGAATAAAACCACCATATGATCCAGGAATCCCACTCCTAGGCATATATGTTGAGGAGACCAAATCTGAAAGAGACAAATGTATCCCATTGTNTGTAAATTGATACAGCTACTATGGAAGATGGTATGGAGATTCCCTAAAAAACTAGGAATAAAACCACCATATGATCCAGGAATCCCACTCCTAGGCATATATGTTGAGGAGACCAAATCTGAAAGAGACAAATGTATCCCATTGTTCATTGCAGCACTAATTACAATAGCTAGAACATAAAAGCAACCTAGATGTCCATTGACAGATGAATGGATAAAGAAGTTGTGGTACATATACATAATGGAATACTACTCAGCTGTAAAATGGTATGTATTTGAGTCAGTCCTAATGAGGTGGGATGAACCTAAAACCTATTATACAGAGTGAAGTAAGTCAGAAACAGAAAGATAAATATCATATTCTAATGCATATATACAGAATCTAGAAAAATAGTACTGATAAATTTATTTACAGGGCAGCAATGGAGAACTAAACATAGAGAATAGACTTATGGACATAGAGAGAGAGGAGTAGAGGGTGAGATGTATGGAAAGAGCAACATGGAACCTTATATTACCATATGTAAAAGAGACAGCCAATGGGAATTGGCTGTGTGGTTCAGGAAACTCAAAGAGGGGCTCTGTATCAACCTAGAGGGGTGGGATGGGGAGGAAAATGGGAGGGAGGTTCAAAAGGGAGGGAACGTATGTATGCCTTTGGCTGATTCACATTGAGGTTTGCCAGAAAACAACAAAATTCTTCAAAGCAATTATGCTTCAATAAAAAAATAAATTAAAAAAAAGGGGGTAGGAGGTATGTTACAAGAATTTTCTATATGCAAGACACTGATGAGATATCATTAGGAATGTTCACATTAATGAGCAGATTTCATCTCAAGGAGCTTACCTAACATACTTCAGACATTCATCACTAATCTAACATGAAACAAAATGTGATTAAGGGCTTAAAATACAGGATTGTGAAGTGCTAGGAAGCACAAAGTCATTTACCACAAGTTCATTATTCTAAATATGAGAAAACTGAGACTCAAAGAAATCATAAAACAAGGTAATGCACAGGCAAAAGGCAGCTCTGTCTTGTTGCCAGATTCAGTGCTTCCTCCACTCTACCACGTTGTATCTCGTTTGATCTTTTTCCCTAACACTTCAATGATAACAAATAAAGGATAGCATTAATATAATTTCTCTTTCTCTAATATATAAAATTTGACCTTTCCCAAGCATCTTCTTCTAAATGTACACTCAGTAGCTGGAGAAATGTATAATTTCAGAGGGCTACTACTAGGAATAACACTTACTAAATAGTATTCAGTGCTTACTATATGCCAGGTCACTGTGCTAAGTGCTTTAAAAGCATCTAATTTAACCTTCGCAACAACATTATGAGGTAGGTATTGTTATTATACCCATTTTATTAAGGCAATAAAACTAACAGGAAGCAATTAGAGTGATTCACATTCACACAGTTAGAAATGGTAGACTTGCTTGACCACAGAGCCTCAGTTAAGTTGCTCAGTCATGTCCGACTCTTTGCGACCCCATGAATCGCAGCAGACCAGGCTTCCCTGTCCATCACCAACTCCCGGAGTTCACTCAGACTCACGTCCATCCAGCCATCTCATCCTTCGTCATCCCCTTCTCCTCCTGCACCCAATCCCTACCAGCATCAGAGTCTTTTCCAATGGGTCAGCTCTTCACATGAGGTGGCCAAAGTACTGGAGTTAAGCTTCAGCATCAGTCCTTCCAAAGAACACCCAGGGCTGATCTCCTTCAGAATGGACTGGTTGGATCTCNCCCTTCTCCTCCTGCCCCCAATCCCTCCCAGCATCAGAGTCTTTTCCAATGAGTCAGCTCTTCGCATGAGGTGGCCAAAGTACTGGAGTTTCAGCTTCAGCATCATTCCTTCCAAAGAACACCCAGGGCTGATCTCCTTCAGAATGGACTGGTTGGATCTCCTTGCAGTCCAAGGGACTCTCAAGAGTCTTCTCCAACACCACACTTCAAAAGCATCAATTCTTTGGCACTCAGCCTTCTTCACAGTCCAACTCTCATATCCATACATGACCACAGGAAAAACCATAGCCTTGACAAGACAGACCTTAGTCGGCAAAGTAATGTCTCTGCTTTTCAATATGCTGTCTAGGTTGGTCATAACTTTTCTTCCAAGGAGTAAGCGTCTTTTAATTTCATGGAAAGTGGTAATAGTTAACTCGAGGTTTCCTGAAGCTGCTCATAAGGTCTCACTCAGTTCCAAAGGGAGGGCAGAAATGCCCGCCTCGACCCTCCCTACCGCTCTTCCGAAAGGCTCTCTGAAACAAGCACCTTCTCGCAGCCCCGTTGGTTCCTGCTGGGCGGCCTCACGGCACTTGCACGAACAAACGAACAGGCTCCCACACTGCAGCTCCCCCATTTCAATTTACTCTTCATTCACGGCGAGAGGCGTTCCAAGGAGAACGTGTAAATGCCACGTGCGTCTGGGGGGCTTTCTGACTCTAGACTCCTCAGTCCATTTTCCCGTGTCAATTTCCCTCCCCAGCTTCCATGGAGCGAGCTCATTCTGCGCTCAGAGACCCTTGCTTCCCCTCCAGTGGAGCCAAGGGTCGTCAGACGGATGACGCCCCCGTCGAGCCGCGGTGCCCAGGATGACGCCCCCGTTGAGCCGCGGTGCCCAGGCTCCGTCTCTGTTGCCGGCTGCTTGCTCTCTAGCAGGGCGTCTCTTCCAGGGAAGGCGCGACAGGAGGCCAACATGGGGCCAGCGTCTCCGAGGGTATGGCCACGTTGGCCCGTGCTCGTGTATGATCACAGGAGCCCCCAGTGTGGACAAAGGTCGATCCTCGCTTTACAAACAGGGAAACTCAGGCTCGGAAGAGTGAACCCTGAAACTGGGAAACAAACGTGGGGGTGCATTGTGTCTAACACCTGAATCCATCATTTCTCATCTACCAGGCAGCCTCTGGGGACTTGGTCCTCGCCCAGCCTGCCTTTCTGAGACTGGCAAAGCGCAGATAAGAATCCTCTCCTAGGAATTTAACAGCAGATATAACTCTACTAGCAGCCAGACACATGAGTACAGGTACCACTGGAAAGTGACTATACCTGCATTTTGTATTTAATGCAGCAGTTTTATCAAAAAGTGTGTGAAATGAATAAACCTATTTTAAGCCACCGAAATGAATCATCCACTGTAAGCTGAATACATAAATGTATAAACGTTACGAAACGTTGAGCACTACAATAAGTACAGAAAATACAAGGGCACAGACTACACATTTAATACAAATTATTAGCATATAAAATCCAACAAAGTGCTAGGAAAATAACATATTCAACATTGAATAAAAATAAAAGGAAGCTTTAATAACTGGGAAAATTTTAAAAAATATTATATTCATTAAATGCAATCATTACAAAATAAGCGTGTATCAGTGACATCACAGTTGATTCCTGAGCATTTTGTCATGATAAGTTGTCAAGATGTTAAAAAAAAATCTACTCAGAGGCCTGGAGAGAGTTAGCTAACCAGGTATTTCCTTCTGACACTTTCATACTCAAGGAACTTTGAGGTCTTCCGGAATAGCTGATTTCTTCACACAGAGTATGATTTTTTCCTGATAGGAGGCTGGAGTTTTCCTTTAAGGAAACTGCTGCCGCTCACCTTCGAGCACTTTCATGATTTTCATAAACGGTTGCAGAATCACCAGGTTCAGCTGGGGCTGCAGAAGTCCCCACCTCAGCTCCAGTGTGGTCAAGTTCTCATCACACCTACACGGAGAACTTTCATTAGTGGCAGCTCTGAAACACACACTTTGCCTTGTCAAATACATGTTATTTTTTTCCTTCTCTTGAGGTTAATGGAGATGAGAAAGACATTTTCTAAACAGGTGATCTTTTGTTCAATTAAAACTCTCAAGGAAGCATAAAGCTCTCTTGAAGTCTCAAAATGTAAATGATTCAGCTTCAGATTTCTTAAAATACCAAAATAACAGTATTACCTTTTTTAAAGGCAGTATTTTGGTACTTAAAAATAGCATAGTATACCGGAATACAAAAAAAAAAAAAAATACTGCATTCATTAGCCCAGTTGCTAGGAAACCTGTGAGCAAGCGGAAAGTTAAGGTATAGATAGGTAAAAGGGTATTTCTTCAAGCAAAATGGGAAAAACCAGGATTAATTTTAGCAACAATGGGTAACAGAGAATGCAAGATGATAAGATGATACTTAATTGTATTGAGGGGCTTGTATTCCTTTAGAACATGCTCTTAATTACACCCTCCACTGAGTAAGTATAAATACTAATCATTAGAAATAATTAGACATGCTTGCTATTCTTCTAAATATTATCTTTATTTTCAAACAGCACATTGATATTTTCATTCTCCGTGGTTAAATAAAGACTCTGTGATTGGATCCATTGCACAGTAAAGGCACCAACAGACAGAGGAACTGATAACTGGAACTGCCACGTGCGTCTTGACCCATAACACGTGACAACTGAGAGGATCTAGTTCTTGACAAAGAGGGGAAGGCTGAAAATGCTTTTGACAAATTAATCAGAGTTCTGCTTCTTTCTGAGTAAGCCCCTACTGAACTGACTCTCCCACAAATGACAGCAACAAACTCAGGGGGCAGAGGGAACCGCTACATGAAGGCACTGGAAAGTCAGCCAAAGCATCTGGACTTCCCAGAGGCATGGCCCTGGGAGAAGGAAACGGCAGGAGGTAGCTTTCCTGACTTTTTACACTTCTTTAGCCTGAGGTCAGGGCACAGTCAGTGCTACACGGGAAGCTAAAACTCTGATAGAAAACCCACAGTCTTTCCGGCCTGAATAACTGGAAGACAGAGTTCAGAGCAACTGCAGCCGCAAGAAAGTGAGGGACGTGGGGAAGCCTAAAAGGGAGAGAGACACAGAGCGGAAAGGCTCCAAAAGTCTGTGTGTAAACTTTGCCCAAATCTCGGGCTGCTTCCCTGGTGGTTCAGCTGGTAAAGAATCCATCTGCTATGCAGGAGACCCTGGTTCAATTCCTGGGTCATGAAGATCCCCTGGAGAAGAGATAGGCTATCCACTCCAGTATTCTTGGGCTTCCCTGGTGGCTCAGCTGGTAAAGAATCCCCCTGCAATGCGGAAGACCAGTCTAACCCCTGAATAGCATGAGGAAGACTCCAAGAAGCCTAGAAAAGGGTTAAAAAAACCACTAAACTTAAGATATTACCCACCATTCAAGAGACAGATTTTACAATTTTATTTCAATCAAGTCAATTGCCTACAAAAAAAAAAAAAAAAAAATCAA
>SJYV01041282.1:0-29847 GCA_006410875.1 Neotragus pygmaeus | reverse complement strand
CCTCCTCCTTTTCCTAATAAATTTTAAATGGCTTGATTTTTTCTCATTTCCCAATTCAGATTTATAGAATATGAACTTTTGATGATAAAACACTCAGCAACCTATTCCCTTCAGTTTGTAAGATGGAGATAAATGAAGCATTTTCCCTGATCCTTCTTTTATGGGCTGGAAAGTCTTTTCAAATTCAATTTAAATTTAATTCAGAGATGAGACATTGCAATTCACTGTGATGATGAGAGTGTCCAATCTCACCAATACATCTAGTTGTGTGGACTGAAATAAAAATATTGAATTACAATTCAGTGAAATTTACCTGAGGCCCTTAAGGAGTTCTCCTGTAGAAGGAAATGGAAACCCACTCCCGTATTCTTGGCAGGATAATCCAATGGACAGAGGAGCCTGGCTGGCTACAGTTTATGGGGTTGCAGAAGAGTCAGACAAGATTGAGTGACAGAGCACTTGAGGAGTTCTATAGCTCAACTCATTTTCAACAGCGTAACTGGGGCAGGATTTGAGTTGGTGGTGGATTGCTTTTCCTAATTGTAAACTTCTAGTAATTACATAAACAAACACATCTCAGAGAGAGAAGTGCCTATCAATCTTTAGTGAAAATCACTATTATTTAGAAATGCAGGAGGGAGGAACTGTCAAGGAGCATGGTGGTTTTGTCAACGACAAATTGGCACTTTCCAACTACCTCTACGAGGATTAAATTATGTCCTGCTGCAGCTGCTGACTTTCAATACCCCTGAAAGTAGTTCAATGTGAAGATCAGGAACAAGGCACTCTGTCCTCTGGGAAAACACTGGCAGAACAGGCCTTCAGATAAATATTTTCAGGAGCCAATTTTATGAGTCCAATTCTTGAGTCTTCTCATATCTAGAAAAACACTGAAATCCTTTATGGTGAAACTTCTTAGGACTAGCAGCAACCTACAGGAAACAGAAACCTGCAAAAAATATGTGCTTGATTGCATGCACTTCCCCTTCACCAAAATCACCTCTATACTGACCTTCTCCTCTGCCTCTTTGGAGCAGTTTCTTGGAGCTGTTTGAGATGCTGTGTCCTGGGCTATAGTCTTCATTCTGCCCCAAATAAAATTTAGCTTACCACTCTCATGTTGTGGTTTATTTTTTAAGTCGGCCATTTATTGGTCAAAAGAATAGATGAAAAAAAAAAAAAAGAATAGATGAGTTCAAAATTGTGTCCTCAATGTTCAAATTACCACCATCTTTAAAACTGTGTTTCTGTGTCTTTCATGCTTTTATGAAAATGTGTTTGGACTGTGGGACAGGCTTCAGAAGACACTAAAAGGTGATTCAGAAAGAGAATCAGGTAGATATTCATTTTGGCTTTTTAGAAAGATAAATTGGACTCTGTGGAGCACAGATAAAATGATTCTGCAGGTCTGAAAGAAAGGGAAACAAAAAAGGAGCCTGCTCAGTAGTAGAGGGAGATGAGAAATGGAATATTTCCTGCCATATCAGTAAACAAGGATGTCACAGTCATCAATAATTGCAGCCCTCCAACGTGAGCTGGTTTCTGGAGGAGGAAATGGCAGTCCACTCCAATATTCTTGCCTGGAAAATTCCATGGACAGACTAGTCTGCTGAGCTACCGAACGTGTGGATTATTAGTCACTCAGTCTCGTCCACCTCCTTAAGGCCCCATAGACTATAATCTGCTGGGCTCCTCTGTCCATGGGATTCTCCAGGCAAGAATACTGGAATGGGTTACCATTTCCTTGTCCAGGGGATCTTCCTGACTCCTGCATTGCAGGTGGACTCTGAACCATCAGAACCACTAGTGAAGCCACGCAGGTCTGTGGGGCCACAAAGATTCAGAGGCTACTGAGTACATGGTCAGCTGGTGAGCCCCGACTCAGGGCTGAAAAGACCAGCTGTCATCAGACTGCAGCCACTCCCGATGATGAGTCCTGAGGAAATGCAGGGCGTGAAAACACAGGATATGGGCCTCAGAGGGCTGGGGTGCGTACCAAAGGAATGCTTTCAGCGAGCCTCGATCTGACATCTTCCCAGGCATAGAAAAGCTCTAAATTCCTTAAGTTGGGATATCTGACTATCTTTAATTAACAATAATCTTTTTACATTACCTGCCCTTTGTTACAAAAATTCGATATAACCTGGCTACCCTCACACCTCACTGGAGCTGTTCTCTTAGGGTTTTATGAGATGCCGCCTCCTGGGTTAGAAGTCCTAAAAATTTCCCCTCAAATAAAACATCACTCTCAACTTTTAGGTGNCCACAACAACAAAAATCGAACTACTCAAACATACTTAAAAAATTTTTTTTTGTACATAATTCACACTCCAGATCCTTCCCTCAACTTTTGGGTGTTGATTTTAGAGTGCCCCTCCCCAACCCTCCCACTGTGAGGGGCCATGAGCAAAGAGGATAAAACACAACAGACTGGTGCAGTCTTTGGAAGGGTGACAGAGGCAGAACCAAGGGAATACTGACGATTTAGTGAGCGTGGACTGCACCCCAGGCAGCGAGAGCGTTGAGCTTTATCTGCATTGTCTACATTTTCTGTTTAACCCACACAATGCCTATGAGGTAAGGATGACTGTCATCTTCATTTCAAAAAGGTTAAAGGACTTTAGCAAGTGCTAGAGGGAAGATTCTAGCCAGAGCCAGACACATAATCACTGTGTTGCTCCCTTCCTGTCAATCCAAAATTATAATTAGCAAATACCTGTAAAATAAACTGGAGTAGGAAATGGCAACCCACTCCAGCATTCTTGCCTGCAAAGTTCCGTGGACAGGAGAGCCGGGAAGGCTACAATCCATGGGGTCGCAGAGTCAGACACGACTGAGCGACTGAGCATCTGAGCACATAGCATCTGTAAATTAAAGCACCTTCCAAAAAATGTTACCTAAGTTACATCTGGCTCCAAATCACGTTTAATTCCTTTTAAAGCAGTTTGCTTTGGTAATGTGTAAGTATTTCCCCTTCTTGCACAGCACAAATAACTTTAGAGCTCACTCTCAAAAAAGCACCTATACTATGTCCACATGGTTGCCAAGGTTCAGAAACGAATACAAATAATAACAGAAGCAACTCCAAGGGGAATTTTTCTTTGGGGGAAAGAACTAGATGGAAACATTCTAAAAAGTGAATACGGAGCACCATCCACACATCTTGGATACCTCCTTATAAGTGCAACAATGTCCAAATCAAAGGCTCAAGGAGTCCTAAGTGTCTCAGGGTCTCAGACTCCCAGATGGCACTGAAGAGATCACTGACTGCCCTTCACTTGCTAACCAGGGACACATCCCCATTGCCCACCTCTTAACAAAAGCAGCAACTCACCTCTCAGAGAAAGGCAAAATCCTATTCGTTTCAAACAAAAAGATTTGATGCATATTTAGGTTGCCACAAAATAGATCAACACGGGTGTTCCATCAAACTGGTCACCTCTTCTGGGTGAGCAGGGACCCCACTCTGTGGCTGCATCCAGGAGTTTTGGGAAGACTCTTAGCATCATTCAAGCCAGTGATCCTAAACCCTGGCCACACCGTAGAATCATCCAGAACCTTTAAAAGCATTCTGAGCAGACTACTGCTCTGTATTATCATGATTGGTAAAACAACAGTGACTAGAAGAGAACATAAGAGAATGCTATTTTGATCTTAAAGGAGGCAAAGATTACTTGCACAGATCCAGAAAGCATTAAGCAAAAAGGGAAAAGATTGATCAATTCAACATTAACATGAACAATTTGTTTACTAAAAGACACCCTGAGGAGTGGGAAGGCAACCCTTAGGATGGAGATAATGGTGACCAAAACACATGTCAGAGAACAGGCGTCAGACTGCTGGGGACATTCTGCCACGAGAGGAGGGACAGCCGGCCAGAAGGCCAGGCTCTGGGTCAGGGAGGTCCCCTGGAGAAGAAAATGGCTATCCACTGGAGTATTCTTGTCTGAGAATTCCATGGACAGAGGAGCCTGGCAGGCTATAGTCCATGGGGTTGCAGAGTCGCACATGACTGAGCGACTCACACTTTCACACACAGGGGGACATGCAAAGACAAAGATCCTGGGCCCTCTTTAGAACCTGAATCAGGGCACGCCTAAGGTCAGCCTAACTCATCACCATCTGCGCAGAAGAGCCGATAAACGTCCCTTTTCCTGTAAGCCAGGAAAAGTCAGATCTTCTGTCACTTTCTTCATCAACAGTCTCAAATAATACTCAGTTTCAGATCCATTTTCACTGTAATTCTCAACTTTTCTGAGAAGCTCATTTTGGGGCCATCCACCACAGACAAGTCCAATACCACCAAATTGGGGTGGTCACTTCGCTAGTGTCAGGCACAAAAGGCCATTGTTCCATTTCTCAGTAATCATCTTCACCCTTTAGCAACTTACTTCAGGGGATCCTTGGTTTTAGAATTTATTAAAGCTTCTCAGCCATCTCTTCAGATTCTTTTCTTTTTGCTTATTTTGCCCCTGATTTCTTCAGTCCCATGGCCTGGACACAATGTTCTAACAAACACCACTTACTGAGAGCAACACGGTCCTCCTGTTCACTCACTATGCCCATCCAACACATTTATCAGCGATAAATGTGCACCAGTCCATGGATTTACAGCCAGCACCATCATGCTTTCTAATCTCGTCAGCTGTCAATAATCACAAGTCCTCCAAAATTGTGCACTCTTAAATGTAAAGTTTAAACCAACCACAGGAGCCTGCCTTATACTAATGGCACTGGAAGACTATCATTATGTACACACAGAACCAACAAGTTTTCACATTTCATTCTTTAATTAAAACAAAAAAAAAGTTTCACATTGTACCGCTCCACCTTAAAAAATAAAATCTTACATTTTACTGCAAAACTCTTCCTTTACTTTTCATAAGCTTGGAAACCATTTTGGTGTATCCTTGCCAAGGCAAAAGGCTTTTCCTTAAAACCTGGCATAGGCTGGACTGTAGTGACAAGCATAGAGACAACGCAGACACACTTTTTGCACACTGATTTTAAAAAAGTGCCACCAGATGTGAAAGGGAAAATTTAGACTCTAAACTCTGAAATTTAACCTAGCAATAAAGAAGCACCCAAGTCTGAAGACACAGTGTATGTCAGCTATCTTCCATTGCACCACTTCCTTTTTCAAAATCCTTAAAATGTGCTCCTGACTACAGCAAGCCTGCAATAATCTTTACTTGGCTAACTAGGTTTCTTTTACTTTAGCAAGTACTACTGGTGCAGCAACTCAGGATTTCTTTGCTTTAAAAGGAGATGGAGGTGCTTAGATAAGTGAGAAACTCTGATTTGTAAATAGAGAGCTTTCTACTTTACTAGTGATATTTCTGACGGAATTGTTTATTTTTCTATTGAAGGATAATTGCTTTACAGAATTTTGTTGTTTTCTGTCAAACCTCAACCTGAATTAACCACAGGTATACACATATCCCCCTCCTCTTTGAACTTCTCTCCCATCTCCCTCCCCATCCCACCCCTCGCAGCTGATATTGAGCCCCTGTTTGAGTTTCTTAGCCATACAGGAAATTCCCATTGCCTATCTATTTTACATGTGGTAATGTTAAGTTTCCATGTTACTCTCTCCATACATAACACCCTCTCCTGCCCTCTCCCCATGTCCATAAGTCTATTCTCTATGTCTGCTTCTCCACTGCTATCCTATAAGTAAATTCTTCAGTAGCATTTTTCTAGATTCCGTATATACGCTTTAGAATATGGTATTTAGCGTTCTCTTTCTGACTGACGTCACTCAGTATAATAGGTTCTGGGTTCATCCCCCTCATTAGAACTGACTCAAAGCCGTTCCCTTTTATGGCTGAGTAATATTCCACTGTGTATATGTACCACTACTTCTTTATCCACTCATCTGTTGATGGACATCTAGGTTGCTTCCTTGTTATAGCTATTGTAAATAGTGCTGCAATGAACAATGGGATACATGCGTCTCTTTCAATTTTGGTTTCCTCAGGGTATATGCCCAGGAGTGGGATTGCTGAGTCACATGGTGGTTTTATTTCTTGCTTTTTAAGGAGTCTCCATACCATCTCCCATAGTGGCTGTTATCAATTTACATTCCCAACAACAGTGCAAGAGTGTTCCCTTTTCTCCACACCCTCTCCAGCATTTATTGTTTGTAGACATTTTGATGATGGCCATTCTGACTGGTGTGAGTTTTGATTTGCATTTCTCTAATAATGAGCAATTTTGAGCATCTTTTCATGTGTTTGTTAGCCATTTGTATGTCTTCTTTGGAAAAATGTCTGTGTAGGTCTCTTTCCCACTTTTTGATACGGCTGTTTTTCTGGCCTTGAGTTGTTTGAGCTGCTTGGATATTTTAGAAATTAATCCTTTGTCAGTTGTTTCATTTGCTATTATTTTCTCCCATTCTGAGGATTGCCTTTTCACATTGCTTATAGTTCCCTTTGCTGTACAAAAGCTTTTTAACTTTAATCACGTCCTACTTGTTTACTGTTGGTTTTATTTCCATTAATCTAAGAGTTGGGTCACAGAAGATCTTGCTTTATGTCACTGAGTGTTCTGCCTATATTTTCCTCTAAGAGTTTTATAGTTTCTAGACTTACATTTAGGTCTTTAATCCATTTTGAGTTTATCTTTGTGTATGGTGTGAGGAAGTGTTCTAATTTCATTCTTTTACATGTAGGTATCCAGTTTTCCCAGCACCATTTATTGAAGAGGCTGTCTTTGCCCCATTGTATATTCTTGCCTCCTTTGTCAAATATAAGGTAGCCATAGGTGCATGGGTTTATTTCTATCTTTCTATCTTTATTTCTAACAAGACTTTCTATCTTGTTCCATTGTCTGTATTTCTGTTTTTGTGCCAGCACCATACTGTCTTGACGACTGTAGCTTTGTACTACAGTCTGAAGTCAGGAAGGTTGATTCCTCTAGCTCCATTCTCCTTTCTCAAGACTGCTTTGGCTATTCGGGGTCTTTTGTGTTTCCATATGAATTGTGAAATTTTTTGTTCTAGCTCTGTGAAAAATGTCACTGGTAATTTGATAGGGATCACATTGAATCTGTAGATGGCATTTGATAGTACAGTCATCACTTCCTGGGAAATAGATGAGGAAACAGTAGAAACAGTGTCAGACTTTATTTTTGGGGACTCCAAAATCACTGCAGATGGTGACTGCAGCCATGAAATTAAAAGACACTTACTCCTTGGAAGGAAAGTTATGACCAGCCTAGATAGCATATTGAAAAGCAGAGATATTACTTTGCCAACAAAGGTCCATCTAGTCAAGGCAGTGGTTTTTCCTGTGGTCATGTATGGATGTGAGAGTTGGACTGTGAAAAAGGCTGAGCACTGAAGAATTGCTGCTTTTGCACTGTGGTGTTGGAGAAGACTCTTGGGAGTCCCTTGGACTGCAAGGAGATCCAACCAGTCCATTCTGAAGGAGATCAGTCCTGGTGTTCTTCAGAAGGAATGATGCTAAAGCTGAAACCCCAGTACTTTGGCCATCTCATGCAAAGAGTTGACTCATTGGAAAAGACTCTGATGCTGGCAGGGATTGGGGGCAGGAGAAGAAGGGGATGACTGAGGATGAGATGGCTGGATGGCATCACGGACTCGATGGACGTGAGTTTGAGTGAACTCCAGGAGATGGTGATGAACAGGGAGGCCTGGCGTGCTGTGATTCATAGGGTTGCAAAGAGTCAGACATGACTAAGCAACTGAACTGAACCGAACCCAGGAACATGGACTATCTCTCCATCTGTTTATGTCACCTTTGATTTCTTTCATTAGTGTCTTATAATTTTCTGTGTACAGTTCTTTTGTCTCCTTAGGTAAGTGTATTCCTAGATATTTCTTTTTGTTGCAATGGTGAATGGGATTGATTCCTTAATTTCTCTTTCTGATTTTTTTCATTGTTAGTATATAGAAATGCAAGGGATTTTTGTGTGTTGATTTTGTGTCCTGCAACTTTGCTAAATTCACTGACTAGCTCTGGTAAATTTCTGGTACTATCTTTAGGGTTTTCTATGTACAGAATCATGTCATCTGAAAACAGTGAGAACTCTACTTATTTTCTAATCTGGATTCCTTTTATTTTTTCTTCTTGTCTGATTGCTGTAGCTAGAACATCCAGAACTACGTTGAATAACACTGGGGAATGTGGGCACCCTGTCTTGCCCCTGATCTTAGAGGGAATGTTGTCAGGTTTTCACCGTTAAGAATAATGTTTGCTGTAGGCTTATCATATATGGCCTTTACTATGTTGAGGTAGGTTCCTTCTACGCCCATTTTTTTGAAGAGTTTTAATCATATATGGGAGCTGAATTTTGTCAAAGGCTTTTTCTGCATCTATTGAGATGATCATATGGTTTACACTGATTCATTTGCATATACTGAAGAATCCTTGCATCCCTGGAATAAACCCAACTTGACCATGGTGTATGAGATTTTTGATGTTTGATTGTTTGCTAAAATTTTGTTGAGGAATTTTTCTTCTATGTTCTTCAGTGATATTGGCTTGTAGTTTTCTTTTTGTGTGTTGTCTTTGGTTTTGGTATCAGGGTGATGGTGGCCTCAAAGAATGAGTTTGGAAGTATTCCTTCCTCCGCAATTTTTTGAAAGAGTTTTAGAAGGATAGGCCTTCAGTTCAGTTCAGTCGTTCAGTCGTGTCCAACTCTTTGTGACCCCATGAATCGCAGCACGCCAGGCCTCCCTGTCCATCACCATCTCCCGGAGTTCACTCAAACTCACGTTCATCGAGTCAGTGATGCCATCCAGCCATCTCATCCTCTGTCATCCCCTTCTCCTCCTGCCCCCAATCCCTCCCAGCATCAGGTTCTTTTCCAATGAGTCAACTCTTCACATGAGGTGGCCAAAGTACTGGAGTTTCATTAGCTCTTCTCTAAATGTTTGATAGAATTCTCTGGTGAAGCCATCTGGTCTTGGGCTCTTGTTTTGGGGAGATTTTTGATCACAGCTTCAAAGTCAGTGCTTGTAACTGGGTTGTTCATAATTTCTATGTCTTCCTGGTTCAGTCTTGGAAGAGGGAACTTTTCTAAGAATCTGACCATTTCTTCTAGGTTACCCACTTTATTGCCATTTAGGTGTTTATAATAGTCTCTTATAATACCTTGTATTTCTGCATTGTCTGTTGTAACCTCTCTTTTTTCATTTTTAATTTTGTTTATTTGATTCTTCTCTCATTTTTCCTTGATGAGTCTGGCCAAAGGTTTGTCGATTTTGTTGATCTTCTCAAAGAAGCAGCTTTTAGTTTTATTAATCTTTACTATTGCTTCTTTTCTATAATTTTTCTAATTTTTTAAAACTTATTATATTTTTCTACATTTATTCCTTTGTTTGCCTTCCCTACTGTTATTGTTCCCTTACAGTTAACCTTTACTGTATATAAATCTTCATCTACTGCTATTTAATTTGCATATCTATTCTTTCTTTCCTTTCCTCTCAACATATTTGTTAGTTTTGTTTTCATTGCTTTATTCCCCACTTGGCACCTTGTGTTAGTTTTGTTTTCCAGTTTGTGCTTTAGTTAGTTTTGTTCTTAACTGGTAAATATTATTTTTTACTTCCTTTGATTGCCAGGGCAATCTACTGTACTTTATTTTAGTTGGACCATTTTGCCTTTGCTTATGGGTGTATATGTATATNGTGTTAGTTTTGTTTTCCAGTTTGTGCTTTAGTTAGTTTTGTTCTTAACTGGTAAATATTATTTTTTACTTCCTTTGATTGCCAGGGCAATCTACTGTACTTTATTTTAGTTGGACCATTTTGCCTTTGCTTATGGGTGTATATGTATATGTGTATATTCCATTATTTTAATTACTATTTGCCTGATTTAGTAACACCAATTGTCTAGGGTTCACTGTTGGTTTTTCATTTTTGGATATTTGTATTAATGTCACTTAATGCCATAACAAATCACTTGTGGAATCATCATTCCTGACCAGAGATCAAGGCCTGAGCCTTTGGAGTGGGAGCACTGACTCCAACACACTCGACTACCAGAGAACTAACCCTAAGGAGTATCAAATAGTGAGAACTCACAGTAAGGAAACCACTTGAATACAAGACCCGGCATCACCCAACCACCAGTAGCACCCTGTGCAGTATGCCTCATCTAAACGAACAGAACAAAAATACAAACCCAATCATCAGCAGACAGGATTACCACCTCATTCAGCTTTGCCCATCAGAGGAAAAACTAGTGGGAAAAAAAAACAGCACAGATCTTGCCTTTTACGAAATGTACACAAACCACTGGATCAGTCTTAGTAGGGGAGAATCCAAAAGGAAGAAAGAATTCAATCTTGAAGCCTGGGAAAAGGCGGCCTCAAACATAATAAGTTAAAAAATAAAACAAAATCCATATATATAATGAAAAGGCACAGAAATACTACACAAACGAAGGAACAAACTAGAAACACAGAAGTCCAAATAAATGAAGAGGAAATAGGCAAACTACCTGGAAAAGANTCACTGTTTCCACTGTTTCCCCATCTATTTGCCATGAAATGATGGGACCGGATGCCATGATCTTCATTTTTTGAATGCTGAGATGTAAGCCAGCGTTTTCACTCTCCTCTTGCACTTTCATTGAGAGGCTCTTTAGTTCCTTTCTGCTTTCTGCCATAAGGGTGGCATCATCTGTGTATCTGAGGTTATTGTTATTTCTCCTGGCAATCTTGACTCCAGCTTGCACTTCATCCAGCCTGGCATTTCACATGATGTACTCTGCATGTAAGTTAAATAATCAGGGTTACAATATGCAGCCTTGATGTTTAATTACAAAAAATTACAATGCAAATTCAGAAGAGAGGGGTAGAAAAGTAAGCAGACTTTTAGGCAAGAATCCAGTGGCAGAGCTATCAGTGGATATCTGTACCAACTTTATAGTATATCAGTACCAACGATCTATAGTATACATAGCATGACAGAGTTGTGATGGGCCAGAGGCAGGTGCTGGTGAGATGGATGAGCTGGGAATGGTAAGAAATAGGGGAAAGTTTTGCACACAGATGTGGATTGTATTTCATTTGCCATAAACATAACCTTTCTTGAATTCTGAATTCAACTGCAGATTTTTCAAAAAGAAAAAAAATTCTAAAACAAATCTCTTGTTATCTAAGCCCTTGCCTTGAGTCTCTCCACACTCAGAAAAGAGAAATAGAGCGGTTCAGTTCCTATTGGTACATTACCATGGAGACGGCTTCCACAGTATCTTCAGCCCTGACTCACCCCTGCAGGGGTCTCCAAACTTAATTATTTATTAATAGGCTTTTACCAGGGCAGTCTCCAGGGGTGGAACATCTTGGTTTCAAGACAAGACCGTGAAGAGAGACAGAGGCAGAAAATACTATGCAATTACAAAGAATTAATTAGGGCTTCTGTAAATGTACCGACAAACATGCCTTAGGACAGCCTGCAATGGGATTTGAGGGTACTCAGGTGTCTGGGAGAGGACAGAAAAGTGGACAGTAGGTCTCCAACAATCATTTCTCCTGTGACACTGCAAGAGTCCGCCACGCTGTTCCTTCCCTGAACTAATTTTTCAAGATGGATTAGTAAGCTTCACATTCAGAGAAACAATTCACCCTAATAGGAATTAGGAATTGGGAATTCACCCTAATATGTATATTCTGTGTGTGTGTGTATATATATATATATATATANTGATAGTATACATGTTTCAATGCCATTCTCCCAAATCATCCCACCCTCTCCCTCTCCCACAGAGTCGAAAAGACTGTTCTATACATCTGTGTCTCTTTTGCTGTCTAGCATACAGAGTTATCGTTACCATCTTTCTAAATTCCATGTATATGCATTAGTATACTGTATTGGTGTTTTTCTTTCTGGCTTACTTCACTCTGTATAATCGGCTCCAGTTTCATCCACCTCATTAGAACTGATACAAATGTATTCTTTTTAATGGCTGAGTAATACTCCATTGTGTATATGTACCACAGCTTTCTTTTCCATTAATCTGCTGATGGACATCTAGGTTGCTTCCATGTACTGGCTGTTATAAACAGTGCTGCAATGAACATTGGGGTACATGTGTCTCTTTCAATTCTGGTTTCAACAAACACATGAAAAGATGCTCAACATCATTCATTATCAGAGAAATACAAATCAAAACCACAATGAGGTACCATTTCACGCCGGTCAGAATGGCTGCAATTCAAAAGTCTTAAAGCGATCAATGCTGGAGAGGGTGTGGAGAAAAGGTAACCCCCCACTTTCTCTTGTTTCCCTGGAATGCTTTGCTCTAAAAATCAACCTCTTTCACTTCACCTTTCTCAGGACATTGAAAGTAAAAGTGAAATTGAAGTCGCTCAGTCGTGTCTGACTCTTTGTGACTCTGTGGACTGTAGTCCACCAGGCTCCTCTGTCCATGGGATTCTCCAGGCAAGAATACTGGAGTGGGTTGTCATTTCCTTCTCCAGGGGATCTTCCCAACCCAGGGATCAAACCCTGGTCTCCTGCATTGCAGGCAGAGGCTTTAACCTCTGAGCCACCAGGGACATTACTTAGATGCAAACTTATCAACAAGACTTTCCTTGGCTACCCCTCATAAAATTGCAAAGTCCCAACCCTAATTTCTATATCCTTTCCTGTTTATGATTTCTTCCTGTTATTCTGTTTTTATCTTTATTGTTTACCTGATCCCTCCAAAAGTTATGATCTTCTGTGTGTGTGTGTGTCTGTGTGTGAGTGCAAACACATGCTCAGTCGTGTCTGGCTCTTTGCAACTCCATGGATTGTAGCCCACTAGCCTCCCCTGTCCATGGAATTTTCCAGGCAAGAATACTGGAGTGGCTTGCCATTTCTTACTCCAGGGGATCTTCCCAACCCAGGGATCAAACCGGTTTGTCTTGTGTCTCCTGCATTGGCAGGTAGATTCTTTAACAACTGTGCCTCCTGGGAAGCCCTGATCTTGAAGCAGAGAATATTTGGTGGACTCTCAGAACCTAGAACTTTCCTAGACACTCAGTAAAAAGGAATAGATTTCTATGACACTTAATTCCAGAATTCCACTAGGTAGCTTTAGTATGTAAACAACCAGTGAGTTCTTAAATGGTAGGCTCTCTATTTTGTCTGTCTGTTTACATTGTAGTTCCGCAGTGCCTGGCAAAAAGTAGTCAGTCAAAAGTATATTAAACTTAAAGTTAGTTATATTTTATAATAACATTGGGAATCTATTGTCACAGAAGAGTTTTGAGTCCCAGGCCTCTTTGATTTTATGTAATAACTCATGTAATAAGATGCCTTTAACAAAGTGAGTGATTTTGTGGAGATGAGGTAATTGGGAAGGATGTTAGGTTCTTTCCAGATAAGATGGAATTAAGTATACTTCCTTTTACTTCAAATAGTTTTACCATATTTAGGGGAGGGAGATTTATGCTAGAGAGAAATAATAAATCTCATGAAAATACTATTCTCCTCTAAGAAGCAGCACAGAATGTGGGAGGAAATTCTGGCAAAATGGTCACTTACTAAATTCAGCCAAAATCTTGATGGTTTAAGCAGAAAATATGGTATTTTGAAAAGTTACACCCCAGAATAGAATACTTGAAGCTTGCTTTCATTTAATTATAGACCTTCCTGATTTCCTAGTCAAGCTGTTGCCTGTTGGTGGCCCTTCACATAGAAACAGTATTAACATAGCAGTGCTTTATATTAGCTCTCAGTGGTTCTGCTACTTGAAGAATTCTCCAACAACTTGCTAAACTTGTCTTGCACAGTTCTGATTATACTTTCTATATATGCCTTTAAAGCTATTTCTCACATACTGACACCAACCTATAACATGAAAAAAGGGAGGATAAGGACAAAATAAACCTGGAAAGTCTCATATATGCTGAGGTAAACATGTAGATTTGATATTTTCTTATTTTATTTCCTGCACTCTTTCATTCCTTACTTTCATTTATTGCTATCCATTACAAAAGAGTAAGAAAGGGATACCCAAGATTCAATGTGGAAAAGATAAAAGTATATCTTAGGTTTTTTTAATCAGCCCACAAAAGAGAATCTGATGTTTTTCCAAGATTCTCTTTAATAATTGTACCTAGTTTCTCCACTACAGGTTCTCTCTGTTCAATCCAAATATTGTCTCTTTTCTCTGTTTAAGTATTAAGCAAGTGAGTAGCGAATCCATAAACATAAAATAGATATGATTTTGAAAACACACATGGTATGAGGTTTGATAAGTTCTCTTTCTCTCTAGAAAATAATCTAATACAAAATAGTATTAAGAATTTCTAATTGAGAATGCTTTGAGAGAAGCAGTATTAATCTTCCCTATTTAATCTGATTGCTTAAAATATTTTTTTATTATTTTCATGAGTTGACAACATTTACTCTAACCAACCTTTGGCTGATGTAATTTTCTAACCATATATTATATATAATATACATATATATATAATATACATATATATATAATATACATATATATACATATACATATATAATGCATTGGAGGCAGATGCTTTAACCTCTGAGCCACCAGAGAAGCCCTTATATATAATACACACATATATAATACACACACATATATGTATATGTATATACATATACATATATATGTAGTATATATAATATACATACACACATATACATATATAATATACATATTATATAATATACATATATATATGTATACATATAATATACATATATATACATATATACTGCAAAATGAGTAAGTACTGCAATCAAAAATTGAATCATAAGATTCAATTTGAATCATATGATTCAAATCAAGATTGAATCATAAGATTATTTTTTAAAAGCAGTTATAATTTTTAAACTTAATGATAAGCCCCATTGTCCACATTTCACCTAAATATTTATGTCATATGATTAAGCAAAACAGCTGAAATGGATCTGGTAGAATTAAGCTACAAATTTTTATAACAATGTACATGGGAATATCTCAGTTCTTAATTATAAAAGAATTGTCTGCAAATCTGGACTATGTAATTCTTTGTTATTTAAGACTAGATTTCTATAGTATTTCAGTGAAGAAAAACAAACACTATCTCAGCTAAGACTAATGGAAACAACCTGAAACAATCACAACATTGTTAATCAAGTATACACCAATAAAAAGAATAATAAAGTTTATTAAAAAATTAACATGAAAAGTAATATGTTGATAAAATATACCCTTGATACAATGGGATGAGAATTGTACTTGACCTTTGGGTTTTTCTCTCCAAAACTCATAACCATCGTCTAACTATGAGAAAATCATCAAACAATTCCACTGTATAAAATGCCTAGCCAGAATTCCTTAAAAATGTCAAGGTCATCAAAAACAAAGAAAGCCTGACCAAACTATTACAATCCAGAGAAGACTAAGGAAACATTATGACTAAACACAATGAGATATCCTGGATGGTATTTCTGAACCGAAAAAGGATATTAGATAAAAATTAAAGAATCTAATCCCTTATGATTGTGCAGTGGAAGAGAGAAACAGATTTAAGGGACTAGAGCTGACAGATAGAGTGCCTGATGAAGTGTGGACGGAGGTTCCTGACATTGTACAGGAGACAGGGATCAAGAACATCCCNTTTACGTATTTTGGATATTAACCCCTTATTTGTCATGTCATTTGCAAATATTTTCCTCATTGGTTGTGTTTTCATTTGGTGATTATTGCTGTGCAAAAGTTTGTAAGTTTAATCAGGTCCCATTTGTTTATTTTTGCTTTTATTTCCTTTGTTTCAGGATATGGATCCAAAAAATATTGCTACAACTTATGTGAAAGAGTGTCCTGTCTATGTTTTTCCCTAGGAGTTTTATATTTCTAGCCTTACACTTAGGTCTTTAATCCATTTAGAGTTTTTGTATATAGTGTTAGAGAATGTTTTAATTTCATTCTTTTACATGTAACTGTCCAGTTTTTCCAGCACGTCTCATTGAAGAGACTGTTTTCTCCACTGTATATTGTTACCTCCTTTGTCATAGATTAATTTAACTGTAATTATGTGGGTTTATTTCCAGGCTCTCTATTCTGTTCTGTTGATCTATCAATATGTGTCTGTTTTTGTGCCAGTACCACACTGTTTTGATTACTATAGCTTTGTAGCATAGTTTGAAATCAGGGAACTTGATTCTCACAGCTCTGCTCTTTTTTCTCAAGATTGACTCAGCTACTCAGAGCTTTATGTGTTACCATACAAATTTTAAAGTTATTTGTTCTGTGAAAAATGCCATTAGTATTTTGATAAGGATTATATTGAATCTGTAGATTTCCTTGGGTAGTATGGTTACTTTAACAATATCAATTCTTGTAATCTAAGAACATGGTATAACTTTCCATGTGTTTGTGTCATCTTCAATTTCCTTCATCAGTATATTACAGTTTTCTGAGAATAGGACTTTTACCTTCTTAGGTAGGCTTGTTCCTAGGTATTTTATTTATTTTGATGTGATGGTAAATAGGACTGTTTCCTTAATTTCTCTGAGAGATTTTTGTTAATGTGTAGAAATGGAACACATTTCTGTATATTAATTTTATATCCTATGAACTTATGAGTCCTAACAGTTTTCTGCTGACCTCTTAGGAATTTCTAAGTATAGTATCTGCCTTCTACAAAAAAGGGCAGTTTTACTCTGTTTCCAATTTTGATTCCTTTTATTTCTTTCACTTATCTGATTGCTGTAACTAGGACTTCCAAAAATATGTTGAAAAAGTGGTGAGTGGCATCTTTGTCTTGTTGCTGATCTTAGAGGGAACATTTCCAGCGTTTCAATATTGAGTATGATGTTAGTTATGAGTTCCTCATATATGGCTTTTATTATGTTGAGGTGTATTCCCTCTATGCCCACTTTCTGGAATTTTTATCACAAACAGATGTTCATTTTTTTTTTTTTTTCAGATTTTTTCATCTATTGAAATGATCATATGGGTTGTATTCTTCAACTTGTTAATGTGGTGTATCATATTAATTTATTTGCAGACACTGAAAAATCCTTGGATCCCTGGGATAAATCCTACGCAGTCACAGTGTATGAGCTTTTAATGTATTGATTGATTTGGTTTGCTAATATTTTGTTAAGGATCTCAGCATATACATTCATCAGTTATACTGGCCTATAATTTTCTCTTTTTTTTGTATCAGTGGGATACAGATGTCATAGAATGAGTTCAGAAGTGTTTCTTCCTCCGTAGTTTTTTGGAATAGTGTGAGGAGGATAGGTTTTAACTCTTTTCTAAATGTTTGGTAGAATTCACCTGTGAATTTGGTCCTAGACTTTTATTTGTTGGGAGTTTTTAAAGTACGGATTCAATTTCATTACTGGTAATTGGTTTATTCATATTTTCTATTTCTTTCTGGTACAGTCTTGGGATATTGTACCTTTTGAAGAACTTGTCCATCTCTTCTAGGTTGTTCATTCTATTGGCTTATAGTTGTTCATAATGTTGTCTTCTGATCCTTTGTATTTCTGTGGTATTTGTAACTTCTTTTTCATTTCTGATTTCATTGATTTGGGCCCTCCCCCTTTTCTTGATTCTGGCTAAATATTTATCAATTTTCTTTATCTTTTCAAAGAATTGGCTTTTAGTTTAGTTGATCTTTTCTGTGTATTTTTAGCCTCTGTTTCATTTATTTCTGCTCTTATCATCATGATTTCTTTCCATCTACTAACTTTGGATTTTGTTTGGTCATCTTTCTTCAGTTTCTTTAGGTGTAAGATCAGGTTGTTTTGAGATTTTCTTGTTTCCCGAGCTAATCTTCCCTCTTAGAACTGCTTTTGTTGCATCCCATATGTTTTGGATCATCGTGTTTTTGTTTTCATTTGTCTCTAGGTATTTTTTNTGGTCATCTTTCTTCAGTTTCTTTAGGTGTAAGATCAGGTTGTTTTGAGATTTTCTTGTTTCCCGAGCTAATCTTCCCTCTTAGAACTGCTTTTGTTGCATCCCATATGTTTTGGATCATCGTGTTTTTGTTTTCATTTGTCTCTAGGTATTTTTTAAATTTCCTCTTTGATTTCTTCAGTGATTCATTAGTTGTTTAGTAGCGTATTGTTTAGCCTTCATGTGTTGGTGTTTCTTGCAGTTATTTTCTTGTAGTTTATTTCTTATCTCATAGCATTGTGGGTTAGAAATGATGCTTGATATGATTTCAGTTTTTGTACATTTATAGAGGTCTGTTTTGTGGCCTAGCTTGTGTTCTCTCCTGGAGAATGTTTCATACGCACTTGATAAGAATATGTATTCTGCTGCTCTGGGATAGAATGTTCTGTTATATATCAATTAAGCTTACCTGATCTAGTGCATCATTTAAGGCCAGAGTCTCATTGATTTTCTGTCTGGATAATCATCCGTCCATTGGTATAAGTGGAGTGTTAAAGTCCCCTACTGTTACTGTGTTACTGTTGATTTCCCCTTTATGTCTATTAATATTTATTTGTAACTGGAATTCTTTCATAGGAAGATTTCTCCACCCTGCACATTTATTTATTTACTTAGTAATGTGTTATGCATATGGATCCATGGATATTTACTTTATTCCCTAGATTATAATTCAATGTTATTTTCATTTGCTTTGTCATTCACATTGTTCCAATTTTGGCCATCAGCAGCTCTTTAAGGTTGGCCCCTGTGTCCTTTTGACATGCTCTCATCTCTTCCTCACCCTTTTACTTTCCAATACTATATCATGTTCCAGGCTTCTCTAGTATGTTTCTTGCCCTAGCCCTAGAATCAAATAGCCATTTCTCCAAGGAATTCTGGCTTTTAAAAATTGTTGAATGGCATTTATAAACCAAGATGGGTGTGTTCATTGCTGCTGGGTGCCAGTGCTTCTTAGCCCTCTCAAGGAACAGGGTTGGAAATTACATCAATTGTACTAACCAATGCAAACACAGCTATCTACATTTATATCTACACCTATTTGTTTGTATGGTAAATTCTAATTCTCACCATCCCCCACTTATTTATCATTTCCTTCTCTATTTCTTTCTCTTTAAAAAATAAAACAAAACCTGGCATCTGGATCCCATTATCTACAATTACTGGTCTAACCCTGGCAAATATGTAAAGTGTCAGAATTGCCCAACTCTACCCCCAATAGAAGAAAATTTTACTAGTGTTTTTGTACAGTTCTTTCTGTCTTCATCCTTACAGGATTTACGCAAAACACTATTTTCCAGTTATTTAGGCTAACTCCTTTCTTTCCTTCCACTTCAGAGAGACTCTGTCCTGTATTTGTAACGTAGTTAGATTCATTTGTCACAGTCTGCATTCCATCCTGGATTCCCCTGGTATTCTGAGTTTTTGTGTTTTTATTGCATGCAGTAAAATTTTTTCTTGTGTATAATTCTATGAGTTTTGAAAAATGTATATAGTGATATTATCTAATACCATAGTACTATACAGACCAGGCCCATCATCCTAAAAATCCTGTTGTGCTGTGGGGGCAGCATTTTTAATTATTTATCTAGACTCATACCTCTTTAAAAATCAAATATGCAAGTGATTAAAATCATTTTTAGACTAATATTTTTTCACACTATCTTTAGTTTTTTCTACCTAAAGTTGATGTTATACTTTAAGAAATCTCCATTATTTATCGAACTCTAAAATTCTCTCCTGAAGAGATATTAAACCTCAATTGCTAATGACACATATGGATTAACCAAAGTACATTCTATAACCCAAGTCCATTTCCCAATGTGCCTCATCCATTCTCCATAGAGTCAGTGCAAAGACCTTTCCATGGTGAGCCAAAGAAAATCAGAAAAATAGGTACAAAGATAACTTTATAAATTACAAATACAGTATTTTTTTTAATTCTCCAGTATTTTTTGAAGTTTTTATATTGCTGCTCTTCTTTTTGGCTGAGATTGACAAAAGTTAACTTTTAACACTGTTCCCTTTTCTCATAAAATTTTAACAACCATGTTTCTATTTCTGAAAGCCGAAATGTTTTCATTGCTTTCCTAAATTCTTTAATTTGAAAAAGGAATAACTGAGGGTAAATCATTTAAAAGAGGTAGAAGTCAGAAGCCAGACAGGTAGAAATGAGGTTAAGTCATGCTTGCTGGTTAAAACTCTACAAGAGGACTTTTCAGAAGCCAAGGAGCAGAGAAGTATAGTGGCTAGCTGGCCTGAATTAGTGACTTGGTTAGTCAACAGACAGGAATCCAGAAAATATTCAATTGTTTAGAATGGGCAAATTAAAAGCACCAAGGAATACTTCTACTCAACCTATTGCTCCTAAGTTGGGTAAAGTAGAATATTTCTACTAGAAATCTTAGACCAGCTAAGATATGAGTAGGGGGAGGAATAACTTTTAGTCCTCAAGTATATCCCCTGTCCTCACTGCCTGAGCAAGCTGTGGTAACTGACAGTGGAACTATGCATGCTTATCTGGGAATTCATATATACACTTGAGTGGGGATGCATGTAGGGTGTGGTAGAGTGGATTANAGGGGGAGGAATAATTTTTAGTCCTCAAGTATATCCCCTGTCCTCACTGCCTGAGCAAGCTGTGGTAACTGACAGTGGAACTATGCATGCTTATCTGGGAATTCATATATACACTTGAGTGGGGATGCATGTAGGGTGTGGTAGAGTGGATTAGGAGAGGTTGTATATAAAATTGTGTGTGCTTGTGGGCATTTTTCTGAGGACTCATCAGATCTGATGGATTCATCAGATTATCAAAAGTTGCTGAGTCATGTAAAAAATGTTAAGAAATATATGGGTTTAAGTTCTGGCTGGAGGGGTTGGGATCTCCATAAATGTGTCCAATCTGATTCTTCCTGGGATGCTGCTTCCCAGGAGCAGGTGTGCCACCTGAACTCACAGGAACATCCCTGGACCACTATAGTCTGAGCCTTCCTGGAGAACTGGCCCCACAGTCACTCCCTGCTTCTTAAAACACTCCTGACTCTGATTTTTATAACATTCCTTCTGCAAACCTTCTGTCTCCTGAACTGGCATCTCTTAACCACTTCATGTTGCCTGAAGACTGAAGCTGTCTGTTAAATAGTCGCTTCAGTAGCATCAGATTGTTTGCAACCCTATGAACTGTATCCCTCTAGCTCCTCTGTCCATGGGATTCTCCAGATAAGAATATTGAAGTGGGTTGCCATTTCCTTCTCCAGGGGATCTTCCCAACTAAGGGATCAAACCTACATCTCTCATGTCTCCTGCATTTGCAGATGGGTTCTTTACCACTAGCACCAGCCACCTGGGAAGCCCAATNGCATCCTCCCGTTGTCATGGAGATCGGGACGCCCAAGTTGGGTAGATTTCCCTCCCGCGATACCTGGGCGGAGCACGGGATGACGCCTGCGCGTTCTCGGCGGCCGAGGCGCCGCGGTGCCTACTGGGACTGAGCTGCCAGCCGCCCGATCAGGAAGTGGCGGGCGGAGCCGGGGGAAGAGTCGCAGCCTCAGCCGCCGCCGCCAGTGCGAAGACCCCCCCCCCGAGCTGGCGGGGCAGCGCTGGGCATGCGTGCCGGGCGGCGGAGGCGCTGACAACGAGCCCGAAGCGGCAGCCNGGAAGTGGCGGGCGGAGCCGGGGGAAGAGTCGCAGCCTCAGCCGCCGCCGCCAGTGCGAAGACCCCCCCCCCGAGCTGGCGGGGCAGCGCTGGGCATGCGTGCCGGGCGGCGGAGGCGCTGACAACGAGCCCGAAGCGGCAGCCACGCGGGCTTGGGCGGCTGGTCCAGGCGGAGGCTCTGGGAAGCGGCGGCGGGGCGCGTGGGGCCGCCCTCCTGGCTCAGGTAGCAGCTGCGGACGCGGGGTTTGGGGCGCGGAGCCCCAGCCTGTTGTTCTTCGGGGCCTCCTCCCATTCCCGGGGGCACGCGGCCTCCCATCCCGCGGGAAGCCGGGGCTGCGGTTCCCTGCCGGAAACGCTTAGCCCGGTTACAGCCTCTCGGGAGCACTGTTTGTGAGGCCGGAGGTTCAGTGAGCAAAGTTTTGGGTTGGAAAGAGGGGAAATTCGAATTGGAGAGCTGGTCGTGCCTCTGCTGAGCCCCCAAACTTATATTAGCTGTAGCCGCACGGACCAGGTGTGTGGAGTTTGGGGAACCGCGGCGCCCAGCCAAGTAAAGGCTGTGATTTAGGCGCTCCTTCACGGATTTTTGTTTTGTTTTGTTTTCATTTTCCTCTTGGAAACCTCGTTTGGAATGATTCCTAACCTTGAGTTATGATAGTTTTCTGCAAAGTCTAAAGACGTGTTCCAAAACAAGTCGCTGCGGTACTTTTTCCACTCCACTTCTACATTGCTGTCTTTTCGGGGGTAAGCAGGGTCTTATTCTCAGCTTGCCGGCTATTCAAAGCAATATTGGCCCCAATGAAGAGAAGAGAGGAAAGAGTTGAAAGGTTGAAAGAAATCAAACGGTAAACTGGATAAATGATAAAGTCAAATGATAAAATGGGAGGAATGTGGGCTTTGCAGTTAGAAGATTTTTACTGAACGTTTGGCTTCTCAGTGGGGGAACACGTGAACTCACTGAGTTGTGGCAGTGATGTGTGTTTTAATGTAAAACAGGGAGGTTGATGTGTCNATGGCATCACGGACTCGATGGACGTGAGTGTGAGTGAACTCCGGGAGATGGTGATGGACAGGGAGGCCTGTCGTGCTGTGATTCATGGGGTTGCAAAGAGTCAGACACGACTGAGTGACTGAACTGAACTGAAACTCAACTTTCTCATCTCTAAAGGGGGGAAACTGCGCAAAATAGATGCAAGATAGAGATACAAAAGATACAGAACACAGTGGCAGTAAAAAATGGCAGCCAGTCTGATGGGCAGGTGTCAATCAGACACTCCATCCTCTGCAGCTGGTTAGGTGTAGCAGCGCTTGCTCCACTAAACTTGAGGAATTTCAGCCTCCCCACAGTGTCTGCTCTGTAGGGTTTCCATGGTTAATATTGTCTCGGGGTGGGTATCTGAATGAATATCTGTCCTTGCAAACCACAGTCTTTGAAATGAGATATTTGAGTCCTACAGAATTGTTGTCAGTCATGCTTCCTGGGGCTGGGTGAGCATGAGTGAACATGTGAGGCTGGCTGCATTTAGCACACACGCTCCTCCTTCAGGGACCCTCGTCTGCTTCTGAGCGTCATCGTGTTCTCCGATCACCCTCTCTGCTCCTGGTAAATCATTCTACTTGCTTGTTGCCTCAGTGTGCCCAGCCATTGGTAACCCATGCAGTTGTTCACACCTGGCAAGCCTGTCTCATTCTCCCCAGCCCTCTCTGATGTCTGAAGCTCTGCTCAGCTCCGGACACTCAAATCTGGTATCTTCTCTGTGAAGTTCCTCCTTAGATCTTTCTTTCTAAATGACCCCATTTCCTCTTTTCCATTTCCTTTGCTCTTGGAGGAAATAGCTTAGGTACTGAAATTATTATAGGATCTGGATAATATTTATGGACACAGACTGGAGGATCTACAGTGTACAGCTGGGTAGGAGGAAATTTATTGATATGAGGGCATTCTTCTGTGATTCAAGATTTAATGTCCTGGCAAAGACACCTTGGAGCCAATCCTAACCTGTTGGGATGACTTCCTGAGTCTTGGAAACAGTGCTGGCTTAATGAGATAGAGATGTCTTAGCAGAAAAATGAGGAGGAGGTCTGAAGGCTCAGAGAGATGGGAAGAATAGACTGAATTTATTATGTGAAACCAGAGTATACTACTTGATTATGTTCCCTGGGAGGGGAGGAAGGACACGACTTTGGTTTAACCAATAGGGATACACTGCTGGTGAATGGGGCATGAATGAAAGCTCTGTGGCACTTATGAGCCAGGTTTGACAGCAGAAGGTGCCCTTGAGATGGACACGATGAGGCCTAACTAGTAGGAGCCAGATGTCCATGCTTAACTCCCAGAATCAGGAAGACATCATTAGTACTGTATCAGGGGACAGCAAGGCCAGAGGCACCACCGGATGACGTGGACTCACAGGACTGATAGCAAGGTTCAGTAGATCATGGTGATCTATCATTCAGAGATAAGCAGATGGCCAACGAAGATGTAGCTTGACTTGTGTAACTGGAAGATAATCCAGAGCTGGTGAAGAGAAGGCTGAAGCTGGCCATTCCCAGGTGGCACCAGTGGTAAAGAATCCTACTGCCAATGCAGAAGATGCAAGAGCTGCAGGTTCAATCCCTGGGTTGGGAAGATCCCTTGGAGGAGGAAACGGCAACCAACTCCAGTATTCTTGTCCATAATTCCACAGACAGAGGAGCCTGGTGGACTACAGTCCATGGAGTCTCAAAGAGTCAGACACAACTGAACAATCGAGTACATACATAGTGCATATAACAAAGATGTCGTGTGACTTGTATAAATGGAAGAAAATCAGGAGCTGGTGAAGACAGGGCTAGAGCTAGCCATCACCATGGACAACTTGTGGTCTGCCACCCAGTTTCTAGATCTGAGGCCGTTCTCAAACACAGCATCCCATGTTTAAAGAGGAAACTGAGTCCCCTCATGGAAGAAATCTGCAAAACAGCAGCAAGCAAACACAGTAACAACACCTCTAGAAGTTCCCCCCCAAACTTGTGACCATTGGCTGAAGGAACCATCTGCTGTGGGAAGGGTTCAGCATCATCTTTGCAGTTCCTTGCCATCACTGACCGAGGTGGAGGAATGCTGGGGCCTGGTTAGCGTATGGGTCAGCACAGTAGATGAACGTGTGAGCTGTACCGCAGCCCCACCTGTGGGATCCCTGAATGACAAGGACAATGGAAGGGTGCAGAGCAGTGGCCATACAGCTGGTCGTTTAGGTTGGGTGGAGGGAAGGGAGAGCTAAGCTAGGAAGTCTAATATGCTCTGACTCAGGGCCAGTGCTCAGGACTGGACGGAAACCTGGGGAAGACTGGTGGCTGGACTTTAGTATGTTCAAGATGCCAGGGTCTTTAATGCCCACCTGAGGGCATCCACAACAGAGGAGGAACTTCGGAACATCAGGGTGGATGGGAAGACGTTCATCAGCTGCTCCAGTGCACTCATCGCCGTATAATATAGCACATTTTATTTACTGTCTGTCTTGTAAATAAGAGATGGGCTTCCCAGGTGGCTCACTGGCAAAGAATCTGCCTGAGTCAGGAATATGCATCTCTGATCCCCTGGAGTGGGAAATGGCAACCCACTCCAGTATTCTTGCCTAGAAAATTCCATGGACAGAGGAGNCTGTCTGTCTTGTAAATAAGAGATGGGCTTCCCAGGTGGCTCACTGGCAAAGAATCTGCCTGAGTCAGGAATATGCATCTCTGATCCCCTGGAGTGGGAAATGGCAACCCACTCCAGTATTCTTGCCTAGAAAATTCCATGGACAGAGGAGCCTGGCAGGCTACAGTCCACGAGGTCGAAAAGAGTAAGACATGACTTAGTGACTAAAACAGCAACAGTATATAGGGAATGCGGTGTCAGACATTAATGTCTGTTTTGTTCTCCACTGTAATCCTAATTACCTAGAACCAACCTGGGCACATGGTAGGTGTCAATAACGTTCAATAAATATTTGTCCAATGACTGGATATACTATGTATGACTCATTTTTGACATACTTAATTCTTTTCTGATAAGAATTCTGTTTTTTTCCCTTGTGCAGCTTAGAAACGGCTGCTCTTGTCCTCATCACTGTCTGATCACTTCTTTTAAAGGAGCGTAGTAAATGGGTCTGATATTTTTTTCATATAATAGCTTCCTAGAAGTACATTTATCAGAAAATGAATTCTTTTCAAGCTTAAGCTTTATTTTACTAAATTTATTTCGAAAATGGCTGTGTGCTTACCTGGCTATTAGGATTTGTAAGAACTTGTTACATACTGCACAAGTGCTTTTGTACTGATCTGATGCCACCAGAATTTCTAACTCATCACTTCTCCCCCTGGCAGCACTGATTTGCAAGTGTTTTCCAGTTGGATAGGTGGAAAAATGCCCCCATATTTTGTTATTATTCATAAAATTGAACATTCGTTAGCTATTTGATTTTCTTCTGTCTGTTAATATTATTTATTCATTTTCTAATTAAGGATTCATCCATTTTAATGAACTCATTAAATAAAAATGTTAAACGCTAGTGTGAAGAAGTTATTAGGTGCCTTTTGTTGGGTTTTATTGCTGTCTTTTACATTTTGTAGGTGTTTTCTTTTCTGTAGGTGTTTATTTATATTGTAAGGTAGCACACTCTTTGGTGTTCTAATTTGTGGCTTTCTTCTCTTGTTTTTATGCTGAGAAAGTCTATCCTCTTCTGTAGAGCAATAAATACTCTATATTTGTGCCTAGTTTCTTTATACATACAGATCATTAATCTTAACAGGATTTATTTTGCTGTATAGTGGTGAGAATCTAAATTTGATGTATTTTTTTAAGCAAAAGCCGTTTTTTACACTGTGTCCTGAATAATCTATTCCTCTCTATTTATTTGCTGTTCTTCCCTTATCATATATTAATTCTTATTTATATGAAGTTCTGTTTCTGATCTATGTGTTCCGTTTCATTGAAACCGTTGTCTAACTCGGAGTTAGTTATATGCTAATTGACTTTAAAATGATGGCTTTATTGAGATATAATTCATGTGGCATAAAATTCAACCTTTAAAAATGTATAATGCAGTGGTTTTGTTGT
The DNA here is from genome assembly GCA_006410875.1 of Neotragus pygmaeus. Classification (NCBI taxonomy): domain Eukaryota; kingdom Metazoa; phylum Chordata; class Mammalia; order Artiodactyla; family Bovidae; genus Neotragus; species Neotragus pygmaeus. The sequence goes on along the minus strand of SJYV01041282.1, from coordinate 3,230 downwards.
GCAGCCATCACCACTCTCTAATTTTAGAGCATGTTTATCACTCCCCAAAAGAAACCCTGTACTCACTCACAGTTCCTCCCTCAATTTCCCCCTCCCTCCAACCCCTGGAACCACTGTGATTCTAGTTTCTCTATAGCTTTGCCTTTTCTGGACGTCTTCTATAAACTAAGTCATATATTAGAGCACGTGTCTTTTTTTGTTTGGTTTACTTCCCATAATATCATGTTTCAAAGTTCATCCAAACTGAGGCATGTATCAGTATCCACTTTTTACGACCCACTAATAATCCTTTGTGGATATACCACTTTTGCTTATAATTTGGGTTGTTTTCATCTTTTGGCTATTATGAATAATGCTGCTATGCCATTAGTGAAAAGGTTTTGTGTAGACACACGTTTTGTTTTCTCTTTCATATATAACTAGGAATAAAATTGCTGGTTAACAATATACATAGATTTTTGAGGAACTGTCAAAGCCTTTTTCCAAATGGCTGAACCATTTTATATTTTCATCAGCAACGTATTAGGGCTAGTTGAAAATCTTCTATTCTTCTATGCAGCATTTTTAATTTCAAAAAAATATTTAGTTATTTATTTGGCTGCTTTTGGTCTTAGTTGCAGCCCATAGGATCTTTGTTGCGACATGCGGAGTCTTTCATTGCGGCTCATGGATTCTCTAGTTGTGACGCTTAGGCTTGGTAACTGCAGCACGCAGGCTTAGTTGCTCTGTGGCGTGTAGGATCTTAGCTCCCTGACCAGGGATTGAACCTATGTCCCCCGAATCGCAAGGCAGATTCTTAACTACTGGACCATCAGGGAAGTCCCCATGTAGCATGTTTTTTAATTTTAAGTTTTCCTGAAATTAATTTTCTAATTCCTTAATATTTATTTTAATGTATCATTGTATTCTTGCTATTTTTTTCAAATGAAAGTGTTTTCTTAGCTTACTATTTAAAATAAAGCGTTCAAAATTATGATTTGACCAGTGTCTCATTTTTAATAAGTTACATTTTCTCTCATTCCTTCTAACAAGATGGTGTCTCACTTTTAATATTTAAAACACTTGTAATTATCTTTTATTTTCTGTGTTTTATATTCAAGAGGTGATAGTGGTGGAGTATGAAGTTGTTTAATGATTAAAAAAATGATTAAGTGGAAAAAAAGGGTCTATAAAGCATTTAGAACAGTAAGGACAGGCACACAGTAGGGACGCCTTCAATGACAGACTTTTTTTTTTTTGAGATTCAATTTATTGGTATTTATCTGTTTATTTTTAAATTAAATTTTTTATTTTGAATTTTTGATAGAGATTTATGAAATACACTTTATTTTTTAAAATTTGTATTGGCATATAGCTGATTTAAAACATTGTTAGTTTCTACTGCACAGCAAAGTAACTCAGTTATACACATACCTCCACTTTTTTTAGATTCTTTCCCCATGTAGGTCATTACAGAGAACAGTAGACTCTATTTTTCTCTTTCCGCCATACCTCTGTCTGTGGCATTCCTCTTTTCTTCTTCCAGATTCTTTGTGAATAAAGACAACCTGAGATTTGTAGTTTCTGTTGATCTTGTAATTAATAAGGTGCGAAGCCGTGTCTCCATGTGTTCCCTGCGTCCTTGTTCCCTGGGCTCCGGAGGCTTTTCTTCTTCCGCTCCCCCTGCTGGCCCCTCCTCTGCTTCCTTGTCCGCCTTTATCATTGCTTCTTCTTTGTTTTTCCTTCTAGAATTAGCACTACTCATGCTTAAGAACTTTTTCTTACAAATCAAACTTCCATTGTGTTCATTTTATTCCTTTTCCTGTCTCTTCTGAGATGAAATCTATAGCTTGTTCTCTCCATTGTTTTTCTAGCAGTGTTATTTCTATTTTACTCCCTTGTAATATTGATTTTAATTGTTATTGTGTTTTTAGCCTTAACAGTATTTCCTGCTAGGAGTCACTGACCTTTGCGTCTTTTCTAGTGTTCCTCTTTATGCTTCCTTGTTTTTCTTTTTAAAGAGTGCTGTATTTTGCGTATTATTGATGAAACCAAGCAAATGTCTTTCAGTTACCTTTTGTTACATTAAACACCACAGAACTTGGTGACTTATAACAAAACATTTATTACTTCGCACTCTTCTGCAGGTTAATTGGGTGATTTTTCTGCTCCGGCTGGCTTGGCTGGGTATGGATGTCTGTGATTACCTCACTCAGCTATCTGGCAGTTGGCAGGCAAGCTGGTATAGAAGGCATCAACTGAGACACGTGATCTTCTGTCTTCCAGTTGATAGCCCAGGCTCCCGCACGCTGCAGTCCCAAGTTTCCTCAGAACAGTGGGGGAAGATAAGCATGAAGGCACAAATACCTTTTGAATCTTGGTTTGAATCATGTTTGCTAAGGTCTCAGTCAAAGTGAAGTCCCAGACTAGCCCAGAGTTTCACACGGAGAGCACTACCGGAGGACTAGGAGTGAGGATACATACGGCATAGTATGTGGTCGCGTTTACAAACTCCACAGATTTAATGTTTTCCTTAAGTCACCTTTAGAGACTTGCATTGTTGTTATTATTTAGTTGCTATATTGTGTCTGACTCTTTTGTGACCCAGGGACTGTAGCCCACCAGTCTCCTCTGTCCATGGGATTCTCCAGGCAAGAATACTGGAGTGGGTTGCCATTTCCTTCTCCAGGGGATCTTCCTGACCCAGGAATCAAACTCCTGTCTCCTGCATTGCAGGTGAATCCTTACCACTGAGCCACCAGGGGGACCAAGGATATGGTATTACAAATACCCGCATTGCAGGCAGATTCATAATTTAAGATAAAATTTTTACAACTAGCAACTGGAAAATATACAAAAGCATAAGTAAAGTATATCACCTTGAGCTTTTCAGAATGAGGATATTCTAAAAACATACACATATTTGAGAATGTTGACACAAAGAGTCTCTATTGGTGGCTCTTGGTGTTGTGGGAAACAGATTCACATACAGAGAGTCTGCTTTATTTGTGAATTTCCATTCCTTCTTTATTCATGATCCGGACTTTCTTGTATAGACGTCATTATCTGGCATGAGATTCGGAAGCGAATTTGTAGATCACGGAACCCAACACGTGCCTCTGTTGCCCAGCCACTGCTCCTGGCAGACACTGCTAATCCAATTCCTGTCTCTTTGCAGTTGAGTCTGTTTCATCATGAAATCTCTTAACACAGGACTCCTGGAAACTATCATGGATTAATTACAGTTGGAG
>SJYV01041277.1:0-11416 GCA_006410875.1 Neotragus pygmaeus | reverse complement strand
CACATATCAGGGACATCGAGCAAGGTGACCGCGGCACACAGCCCGAACCTCAGTTAAGGGCGACCGCGGAACACAGCCTGACCCTCAGTGAAGGGCGACCGCGGCACACATCCCGGACTTAGAAGCAGGGCGACCCTGGCACACAGCAAGAACCTCGACCAATGATGACCGTGGCACACACCCCAGACCTCTGCGCAGAGTGACCACAGCACAGAGCCTGGAACCCTTAGCTAGCCGACCACAGAACACAGCCAGGACTTCAGCGCAGGGCTACTACGGAACACAGCCTGGACCTTGGCTCAGGATTTCCGTGGCACACAGCCTGGAATTCGGGACAGGATGATCGGGGCACACAGCCCGGAACTTGGTGCAGGGTGACAGTGGCATACAGCCCGGACATCGAGCAGGGCGACAGCAGCACACAGACCAAACCTCAANCACAGCCTGGACCTTGGCTCAGGATTTCCGTGGCACACAGCCTGGAATTCGGGACAGGATGATCGGGGCACACAGCCCGGAACTTGGTGCAGGGTGACAGTGGCATACAGCCCGGACATCGAGCAGGGCGACAGCAGCACACAGACCAAACCTCAATGAAGGGCGACCACGGCACACAGCCTGGAACTCGTCACTAGCCGACCACGGAACACTGCCTGGACTTTGGCACACTGCGACCTCGGCACACAGGCCAGACCTCAGTGAAGGGCGAGCAAGGCACACATCCCGGACCTCGACGAAAGGCGACCCTGGCAAACAGCATGGACGTCGGCATATCGCGACTGTGGCACACACCCAGGACCTCGTCACAGTGTGACTGCGGCACAGAGCCCACAACTCGTCACTAGCCAACCGTGGAACACAGCCTGGACCTCGGAGCAGGGTGACTGCGGCATACAGCCTGGCTCTGATGTGGGGTGACCGTGGCACACAGCCCAGACCTTGGTGCAGGGTGACCGCAGCACACAGCCCAAACNTTTAAAAAAAAAAAAAAAAAAAAACAACTTTCTTTTTTTAAGCTGTGACTAACTCAGCAACTGAGAAAGATCAAATTCTTTAAATTCTTCTAAACCATACCAAAATAGTCAATATACAAAACAGTGAATTTTAATTAGCAGTAAATAGTTCAATCTTTAGAAACTGATTTCTAAATTCTTTATGCCTTTCAAAACACAAGGTCTAATTAATCCTGGCTGTTTCCTGATTGCTAAAATTCTCAACAAAGATTGGAATGCTCCTATCACTATTTGATTTGAAAGCCAGAATGAAGAGCAAGGAGTTATTTGAAAAGCTTGTGTGTCCCTCATTTTTATCACTGTGCCAAAAATAAAACAGAAGTTTTAACAGAGTATCAAATGTTGTTATTTCCTTCTGCTTATTTAGCAATACAAACTTGTCCCAATCCAATAAAAAGTAATGTGATAGAACAATGTATAAAATGTTTAAAATTTTTCTATACAAGTTTTCAATGAAAAGTAGTTAAGCCAGAAACTATGAACTCCTTAGGTATATAACGGTTCCATGAATTTATCCTCTCAAGTAAGTATGTTTTAGAATTTCTTAAAAAAAGTTCTCCATTTGTGTAAACATCCCACAAATTAAAATTTTTATTGCTTGTAAACACCACAAATATTGTACCAATTGTGGCTTCAAATGCATAAAACCATTAATTCTATCTGTACCTAAAATATATCTCAGAAAATAATTAAGACAGGTATTTTTTTAGGTTAAACAATAGAATTTAGTTTTTAAAAAGCATGGTAGATTCACAGTGCTTGTTAATAGTCAATATATTCCTTTGTATGTTCCAAAAATTAATTTTGGGAAAAAAGTTACATGGGTAGGTACATACCTCAAAAATAAAAAGTATAGCATCCAATTCCTCCCTTTGAGACTTGTGACCTAAAACATTTTTACAGAAAAATATTTAAACATTATCATTTTGTCCTCAATGTCAACAACCACTTAAAAAGCTTAAAATATTTCAGGCATAGTTTTTTCTCAGCGATTCTTTAATAAAATATTTAAACTGTATTCTGTTCAATGTGTAGACAATATCATAAAATCTCTACTCTTTTTAGACAATTACATTTAGGTTCTACATATTTATGTCTAAAAAACAAATAATAATATATTGTGGCAAACTCTTAAGTGAGTTCTTAAAAATTAAATTATGAAATGACTGCTCAAACCTGACACATGGCCCTAGGACAGAGTAAAGGTGAGAAAACAAATCTGACCAGACAAAAGGCAAATCTTCTAAGCCTCCTCAAAATAATAAGGGTATTATTAATACTACTAACCCACAGTGTGAGCAGGGTGTCTACAAGCCATCTGAGAGGAGAACTGAAATAATACTAAAATTCCAATGTGCAAGAGTCTATTTTAAGTGAATGTTTATGACAATTATTTGAAACATCAGCATAAGCCAGGATTGATTTTACCATCTTACCTTTCTGTTTAAGACTAGCTTCAATAGTAACAAAATTCTCAAAAAAAACATAATATATATGCGAAAAATGTTGGTCAAAAAACTGTTTAAGATCAATGGATTCTGCATTCTCTGAAAAATAAATGAAAACAGTTTTTAGCGATTACTATTTATATCACATTCAGCAAGTATTTACTGTGGCAAGTTTCCTTCAAAAATGTCAAAGATGCTCTTAAAACTTCTATCAAAATATTTGAGAGATTTACTTATACCTTAGTCTCACAACTTTAGTTTTTAAAGATTTTATTTTAAAAACTGGCCAAATCAAGTTATCATAATCTTTGAAGAAAACAATGTCTCAGAAAGATTCATCCAAAATCATTAACCAAACCAAGTTTTATTTTCAATTCACAGCTCACATTTTGTAACTTCTCCCCAAGACAGTTAAAAATCAGTATTTCTAAGAGTAATAAACCATGACTAAAATACATTTGTTTTATATATCTAACAGCAGGCTTTACAAATAGGCATTTAAGTATTACAAAACTCATAAAACACTGTTATAAGAACTGTCAGTGTAGTCCAAAGCACAGAAAACTAAACATTTAACTGGATCCACAGCAGCAGTGTTAGGTACTAACACAAAATTACTTTCAAAACACAGGAAGGAGTGAAGGTGGGGAAAGAAAAGCTTTGACAGAGAATGTATTATCTGAAAAGATCTTTACGGACAGGAAGGTATTTGGATATGATGTGGTGGTTTTGAATAAGAAAGACATTCTGGCATAAACAAAAACATGAAGTGAAGAAAACAGGATAGAATGCAGAAAATTCATTCATTTTGGCTAGCTTTGAGCATTTTGATAAAAATAAAATGGAAAAAGTAGCCTTGATATGTCATGAAACGTCTTAAGTGCAAACTAAGGAAATGGCAGAGATCAAATTGCCAACATCCCCTGGATCATGGAAAAAGCAAGAGAGTTCTAGAAAAACATCTATTTCTGCTTTATTGACTATGCCAAAGCNAGCCCAGACATCGGTGCAGGGCGACTGTGGCACAAAGCCCGGACTTCAGCACAGGGCTACTGCGGCACACAGCCCGGACCTCAAGGAAGGGCGACTGGGGCACACAGCCTGGACTTCGGTGCAGGGCGACACTGGCACACAGCATGGACCACAGCGCAGGGCAAATATGGCACACAGCCAGGACCTCGGCGCAGGGTGGCCGCAACACACAGCCCGGACCTTGGCACACAGCCCAAACTTCAGTGAAGAGCGACCAAGCCACACAGCATGGACCTCCTCGCAGGGAGACCCTGGCACACAGCACGGACTTTGGGAGATGGCGACCGCGGCACACAGCCTGGACCTCGGTGGAGAGCGACCGCAGCACAGAGCCCTGAACTTGTCACCAGCAGACCACAGAACACAGCCCGGACATCTGAGCAGGGCAACAGTGGCACACAGCACGGACCTCGGTGCAGGGCAACTGCGGCACACAGCTCGGACCTCAGCGCAGTGCTACCATGGCACAGAGCCCAGAACTTGTCTCTAGCCAACCACAGAACACAGCCCGGATGTCACACAGGGCGACCATGGCACACAGCACGGACCACGGCTCAGAGTGACACTGGCACACAGCACGGACTTTGACATATGGCAACAGCATCACACAGCCCGGACCTAGGCGCAGAGCGACCGTGGCACAGAGCCCGGAAATCGTCTTTAGCCAACTGCGGAACACAGCCCGGGCCTCGGTGCTGGGCGATTGCGGCACAAAACCCGGAATTCGACACAAGGCTACCGGGGCACACAGCCCGGACCTCGGCGCAGGGAGACCGTGACACACATCCCGAACCTCAGTCAAGGGCGACCACGGGACACAGCCCGGAAATCTGTTCAGGCGACCATAGCACAGAGCACAGAATTTGTCACTAGGCAATCGTGGAACACAGCCTGGACCTTGGCACAGGGTGATCGCGGCACACAGGCCGGACATCATCGCAGGGCAACCACGGCACACAGCCCGGACCTCGGCGCAGGGCAAGCACGGCAAACAGGCTGGACTTCTTCGCAGGGCGACCACAGCACACAGCCTGGAACTCAGCAAAGAGCGACTGTGGCACACAGCCCGAATCTCAGTGAAGGGCGACTGTGGCACACAGCCCGGANTGAAACTCCAGTACTTTGGGCACCTCATGCGAAGAGTTGACTCATTGGAAAAGACTCTGATGCTGGGAGAGATTGGAGGCAGGAGGAGAAGGGGACAGCAGAGGATAAGATGGCGGGATGGCATCACGGACTCGATCGATGTGAGTATGAGTGAACTCTGGGAGTTGGTGATGGACAGGGAGGCCTGGCGTGCTGCTATTCATGGAGTTGCAAAGAGTCGGACACGACCAAGCAACTGAACTGAACTGAACTGAAAATATTTTCTGTCATTTCTATGTATATGTGTGCCTGCAATTCCAGTAGGCACAGAAGGGGACCTGCAGCATGTTTTGTTTCATACTTTTCGTGAATGTATTGATTGTACACTGCAGTAATTATTCTCTGCTTACATAAGTCTCCCCACTGGTACGTGACCCCTAGCTGGAGCACTAAGGTCTTGACAATCCCCATTGTGATCCCAGTTGTCTGTAAGTGGGGAGGCTGGATGAACAGGGGCACAGAAATCTAAACACACAAAAGCTTATGGAAGAGAGAATTCTGATTGTTTTGTTACTGGAGAGAAATAAAAAAAAGGAAAGAAACTGGTGAGGGGATATAGAGAGAAATTTTTTGTGTGATACTGAAGTTGTTCTTGATCCCTTTCTGAGTTCCAGTTCTCCCATTTGGGAAACATGGCTACAGGATGGCCAAGATACTTTTCTTGTTTAATCACTGTTTGGTTCCAGGAATTTGGTTCCATGAATCTATAGGCCTTACCAAGATCACTGATCTCATAGCATCCTACAGATGGAAACCAAATGGTTTACACTCATCCTAAAATAGTGAGGAAATTATTCTTTCATTATTCTTTTTTCTATGATTTATGAGCAGCACTCTTTTCCCTTCAAACAATTCTCCAGTGTTATGCTTGGTTCTTCCCCTTTCAACCACCCGTTCTCAATGATATATTCTGTGGCTGATTCTACTAATTTCTGATAAGAGAAGTGTTAGCTGATAAGGACTGGGGGAAGATGCTTTATAGAATTATATAGTTTTTTGAGGCAGCATTTAATAAAAAATATTATCTTTTCTTCAGTTGTAAGGAGAAAAACTACAAACAGGTCACATGGTTGAGCAACATGGGGGTTAGGGACACCACCTATGATGGCATCTGATTCTATAGCATGATTACCTAAATTAGGGTAACCATCTCAGTCGATTAAGAATCTGCCTGCAGTGCAGGAGACCTGGGTTCGATCCCTTGGTTGGGAAGATCCCCTGGAGAAGGAAATGGCAACCCATTCCAGTAGCCTTGCCTGGAAAGTCTCATGGACAGAGGAGCCTGGTGGATTGCAGTCCATGGTGTCGCAAAGAGTCAGGCACAACTGAGCGACTAACACACACACCACACCTAAATTAAGAGCAATTAATTGGCTACTGTAGAAGTTCTAAACACTTAAAAAGATAAAGTCATACTAGTAAAATGATACAGAGTGACACTGATATTTGAGGAAGGGCACATTACTTGAAACCTTCTCAAATTATAGTCTAGGGTCAAACAGCCACCTCCCTCTTGCTTGCTATCAGGTTTCAGCTTACAGAAAACTGTAACTATTTTTACAGTCTTATGCATCTTCACTGATAATATGTTGTATTTTTTCCAGTTGACACTAAAATAACTCATTTCCAATTCTTTAAATTCACGCAGATGTCAAAATACTTCCACATACTTCTACCAGTTGCATCTATTTTAAATTGGAGCTAGAAAATTCCAGGCTGAAGACCAGCCAACATAAAATATTTTTTATAAAAGACGTGTGTTCAGTAGTTGATAGAATTAAATTTGTTCTATCTAGAGCAGAATTCAAACAGAGAGAGGAACGAACAATATAAGAAAAATCTTGATTCAGATACATATGACTTAAAAATTAAAAATACAAGTTTATCAGTTGAATAAATAAATAGTAATATTTATCACTTTATTTTATGTGTGAAAAAAGTAGTTATTCACCAATATAAGCAATTCTCAAAATGTTGTTACTAGATTCAAGGAGAGTTTCTGCAAAATTTTTAACTGTGAATTTTCAATGTAATGAAAGTTTAGAAGACAACTTACACACCCAGAATCACTAAAAGTTAGAGTGAGGCTACCAAGCATTTTTTAGGATATAGAGCAACTGACATTCTCTTACACGGTTGTGTGTGTGCTCAATCATGTCTGAATCTTTGTGACCACATGGACTGCAGCCTGCCAGGCTCCCCTGTCCAATGAATTTTCCAAGCAAAATACGGGAGCATGTTGCCATTTCCTTCTCCAGGGAATCTATCTGACCCAAGGATCTAACTTGCATCTCTTGCATCTCCTGCATTGGCAGATGGATGGATACTTTACCACTGCACCCCTTGCGAAGCCCCTTATACTACTAATGAGAGCTAAAATGGCATAATCACTTCGGGAAACTAAATATGGCGATGTCTACAAAAGCTTAATATATGCATAACCTATGCAGTCAACTCTACTCTCAGGTGTCTATCCAACATGTATCCCATAAATGCAAATATTTGGGTTGCAAAATACACTTACAAGAAATCTTTAACAGCGTTACTTATAACAGTCCCAAACTGGAAAGAATTTGTTGTCCATCAGTGCTAAAATAAATTGTGAAACAGCTGTATAATGGAATACTCCAAAGCAACGAAAGCTCCAATACTTTGGCCACCTGATGCAAAGAGCTGACTCACTGGAAAAGACCCTGATGCTGGGAAAGGTTGCAGGCAGGAGGAGAAGGGGGCAACAGAAGATGAGATGGTTGGATGGCATCACTGACTCATTGGACATGAGTTTGAGCAAACTCTGGGAGATAGTGAAGGGCAGGGAAGTGCTGCAGTCCATGAGGTTGCAAAGAGTCAGACATGACTTAGTGACTGAACAACAAAGCAATGGAAAAGAATGAACTACAGTTAGATGATACGACATGGATGAATCTCACAATAAGTTCAATAACAATGTATGACACAGAAGAATATATACTGTACAGTTCATTTAAATGAGGCTAAAAGCAAGCAAAACTATAATCAGAGAACAGGTTATCTTTTTAAAGGAACTATTGACTGAGAGGAAGTACAAGGAATACTTCTGGGGTGCTTGTATTATTCTGTATCTTGATGTGGTGTTGTGATTACCCCTGGGAAGAAGGCTACAAGCCTGCCAAGACCTGGCCTCATAGACCATGCACCCTCTCAAGTTTATGTCATTACAGTGGATGCAGATGGTGCTCCACTCACATCCCCTTGGGTCTTCTTATGGAGCCCCCTCAACTTCTTTCTGTTGTACTTTAGCAGCTCACAGCTGCAATTTTCAGAAGACTCTCCTTTGGTTACTGGAGCTCCTTCAGCTGTACTTGCATGGAGCTTTAAGTGCTTGTATCCCCCATAGGGCAGCCTGTGACTAATGGCTGACTGGTGTGGGAGAGTGAAAGCCCATCTCCTTTCCCTCAAGACAAAAAAAACTCTCTGCACAACTACCTATAGGATTAGACTAGAGCTGTGACTTGACCTAAAACTGCTCCATTGCTTAGCTTCTTCCCCTTGCCTATCTAGTTTCTCCTGCTCCTCTACTGGCCTCTTTTGTGAGTTCAGCCTTAAAAAATCTCTTGCCCACAGATTCTCATGTCAAGGCCATCCACTAAGAACTGAATCTCAAACAAGCATATTGGAAAACCAGTATCATATGGGTGTGGCTTCCTCTCCCTCCCCCATACCACTTCAAAATACTTAACACTGCCTTCCTTATTCTACCCACACAGTCTGTTTCAGGAGTTGAGGTCCTAAAAGGCTTCTATTAATTAAATGGAGACTAATCCAGGAGGCATGACTCATGAAGCATTCATTCTCATCCTGAGTTCTTGGATCATCTTTACAATCACTGCTCTAAACTCTTTCTCAGTAGATTGCCTATCTCCTCTTAACTTAGTTCTTTTTCTGGGGTTTTTATCTTGTTCCTTTGATTGAAACCTGTTTCTCTGCTGCCTTGTTTTGTTTTAGATGCTATTTGTAATTTTATGTATGTGGCAGGTAAGTTATGTTTCTTGACCTTGGAGAAGAGGCATCACATGTGTCCCAGCAGTGCATTCCTCTCTCATTGCCAAAGCTGTGTGCTCTAGAGATTCCTCCTAAGGGGGCTGTATGGGTCCTTCTGTTGTGGCAGGCTATATGGGCAGTCCGATAAGCTTGGTTCCTGTCTAGTCTGGTTGATCGTCAGGCCTTGCCTGTGAGGATGCTGTTGGTTGCTGTTTAGCCATTCTGGTCAGGAGATGGGCCTACAGAGCCCTAGGGGACCCAGGGCTAGTGCTGGCTCACTGGTGCATGGAGTCAGGGTCCCGAAGACTCTGGGGCTGTTGCCCACCCCTGCCTCCACTGGCAGGTGAAGCAGATCCTGGAGTTGGTGGCACAGTGATAAAGAATCCATCTGTCAATGCAAGAGATGCAATAGATGTGAGCTTGATCCCTGAGTTGGGATCCCGTGGATCCCCTGGAGGAGGAAATAGCAACCCACTCCTGTATTCTTGCCTGGGAAATTACATGGACAGAGTGGCCTAGTGGGCTACAGTCCATGGAGTCACAAAAGAGTTGGATATGACTGAGCACACACAGACACACAGACACACACACACACACACACACACACACACACACACACACACTTGCAGAGAGAGATGGCTAGATGGTTCTTGGAATCTGACTGCAGGGCCTGTGGACCCCAGAGCTCAGTTTATGTCTTTGGTAGGGGGTGTGGTTCCTGGTATAGTTGAACACAGGGTCCCAGGTGTTCTGAAGCTTGAATTGGCCGGCTACAGGCAGGACTAAGACCCAGCTGGTCTCCGGGGAGGATCTAGCCTACATTGCAGGGTCCTACTTCTGGTGTCTGCCCTTTGGTGGGTAGAGCTAGGTCTTGAACCTGTGGTGGGCTTGGCCGTGTGTAGGGGCATGTCCAGAGACAGCTGTGGCTCTTGAGGAAGTCTTTAGGAAACCTGTCTCCTGATGGTGGGGCTGTGCCCCAGCCCGGTTAGTTGTTTGGCCTGAGGCACCTCAGCACTGATGTCTGCAGACTTGTGAATGGTTTTGGCATTAAAGAGACACCAGGAGTGTTCCAGCAGCTGACTGTCTGGTGTTTATGTCCCCAGGGTGAGCCAGTCTCGCCCCTCCCCCAACCTCTCCAAGAGACTCTCCAAGACCAGCAGGTAGGTCTGGTTCAGGCACCTCTCAAATTACTACTTTTGCCCTGGGTCATCATGCATGTGAGATTTTGTGTGCCTCCTTTAAGACTGAACTCTCTATTTCCTCTAATCTTGTGGGGCTCCTGCAGTCAAGCCCCATTGGTCTTCAAGGCCAAATGCTCTAGGGGCTCATCTTCCCAGTGCTGGATCCCAGGCTGAGGAACCTGACTTGAGGTGGAAGAAACTCTGTGATATAATTATTCTCCAGTCTGTGGGCTATGGACTGGTGGGGGGTAATGGGATTTGGGATTTGATTATATGTGGGTTTACCCATCTACTCATCTCACTGATTTTTTTCTTTATGTATTTAGCTGAAAAAGATACTTTCTGGTAAAATCTGGTCTTTTCCGTTGATGGTTGTTTTGCATATAACTGATCTTGGTGCATCAGTGAGAGGGGATGAGCTCAGGGTCTTTCTATGCCATCTTGGCCTGCCAACATCTTGTGAAACATTTACCAGTGATTTACATTTTGGCAAAATGCAAAAAGATTAGCAGTGCAGTCATCTGACAGGACCCTCAGCCAGCAGGAGACCCACTGCTGCCTCGTGATTGGGCTCAAGAAATGATGTTTAGAAAAGGTCCAAAGCATGAGCCTTGACTGGAAAGGAGGCCTGAGTGGGGCATGGGAAACATTCTTTGGGCTGCAAGGAGCAGTGTTAGATTTTCATCACCTGGACACAGGAAAGAAAGAAAAAAGACTCAATAAAGAAACTATTTTGAGCAGAAGACAGTCTAACTTTGTGAATTTTATCTAGGACTACACTTGAACTAATATTTGTTAACTCTCTGTGTGTGAACACATTTGTGATTTAATAAATCAGGGGACTTAATATTTTTAAGTGGTTGCGAATGGGGCAATAACTCCTTGTCCCACATTGCAATAACTACCTGTCCCAGATGAAACCGTAAGCTTTCATGATTGAATGAGATTTCAAGAGCTTGTTTGATAAGAGCACAGTTATACAATGGAAAAGCCGATCAGAACTAATTATTCCAACTCAAATAGGTGATCAAAAATTTTTGGCCCAAAATCCATGTTAAGATTTACTGACATTAACAGTGAGTGATATGCGCTTTAGAGTTAATTATCTAGTGAGTCAATAATCATAAAAATATCTAGCATACCAGATGGAAATTTCAAAAATATTTTAAATCTATACATCACAATTTCAGTTTATTTATATCTAAAATTATTTTAAAGTGGCTTTTGTGCTAAAAGTGTTAAGTGATTGAACTGGAGTTAATGTAATTAAACTTACCAAAAGAGCCTGTGACAAAAGGAGATGATCAAAACAGAAAATGTGCAAAGGAAACTGCATCGACAAAGCCTATACTGAAGCATGGCAGCATTTCAGTTGTGTTTATCTCTCTTTGCTAGGATTGAGGATCATTTTATTTTCTTCATCAGGAAAAGGGTAGTTTATGAAAAACATGCTGTGTAAGAGCCTCTCTCCAATTCACAGTTACCTCAAACAGAGACTTAGTGGGTGACTGTTGCCTAGGCATGGGCATGCTGTGAAACATGATTATGAAGGTTTGTGTGAATTGGGTAGAGAGAT
>SJYV01041272.1:0-15538 GCA_006410875.1 Neotragus pygmaeus | reverse complement strand
CCAGGCTCCTCCATCCATGGGATTTTCCAGGCAAGAGTACTGGAGTGGGTTGCCATTGCCTTCTCCTCATTCATTCATTTTTTAAGTGTCTTTTATTGGTGATATTTTTCTTCCTGTGATTAGTTAACAGAGGTCAGATATTCCCTCTCACCCGAAGCTATCAAAAACTGGAAACAATGTGTGAACAAATGGTTTTCAACACACATGGCATCATGTATTTCTTCTAATTTGATACTTTGAATCCATAATTGAAACTCCCCAATCAAAAGTTCACTACAATAATGTGTCCGAAGATCAGAAATACTTTTGCTATGAACCATAGCTAGTGCTTGTCAGCAGCCTACAATTAAAAACTTTAGCCCTAGGAGAAAGAGTTAAAGGAGGCAAAAGAGCTGGAAAATGAGCATTAGTTTTACCAAGAGCCAACTTTAAAACCATTACCATTTTAGCAGCTTATCCTTAGTAGAACTCCTTTTTTAACATGAGTAGTTGGAATTCTTTGGAGCATTCCTGATGGTAACTCTGAGTTCTTTATCCTTTTGCCACAAGGATGTCATTTTGGCAAAATAAAATAAATAAATAAATGCTTTGACTTTAGAGACAAAAGCTATTTTAAAACACATGAGATTGTAATTGACTAGTTGATGGCAACATCGCAGCAGCTATGAACTGAGGGTGTTTTAAATGTCCTACTGAATGACTCATGTTGCAATCACAAGGGACAGCAATCATATAGTAAAAGAAAGCTACAGTGCATTTTCTCCTCTGGCTCAGTCTTAGTATTTTGTGGAAGCTGATAAAGAATCCAGAATCAAAAGAAAGATGACTTGGAGCTTATTTTGTAGAGAGGAATGGTTTCTTAGATGCTTAGAATGGGACACAGTGGCCTGTGTTAAGCCCAATAGTAAAGGCATCACTAATTATTTATATGCTGCTGTTAAGTGTAAAACAGGCTTGACTGCCCTTACAACAGCTGCTGTCTCACCACGTGTGCAGCGCCATGAACTTTATGTGTGAGCTCATCTGAAGAGCTTTCAGGGACATGGGGCACTCCAAGCAGGTAGAATCCTTGTCAGAAGAGCCTTCTGAAGGGTCCTGGTGCACTGGCAGCAATTAATGCAGGTGGTATTTTAGACAAGGGAGCTAATGAGCTTTAATATGCATGCAGGTGAGGGAGTGCTGAATCAGTAGAGCCATTAATGAACCGATGACAGCCTAATTAGCTACAATTTAAAATCTATGGAATCTAATCAGAGGAGCTGAACACTGCTGAAAATCTGTTTATGAATGAGTCTTTCTAAATACTCCAATCTGTTGCTTAGTCACTGATTGATAGTAATTGCTTTTTTCCCTCTATTGTGTATAGGAAAATGCCCAATTTTGCTCTGATAGGGGAGGACACAACATTGAAGTTAAATGCCTAAGATGTTTGGCTGCTTAAGTTTAATCAGTGGATGTTTTAAAAAAATCAAAGTAAAATTAATTTTCAACTCTGAATATAGATGATTAAAAAGGTACCACCAACTTCTTATATATTGTGTTGGCAAAGGTTCTCTAGTTGTTTATCAACTCCAAATGGCATATCTGAAAACCAAGCAAAGAATACAACATGCAAATGCATTTATTAATCCATAATTTGTTTAAAAAGGACTTATTTATGTTAGTTATCAGATACAACAGGGCAAAAATATTTTTTACTGAATGCTTGAGATAAGGAATATTTTTCTGAGGTTAATATAATCTATTAAACATCCTATTTTAAATCAGCTGAACTAAGCATTCTTTCAGGAAATTGAGAATACTTTAAAGAAGGTGGGAGGTGATACTATTTTGTAATGCCCATTTGGTAACTGATGTATAAAAGGTACAAGCAGTTTTTTGTAATCTGACATTTCACCCTGATCCGGCACAATTCATCTGAGAACCTTAACTGTGTAGGATTTGATTTACTGAGTCGTGTAACACCACTGGAAGACAGGTCAGTGAGGCTGTCCTTGTTTTACAGTCAGATCAACTGAGCTCCATTTGCTCAAGGTCACCAGTGAGCCAATGCAAGAACTATAAAAAGAGACCCAAGAAAGCCCAGAGTGTTACCCGTTTACTTTTTCCATTTGACAAATGGTATACCTCATAATTCTGTCATTGCAAATAAAAATTTATGTATCAAAATTTTGAATATCCACTTAGAAAAAAATATGGAATGCAGAGCAGGCATAATTGTGAGTTATTTTTAAATGTTGATATTAGTTACATAAGTATGATATTATCAGTGAACAAGTTAATGAAGAGAATGGTCACATTTCCTCACTGGTGTGAATGGAAGTGATCTTCAAGGATTGTGTCTGTTAGATTAGCCATCAGGTATTGAGGTTGAAACAAAGAGACAAAAAATGGAAAGTTTTCTGTAGTTAGAAACATTTAAAAATGAAAAAGAAAGAAAGAAAGAATAGTGGGAGGAAGAAAAGTATGAAAGGATGAGGGGAAGAGAGATAAGATACACCCCACACATAAATGGTCCACTAAATAACTTCAGAGTGAGTGAGTGAAAGTCACTCAGTTGTGTCCAACTCTTTGCGACCCCATGGACTGTATAGTCCATGGAATTCTTCAGGCCAGAATACTGGAGAGGATAGCCTTTCCCTTCTCCAGGGGATCTTCCCAACCCACGGATCAAACCCAGGTGTCTTGCGTTGCAGGTAGATTTTTTTTTTTTTTTTTTTTTTTTACCAGCTGAGCCACAAGGGAAAGAATTGGTTTAATAAACAGATGANATGGTCAGCTCGTGTGAGTCTGTGTAACCTCTAGGCAGATGCTTAGACTTTGTCTACATACAGGCCTTTTGTCAGATGCTCAGCGTGTGTTTATCTTTGAGGCCTCCAGGCAGACGCTCATCTCGTGTAT
The DNA here is from genome assembly GCA_006410875.1 of Neotragus pygmaeus. Classification (NCBI taxonomy): domain Eukaryota; kingdom Metazoa; phylum Chordata; class Mammalia; order Artiodactyla; family Bovidae; genus Neotragus; species Neotragus pygmaeus. Next base: position 12,637 of record SJYV01041272.1, on the reverse strand, counting down.
GTCTGTGAGATCTGTAGGCAGACACTCAGCTCCTGTCTAACTACAAACCTGAAGACTGACTCTCATCTAGTATATGCGTTTGAGGCCTCTAGTCTGATGCTCAGCTCACGTTGTCTATGAGGCACCTGGGCAGATGCTCAGCCTGTGTCTAACTAGAGGTCTGTATGCTGACACTCAGCTCGTAGGTGGCTATGAGGCCTCCAGGCAGACGCTCAGCTGGTCTGTGTCTATGAGGCCAGATTGTTTAATTTTGAGCCATTCAGGGGCTTTGTTCTCCTGATCTTAACATATCTAATGTGCACCCCATAGATCTTATCTTTGGGATAAATGAGAGTTTTCCCACTTTCATCAGCTGTATAATGCCAAACACAGAAGACACAGATTCCAACAAAACCAGCACAGATTCTAGCATCAATGCATCCAGATGATGATTCCCAGATCGAGTAAAAAATTTACCTTATAAAATGAAGTAATTCCAACTAGGTTACTCACTCCCACAAGATTTACCTCCCAAATGAACCGGTTCCAACTGGACCAGTTCCCAAATCAGGTAAATACATTTACCCTACAATTGAGTTACTTGCAACTATGGTGGGCATGCCCCACGAGGACTAGTTCCCAATGAACCTGTTCAAGGTAGGGTCCAACAACACCTCCCCTCTGCAAATGGGTACCCAACCAAATTTGCTTATCCTGAAAACGAAAAGCCCAGATTGTGGGGAAAATACTTTTCTATCAGGCGAGTGTAATGTCCTTGGTTCTGTCTTGTCTCACCAAAAATTTGAAGCAACGGACATTAAAGGCCTCGGCATGTCACAGCTCTTGGACATACTGTGTCATAGCTCTCTGTTCTTGAACAGAAACCGTGTTATAGCTATTAGATCAGCATTAAAGCTCCGTGTTACAGCTCAGTTTTATTTAGAAAATAGCAGGAAAAAACATCCTCNGTTCGATCCCAGGGTCAGGAAGATCCCCTGGAGAAGGAAATGGCAACCCACTCCAGTATTCTTGCCTGGGGAATCCAATGGATGGAGGAGCTTGGAGGGCTACAGTCCACGGAGTCCCAAAGAGTTGGACACAACTGAGCGACTTCACTTTCACTTTCTTTCTTAATTCAATTAGCAAAAATAAGCATTCTCTATATGCCACTTTGTTTCCATATGCTGTGATGTAATAACAGTTAATCAGAAAACACTCTATTATGTCTTGGAATTGACTTTTCTTTTTTACTATATTTGTGAATATAATATGAGAGTAATTTTTTTTTTTTACTAGTTCTCATAATAGCTTCTTTAGTGAAGTGCTATATGTATAATTGGTCTTCTCTGGTGGCTCAATTGGTAACAAATCTGCTTGCAATGCGGGAGACCTGGATTGGGAAGATCCCCAGGAAGAGAACATGGCAACCTACTCCAGGGTTCTTGCCTTGAGAATTCCATGGATAGAGGCCCTGGAGGGCTGTATCTATGGGGTCCCTAAGAGTCAGACATGACTGAGCAACTAAGCATGACACAGCACATATATATTGTTAAACATGATCATATATGTGATATTATAATTAATCTAGGTTTACTAAGTAAGAGTGCCACATATATTTCAAAGGTCTTGTAAGTTGGAAGATTTCATTGAAAACACTATAAATCTATAATATTATTTGTATTTTGCATTTTTCTAATATAAGCAAATACAAATATTTTATACTACCATTATTTTAAAGATAGCACATGTTTTAATTATAATATTAGACAAATTTATAATAATAACACTCTATAGAAATGTACATTAATTCAGTAGTGTGGAAAGTTTAAAAGTCTATTAATAGTCAAGAATTCCTGATTTTATTCCTTTTTTTTCTCATTTCTTTGAATAAAATCCCATGTCATATGTTCTTTTCACAATCATCACCTTAGCTGTCTGTTCTTGGAATTATTAATCTCTCTAGGTTCAGTATTCTTATCTGTAGAGAGGATAATGTAGTATTTTCTTCAGTGTATGTCAAGAGAAATAATTGAAATTAAGTGCCTTAGGACTTTTACATAGTAAAAACTCAGCACAGATTGTATTCTTTAGTTTGTTTGTTGTATTAAGTACTAGGAACAGTTGTCCACAATTTTAGAAACAGATGCCATTTCTGCTTCAAGATTTTACTATTTTTGACAATAAAAGAGTATTTGAATCAGATTTTTAATATATATATTTTTCTATGCTATGTATAATCTGCTGACTCCAAACCAATAAACATACAAGTATTCAGGTTCAAATAATATTTGAAGATGCAACCATTATATATTCAGGAACAAATGAACAAGTTAGTACTTGGAAGTAGACTATTTTCCACATATTTAAAATATTTCACTCAGTGGGGCAATTTTGCTGGCCTTTAATTTTAGAAATCCTAATGATTTAAATATAAGCAGTGACCAATTGTATAGCACAGAGAACTGTGCTTAATATTTTGTAATAACCTACAAGAAAAAACACTCTGATAAGGTATATGTGTATGTAACTAAATCACTTTGCTGTGCACCTACAACTAATACAATACAATATTGTAAATAAATTTTTTAAATAAGTAAAATTAAATAAATGTGAGCAGAATCCTTATATCAATGAAACAATAAGTTGTATTAAAAGCTTGATTGGATATAGATTAACCTTCTTGAGCAGCTAGGTTCAGATATATATGAAGTAAACTTTTGAATATATTAGAATCTTCAAAGCCTTTTATGTTTTTTTGAAAACTCATTTTAAATCAGACTTTTTTCTCTCTCTAAATATTAAAGATATCAATATTGGTTATTATGTTTTATCAATATAAACCATTTTAAATTTTTTGAAACTAGAAACTATCCCTAGTATGGTTTCATTAATTTAATTAATCATTCAATACAGATCTTTAGCACATGAATATATACACTTATTGAGTAAATATTTATAACCTCTCGCAATGCCAGGCACTGTGCTACATTATGGGTATTTGGACGTCAATAAAACAAACATGATAGATCTCTTCATAGAGGTAATAAATGATACTTCTTTTTTTTTTTAACGCTATGAAAGTTAGGTTGAGATTGAAGTTGGGAAACCTCATCTGAATTATAATGTCAGAGAAGACCCTTTCAGAAAAAAAAAAAAGTAATTAATTTTATAAAAACTTGGCCCAATGGAGCATTCTATAAAAAGAAAATTACATATGGAAAATATATACGTAGTCAACCAACTAAACAGAGATGAAACAACAAAGAGAAGAATATATGACCGATGAGATTGAGAGAAGACATATAATTCAGCAACTTCTTGGCCAAGTTATAGACTTTAGATTTGTGCAAAGTGGGAAGAATTACTTGGATGAAATTTAAAGATAGGAATTGTGTAATTTACATTAAAATTGGACACATCTTACATCATTAAAAAAAAAAAAAGATGTATTAAAGACTTGAATATAAGAAGTGAAATCATAAAATTCCTGAAAGTAAACACAGGAAATAAGCTCCTTGACATTGGTCTTGACAGTGAATTTTTTTTTTTTTTTGGATATAACACCAGAAGCAAGTGTAAAAAAAGCAAAACTAAACAAGCAAAACTGTATCAAACTAAAAAGCTTTTGTACTACAAAATAAAACATCAATAAAATGAAAAGACAATATATAAAAAATAAACAACCCCCCCAAAAAACACTAAAAATACAATGTGATATTTAAAAGCTTGAATTTTATAAAAGCTTTAATTCATAATATGTTTATTAAAAGTTTTAAAATCTTCTCATGATGTCTGTCTTTAACACATTTCTTTGTATAAAATGGAATTCTTTGATCTATATTGAAAGCTAAATCCAGAAAGGTGGGACAACTTCACTAAGATCAAACAGATGTTCACTGACCAAGTCAGAGGATCGACTCTTGGCCCAGGTCCATCACTACACATCACCTTGTTATCTTCTCGAGTTTTTGGAGAGAAGATGGTTAGTGATTAACATGAGACAGGTGTTCTGACAAACAAGAGTATCTTAGTTCATTGGTGAAGGTCTATTGATCATGTTAATATTTTTTTCAGTTGGCACACAGCATTGTAATCTGACAATATCAGAGCTGGTTTGTAAATCAGACCTATAAAAAGAAATTGCCAAATTGAAGAACAGTCATTCTAGTAGAATTATTGCATTCTGAAATCATAGATATCATGGAAAATGTGATTAAAAGTATCAAACTTTTTCAAGACTCAGCACCTTTGTCTAACAAAAATGAACCCACAGACATACCAGGATGCCACTGTAGGGACTTGCATTCTTTTTTAAATTTTTGCTTTGCTTGGATGTAAAGATACCCTGTGTGACTGTGCCATCTCATACTGAAGAGTCAGCACGGCTGGTGCTGTTGAAAGAGCTATATTGAGAACTTTATTATGCTCATCTGAAAAGCCAAATCAGTGATTATGAACAACTTATACAGGACAGCTGAAAGTAGTTAAATCATTTTCTTGTAATACTCCCAAGATCTTAAAATGCTACAATATATAAAACGCATTCAGTCACTGCAGTACTTTTACACTCAGATGAANAAAAAAAAAAAAAGATGTATTAAAGACTTGAATATAAGAAGTGAAATCATAAAATTCCTGAAAGTAAACACAGGAAATAAGCTCCTTGACATTGGTCTTGACAGTGAATTTTTTTTTTTTTTTGGATATAACACCAGAAGCAAGTGTAAAAAAAGCAAAACTAAACAAGCAAAACTGTATCAAACTAAAAAGCTTTTGTACTACAAAATAAAACATCAATAAAATGAAAAGACAATATATAAAAAATAAACAACCCCCCCAAAAAACACTAAAAATACAATGTGATATTTAAAAGCTTGAATTTTATAAAAGCTTTAATTCATAATATGTTTATTAAAAGTTTTAAAATCTTCTCATGATGTCTGTCTTTAACACATTTCTTTGTATAAAATGGAATTCTTTGATCTATATTGAAAGCTAAATCCAGAAAGGTGGGACAACTTCACTAAGATCAAACAGATGTTCACTGACCAAGTCAGAGGATCGACTCTTGGCCCAGGTCCATCACTACACATCACCTTGTTATCTTCTCGAGTTTTTGGAGAGAAGATGGTTAGTGATTAACATGAGACAGGTGTTCTGACAAACAAGAGTATCTTAGTTCATTGGTGAAGGTCTATTGATCATGTTAATATTTTTTTCAGTTGGCACACAGCATTGTAATCTGACAATATCAGAGCTGGTTTGTAAATCAGACCTATAAAAAGAAATTGCCAAATTGAAGAACAGTCATTCTAGTAGAATTATTGCATTCTGAAATCATAGATATCATGGAAAATGTGATTAAAAGTATCAAACTTTTTCAAGACTCAGCACCTTTGTCTAACAAAAATGAACCCACAGACATACCAGGATGCCACTGTAGGGACTTGCATTCTTTTTTAAATTTTTGCTTTGCTTGGATGTAAAGATACCCTGTGTGACTGTGCCATCTCATACTGAAGAGTCAGCACGGCTGGTGCTGTTGAAAGAGCTATATTGAGAACTTTATTATGCTCATCTGAAAAGCCAAATCAGTGATTATGAACAACTTATACAGGACAGCTGAAAGTAGTTAAATCATTTTCTTGTAATACTCCCAAGATCTTAAAATGCTACAATATATAAAACGCATTCAGTCACTGCAGTACTTTTACACTCAGATGAACCCTCTTGAATCTGTGGGAGCTTTTCATTTAATCCCTTTCTCCTTATTCTGTTGTGAGACAAAAGGATTCACAAGTAGACAGTTTCCAACTTCTTGCTTTGAATTAGAGATTTAAATTCACATACTGTATTCAACCCAGAAAAACAAACCCATTTTAATAAGAGGTCTTTGTATGAGATACTGTGTATTTAGAATCTTAAACTCCCATTTTACAGGTCTGGACAAGGTGTTCAAGTCCTATGTTGGTTACTTGGTAGCTATATGTCTAGGAAATTTACCTATCCTAAACAGAGTCAGTTTTCCTATCTGGAAAATGGGAGCTAATAGTTGAATATACTTTACCTAATTACCAGTATTAGTTTGTAGTTTAAAGGTGAGTAAGGGAGTCTTGTGATTTAGTCGTTCCCTGGACTTTTACTCCATACTTCAAGAGATGTCTGTCACTCCAAGACTTTTGGTTTTAATTCATTCCCAGTGTCCAGATGTGGGTTTGATCTCCTGGAGGAGGGAATGGTAACACATTCTGATATCTTTGTCTGGAAAATCCTATGGACAAAGTAGCCTGGCAGGCTACAGTCCATGGGGTTGCCAAGAGTCAGACACGACTGAAGTGACTTAGCACTATCCCTATAATATTTCCTCAAAGCCATCTGCAATGTCATATTTCTGTTTATGATAGATACTACCAGAATTCCAGCCTCCTGATCATCTCTATTATCAAGACTCGAGAGACCCACTTTTCAGATCCTCCTCTGTGTCCTTGCACACCTTTCCAATGAGCCTTCTCCATTGCATCATTTCATTAAGGCATGGTAATGTGTTGCTACTTGTCTTCCTTGTCTACAATGCCATTTCCAAGTTGTTTTCCCTTCCTCCTCCTTTAGAAACTCCTCACCCCCAAATTCTTTATCCTTACCATAATTCCTCCACATCACTAAAGTGATTGCACATTTTCATTATTACCACTACTCTCACTGCATATTCAGCTGTATTTCTGTGATTTGTCACAGTAAACACTTCCGTGCATCAGGCTAAATCTCCTTGGCCTTCTCTTTCTTTATCATATCTCCTTGATTGATTGACTTGGTATTGCTCACCTTTTCATTTTCAGACCTATCAGTCTCACAATATCTTTGTTCACTTCTTTCCCTGTTCTCCAGTTATGTTGGATAAAATACACCTACTCTGATGAAAAACAAAAACTCTCACCTTTTTGAGATCTTCCTTCATCCTTACACTTAAACTTCAACAGTGTTACAGGCTGATAACCCCAATTTTATCTCCATCTTGAAGTGGATCACACTGAATTGGGTCAATTCAGTTCAGTTCAGTCGCTCAGTCATGTCTGACTCTGCGATCCAATGGCCTCCCTGTCCATCACCAACTCCATTGGGTAGATTTCTTCTAATAGATCCTGTCATACCTCAAGCATTTATGTACAACTAACTGGCTGATAGGAGTCTCCTCTTAACTATCTAAAGGCAGGAATGGATCTATCTTAGATATTCAGTTTTATGGAGGCTTGTGTTTAAGAAGGCCCCCTATTTCGTTTAAAGCACCATGGTCACCATTTTTAAGTTCTTAATAATTATGAACAAGGACCCAATATTTTCTTCTGTACTGGGATCCAAAAGTAGCCAGTTCTACCTTGCTGCTGCTGCTGCTAAGTCACTTCAGTTGTGTCTGACTCTGTGTGATCCCATAGACGGCAGCCCACCAGGCTCCCCTGTCCTTGGGATTCTCCAGGCAAGAACACTGGAGTGGGTTGCCATGTCCTTCTGCAATGCATGAAAGTGAAAAGTGAAAAGTGAAATTGAAGTCATTCAGTCGAGTCTGACTCTTAGTGACCCCATGGACTGCAGCCTACTGGGCTCCTTCATCCATGGGATTTTCCAGGGAAGAGTACTGGAGTGGGGTGCCATTGCCTTCTCTGCAATCCTACCTTGCTGCTGCTAAGTCACTTCAGTCATGTCCGACTCTGTACGATCCCGTAGATGGCAGCCCACCAGGCTCCCCCATCCCTGGGATTCTCCAGGCAGGAATACTGGAGTGGGTTGCCATTTCCTTCTCCAGCACTCCTACCTTAGGTACCTCAAATTCAATATGACCAAACAGGTTGCTTGATTTTTACCTACCAAATCAATTATTTCTCTCTTTATCCTGCTTCTAATATCTGCACAAAATGTACATAAAATGTAAATCAGGTAAGATCACTCGCCTCATTAAAATTCTACTGTGTTTTTCCATTGCATCTAAAGTGAAAATAAAATTACTTTGTATTACCCTGCATGATTTTTCATTACCCACCTTTCTGCCCTCTTAACTCCTAGCCTTATTTTCTTTCACTGTGCACCGACCATAAAGTCCATCTTTTTATTTTGTGATTATAGCAAACTTGTCTTTGATTCAGGACATTCTTATTTGCTGCTATGTTGGCATGGAATGTGTATGCCTATCTGTCTCTTCCTTGTTCTTCACATCTCGCTTCAAATGACACTCTCAAAGTGAGAGTGTGACATTCTAAGTTAGTACCTGGTCCACCACTCACTTTCTCAGGTTTTTTTTTCCCTTTTTTGAAATATTTAGTATATTCCAATTTATCTTGCTCATGTATATACTTATTTATTTTACTACCCTTTCAACATGAGAGCAAAGACCATGTATATGCAAAGTTTGTGGGTCTGGGATGAAATATTGTTTAATGGATTGGAAGTATGGGACTTCAAACAATGCCTATGACATATTAAATTTTCAATAATTATCATGCACTATTATATGAATTTTTATCATTTGTAGAGAGTTCAACTTGAAAGCATTATAAAAATTATATTGAAATTTGTTTTTATATGTAAAATTATAGTAGTACTAAAGGACTCTGAAAGTGACATTTATTACAAGTAGGTAATGCATGTTTCTTAATCTTCAGGCCCCTATACTCCAATTTCTACAGAGGATACAATTTTGTGGGGTTTGTTTGTTTGTTTGTTTGTTTAAGACCTCATGTGTTTAATGGAGCAGAAAATAAAAAATTAAAATAGCAACCAAAAACATTGATGAGAGAAGTACTTTCAGAATAACAAAGACTTCCAAAAATCTGATTCTCTTAAAAAAACAAGATTACTGACACATATACCAAAATCAACTTTTTTAGAATTCAGAAACTTAGTCAAAGGCTTACAAATATCCAAGAAAGTGTTTATTCAAGGAACATACCTGACTCTTGAAAAGAACAATGAGCCTTGTAATGTTTTAACTTGCCCTGTTGTTCTCATAACCCTCTTTCTAGCAACATGTATTCTTGAAAACTGCCAGTTTCACAATAGTGGTTGTGAATAACAGTAACCTCCCTGGAGGCTCAGACAGTAAAGAATCTGCCTGCAGTGTGGGAGACCTGGGTTTGATCCCTGGGTTGGAAGATTTCCCTGGAGAAGGAAATGGCAACCATCTTTAGTATTCTTACCCAGAGAATCCCATGGAGAGAGGGGTCTGGTGGTATACAGTTCATGGGATCTCAAAGAGTTGGGCACGATTGAGCAAATATAAATGGACTAGAATGGAACAACCAGTGGAGGGAACAAAATATGATTGGTGCTACTCCAAATATGCAAAATCCAGAAGTTTTCACTAATTGACTTTTTTTGTGTTAGCTCCTTGGAGCTTTCTTTGACATGACTTTTAGAGCTTGATTTATAAGAATAGATGATCCCGAAAATCACTATGAAAAAACAGAAATATCAGCGAAAATCATTTGCACTTGCAACTGCATAAGGCAACGATACTGGCTGGGGCAAGTAAGAGGTGACCAAAAATCTGAAAAGAAAATGATATGTAATGAGATGTCTGTAGAGTGATTTTGAAAAAGGTTTGGCATGTATCTGGGAATATAGAAGTACACATTCAATGTATCCTTGACCAGCAAGGTTCTGTGGAAGCCCAAATGTCTTAGCAGTGGCTGACTTTGAGGCAGTATGCAAGCAGGAAATGAAGGCTAAGCAGAATTATAAACTGTCAGAGCACTGAAGTCATGCTATAACACAAATGCACAGAGACACTGGGCATACACAGAGATTTGTTACATTAAGGAATTTAAGGAAATTTGTGACCACTAACTAGTAAGATCATTAAGCTAACCAAGTCAAGACTTCAGTCAGCACCTATGGGAAATAATATGAGCTTTATAGAACTAGACCAGAGCAGTAACTGAACAAATATTAAAAGCAATAAACATAGGAGAAGGAGCTCTAATTCCTGAGTTTCCAAATTATATTATCTAAAATGTTCATTTTTTTGAGCATAAAAATGAAGCAAAAATGAAAGCCCCAAAGAAACAGGAAAGTAAGTATTTTTCATACTCAGGAAAACTGTTATAAATTATACACAGGAAAGCAAAAGCAGTCAATAGTAACTGAACTTGAGAAAGTCCAGATATTGGACTTACAAGCAAAGAATTTAAATCAACTATTATAAACATACTCAAAAAACTAAAGGAAATACCATATAAATAATTAAGACAAAGATATGAGAATGATATCTGACAAAATAGAGACTACCAGTAGGTTACAATTATTAAAACAAAACAAAACAAAACAATAGAATCCTAGAATAAAATTTACAGTAAATGAAATGAAAAATCACTTGAAGGTCTGATCAACAGATTTATATTTAAAGAAGAAGCAAGCAGCAAACTTTAAGGTAAATCAGTTGATATTATACAATCCGAAGAACAGAAAGAAAAAAGATTAAAGTGAGTAGGGTTGCAGATCTATGGGACACCATTAAGCATATGAATATACATATAATGGCATCACCAGGAGAGGGAAGAGAGACAGAACATATGAAGAAATAGTCTGTGAAAGCTCCCCAAATGTGATGCAAAATATTAATATACACATCTAAGAAGCTCAACACATTACCAAGTAGGGAAAACTAAAAAAGATTTATACCCAAATACATCACAGCTAACCTATAAAAAGTAAAAGAGACAGTTGTGAAAGCAATACGATAAAATTATTTACATACAGGTTCTCCTCGGTAAAACTGATGGCTTTCTTGTTCTTTAGTTCCTAAATCATGTCCAACTCTTTGTGACTGTCTAGATTATAATGAGAAGTTAAAGTTAACAGCTAACTTCTCATTAAAGCCTATGGAGGCCAGAATGCAGCGAGATGACATATTTTACGTGCTGAGCAGACCCTGTGGGCCCACGTGGCCTTTGCTGCCCTGACTTCCACTTGCTCCTCTCAGTGCCTGGCCCTCTCATGCTGGCCGTGTTCACACTTCCGGCCCGCTCATGCTGGCCATGTTCACACTTCCGGCCCGCTCATGCTGGCCGTGTTCACACGTGCTGTTCCCACCATTCTGATTGCTCTTGTTCTCATGCTCACTGACGTGCCTCCCCTTGGCCTGTGGTAGCAGCAGCTCTGGCACCTGAAAAAGTATCTTTACAAAAAAAGGAAAAAAATAAATACATTCCTAGGTAAATAAAAACTGAGAGAAATTATATCTAGCAGACCTGCTCTGTGAAAATCCTAAAGGATATACTTTAGCCTGAAATGAGGATGATAACTCAAATGCACAAATGCAAAAAAAAAAAAAAAAAAGACTGATAAAGGTAACTACATAGGCAAATATAAGTATAGTAAAACTATGTATTTGGTTGCAGGTCTTTTCTTTCTAATCTAATTTAAAAGAAAATTTGAATGATCATTATACCACAAAGGGGGTGGAAGGGAGTGCATGGATCTATGGTTGAGAAAATTGTATGTTATTGAAAATGAATTGGTATTAATCAGAAATAATACTTTAAGTTAAGGAATTAATTGAAATCTTCAGGAGAAACACTAAAAAAACTATAAGACAATTAAATGTCACACTAAAAGTTATTTAATGAAAAGAAGGTAGTAATGGAAGAAATGAAGAAGAAAATATATCTAAATTTTAAAGTAAACAACTAGAAAAATGATAGATGTAAATGCTAATTCATTATGCTTTCCTGGTGGCTCAGACAGTAAAGAATCCACCTACAATGTGCGAGATCTATGTTCTATCTCTGGGTTGGAAAAATCCCCTAGAAGAGGGCATGGCAACCCACTCCAGTATTCTTGCTTGGAGAATCTCCATGGATCGAGTAGCCTGGTAGGCTACCATCTGTGGGGTTGCAAAGAGTTGAGCATGACTGAGGGACTAAGCACAGGACATAAAAGGTCTAAACACTTCAATCAAAAGGCAGAGATTGAGAGAATGAATGAAAAGCCTTGGCCTAACTCTATGGTGTCTACAATGGACATACATCATATTAAAAAACACACGCAGTTTGAAACATGTAAAAAAACATCCTCTGCAACATTTCTCTTTTTTCTAAAAAGAAGTGGAATTGTGGTATTAATGTCAGATTTAAAAACAAAAAAGCAAAGGAAAAACACCTTAAGATAAAAATAGTTACTAGAGACAAAGGAAATTTAAAAGTATAGAAGTATCAATCCATGAGAAAGTCTTGGTCTAAAGATGGTTTAAAATCGCCAAATAGCACATTAAAAGAGGTTCAGCATCATTATTCATTAGAGAAATAGATGTCAAAACCAAAATGCCTTTGATTGTGGGCTCTTCTATGATATTAATAGCTAACATTAAAAATACAGTAACTCAAATTCGTTCCTTTTTATTATTGTTCAGTCACTAAGTCATATCTGATTCCTTGTGACCCCATGGACTGCAGCATGCCTACCCTCCCTGTCCTTTGTTATCTCCTTGAGTTTGCTCAAACTCACGTCCATTGAGTTGGTGATGCCATATATCTCATCCTCTGTCACCCCCTTCTGCTCCTGTCCTCAATCTTTTCCAGCACCAGATTCTCTTCCAATTAGCTGTCTCTTAGTACCAGGAAACCAAAGTACTGGTATATGAATATTCAGGACTGGTTTCCTTTAAGACTGA
>SJYV01041268.1:0-19536 GCA_006410875.1 Neotragus pygmaeus | reverse complement strand
GAAGGTAGGGGCGGGAGGGGACGGGCGCTCACCCGAGGGCAGGCTGCGCTCCCGGTGGCCATAGCACCCGTGCCAGCGAGCATAAGCCTCACGGTACGGGCTGTCCGGAGCCCGTGGGAGCGTGTACCAGGCTTCCCGAGAGTCCGAGTTGGTCAGGCCCGTGTACCACAGCTGGCCGGCCGCGTCGCATCCCATGGGCGTGTACTTCCAGCGCGTGGCCTGCTTGATGGCCGGAGTCCAGCGGGGCCCCTCCTGGGACAGGTAGTCATCGCTGTGGGCAGGGGGCGGGAGGAAAGTGACCGAGCCTGCAGCCCCTCTTCCCTCCCTGGGCCTCTGTATCCTCTTTGCTGGCATCAGGGTGCAGAGGCAGAGGGCCTGCCAGAGGTGCGGGAGGCTGCCCCGTGGTAGCCTCTCCTCCCTACCCTATCCTCCCCGACCCCCAGGAACCTCTTAAATGCTTCTTCACCTTCTGTTGCCTCTACCAAGTTCCTCGTCCAACCTCACAGACCTGCAGGCACTTTCCTCCAGGAAGCCACCCTGGCCTGGAAGTGGTCTCAGCTACAGCTGAGTGGCCCAGGTTTCACTGTCACTGGTCTGGCCTGGGAGCCATGGGCTGGGATCCAGGGAAAACGTGTGGAGGGGCCCAGGCTCCCAGGAAGTGCCCTCACCATTCCTCCAAGTCCCCAGGGGCACCTAGGCGCTGAGACTGGCTCACATTTAAAGCAGCACCTGTGCCTCCTGCTCCAGGGGCCTCTGGTACCAGACCCTCTCCCAGGCCAAGCACCTCAGGAGGGCTTCCTGGAGGAGGAGGGAACAGTGCTGTGAAACGAGCCGCTCGTGCAAAGGTTGTGGGGCAGCGGGGGAAGATGTAGGAACTGAGGTTGGCAGAGCCGAGGGAAGTGGAAATATGCTGATGGTGACACTAAAACCTCAAGCAGGCATCATTAAAACTAAAGCTCCCCTTCTAGACACCCTGGCAGCACCACTGCCTGAGGGACAGAGGTGGGCGCGTGTGGTAACCTGGCAGTCTAGCTCCAGGGACGTGGGTGCCCCAGGGAATGATGCTGTGACCCCAAGATGGTGCCAGCAGGGCTGCTGACTAAACCATCTCCTATGTGCCTGCTTGGGGTTATTACCCCACAGGGCAAACCAGAAGAGGAGAGCGTGGCCTGCTGTGTCTGGGACACAGGTCTTGGGAAGTGGCCGTGGACTGGGTTTGCTGCTTGCAGGGAGGGGAACTGTGGGACCCTCTGGCAGGCCCTACCCTTTTGAGCTACAAAATGAACTGAAAGCACAAAGTGCACGTGGTTTGTGGAAAGGAATTTAAACAGCCTAAAACAACACACAGTCAACACAGTGTCTGTGTCGATTATTACCTCAAAAAATAAACACATTCCATTACAGCTGAAAGAAAAATGTTTTTTCCCTAATAAATGAAGCCTTCTTGGTCTAGAATCGAGACACCTACTGGCGTTTAAATGTGTTGTGCTTAGTTGCTCAGTCGTGTCTGACTCTGCAACCACATGGACTAGCTTGCCGGGCTCTTCTGTCCATGGGGATTCTCCAAGCAAGAATATTGGAGTGGGTTGCCATGCCTTCCTCCAGGGGATCTTCCTAACCCAGGGATGGAACCCAGGTCTCTTGCATTGTAGGTGGATTCTTTACCACCTCAGTCACCAGGGAAGCCCAGCGTTTAAATAAATAGATCACTGAAAAAAGGTCATCTCCCATCTCAGCTGCCAGCCCTGACCCGCTCCGATGTTCCCCCAACCCTCCCAGCCATTCTGTGCTCTCACTGCTGTCCATCCTCTTGCAGCAGCAGTGTCTGTGCACGCACCTGTCCCACTGCACACCTGTGGGACCCTGCTTCAATCGAGGTGGCACAGCTTTTCTTTTCTTGGAAATGCAGCACCCAAGGTACTCGCTCACCTTTTTTTGTAAAGCTGCATAGTATACCATTATAGTTTATTAATGATTAATGGATCCTCTAGTGGGTTGAAGGTGTCCAAGTTCTTGTCCACCTGGAATCTCAGAATGTGACCTTATTTGGAGATATGGTTTTAGCAGATTAACTCCAGAGGGGGTGGGGCTTCCCTGGGGGCTCAGTGGTGAAGAATCCACCTGTGCCAGTGTAGGAGACATGTGTGCGATCCCTGGTCCGGAAAGATCCTACATGCTGTGAGGCAACTAAAGCCTGCATGCCTACTGAGACTGTGCCTTCAAGCCCAGGAGTCACAACTACTGAAGCCTGAACACTCTAGAGCCTGTGCTACACAGCAAAAGAACCTGCTGTAATGAGAAGGCCATGCAGCAACAGACCCAGCACAGCCCAAAAAAGGGTCACGCTGGGTCAGGGAGGCCCTAACATGACCCTGATGCAGGCTCCCAGTAAGGCAGGGGATCTGGATGGGCAGGGGAGGTCACGCGATGCGGAGGCAGTGTGGGTGATGCCTTTACAAGCCAAGGGACCACAGACCGCCCACACCCCGAGTCAGGGGACAGGCGCCCCCTCATGGCCTCAAGAGGCCCCAACCCTGCAGACAGCTTGGTCTTGACCTCCCGCCCCCAGAGAGGGGAGAGGGTGTATTCTTTGCCCCTTGTGGAGACTGGTCCAGCAGCATGGGGTTCACAGGACCCTCTGCTCTGCCGGCTGTGTGCTGTGCAGGCATGAACCACCATGTGACCTGCACCAACTCCTGCCAGGTCCCAAGCCAGGCACGGGTGGGAGGGGATGGGTGCAGGGAGCAGCCAGGTTAGGAGAGGGGAGCCTTTATGGAGAAGGACTGAGGCTTGCGGGAAGCAAACCGGGGGAGCGGCACAGGGCAGCATGTGCTCACCTGTAGAGAGGCGGAGGGGAATCCACTTCCAGGGTCCCCCGGGGGACACAGGGCCAGGCAGCCTGCCGCCTCAGGGTCTGCATGTCTGCCTCTGCGTGCTTGGGGGCTCCTGCCTCCAAGTCCTGTGGGGCCATTGTTGACAGCGACAAAGGCCACCCCAGTGTCCTGGCAACAGCTGGGCCTACTGGCCCCCATCCAAGCCATTGCCTCCCTCCCTCAGGAGAGGGGCCCACGGTGGATCTCCTGGGTGGGGCCGGCCTGGGGCTTGGTCCACCCGTCTCTTTTCTGTCCCCCAACACCCTCACAGGGGCATCCTGGAACAGAACCAACTTTCTGAATTTCCCTTCCACAATCTTAGCTCCACCTTCTCCCTGCATCCAGTCCTTTACCCAGTTTTGAGAGCCTGCGCACATGTGTTCACAACAGTAACATGCCACCAAAGCCAGAGCGGATGTAACCCCAAACACCCACCAACCGCAGAACAGAAAACCCAAGCAGGGTCCCTCCGTGCTGGGGAACACTTCTCAGCACAGAATGGAGTGATACACTGACATGACCCTGAAAACATGACGCTCAGTGAGAGAAGCAGACACAGAAGGGCACCGGGTGTGACTCCACTGATGGGAAATGTCCAGAGCAGGCAGGTCCAGAGAGTGGGCTTCTGGTTGTCAGGGGTTGNACTCTCAAGAATCTTCTCCAACACCACAGTTCAAAAGCATCAGTTCTTCAGCGCTCAGCTTTCTTCACAGGAAAATGTGTTACACACGGACAAAAACACACGTGCAGCAATAGCAACCTATCTCCTTATCTTATCTTCACACTCAGGTGCTGTCAATAACCCTATGGAAGCCACTCGACATCAGCAGCAGTTAGAGGAAACAGAATCATTTGCTTACCGTTCTTTACACTTTTTAGTTCAATTTTATTTCTTCTGAATCACATCTTTCAGTAGTTCCTTCGGCGAGGTTCTTTGGTGCTAAATTCTTTCGGCTTTATTTTGTCTGAAAATGTTGTTTTAGAGGGAGAGGAGATTTTATTCTTAAAGTTTAATTTGCTATAGAATTTAGGTTAATATTTATTTTCTCTTAAGACTTTGAGGATATTTTCCCACTGTCTTTGGCTTCCATCATTGCCTGTTGAGAAATCTCCAGCTAGTTAAACTATCATTCCTTTGTTGTTAACTTGTGTTTTTTTCCTAAATTTGCCTTTATATTTTTCTGTCTTTGATATTCTGTAATTTCATTAAGATGGGTCTTGATGTGGATTTATTTTACTTATTTTGTGAAGAATTTTGTTAAGCTTCTTGAGTCTTAGGACTAATGTTTTTAGTCAACCACAACAACAACAAAAAAATCAATGAAAAAATTCTTAGTTTCTCTATCTTTGAATATTACCTGTACACCATTCTCTTTATTCTTTATCACTGAAACCCCTAGTAGATATATGTTTCATCTTCTTATATCTTCAAGGTCTCTTGATGTCTCATATTTTCCAACATTTTATTTTATTTTTTTTTTTAATTTCCTCAGATTTATCTTTTGGTATACTAGCTCTCTTTTTAGTTATAAGCCAGCCTAGTTAACCTATCAACTAACTTCAGTGTCTATACGCTTCCATCTCTAATAGTTTTAAGAGATGCCTATTCTTTTTCAGAATCTTATGCTTTATGATATTATTTCTTTTGTGTCAGTTTGAGCACACGGATTTGATAGTCTCCACCTGATAGTTCTATTAATTGATGCACTGTCACTCATAAGGATCTCTAGTATTTATAATTTTGGATTGTGAACTTCTTTTCATTGTGGATTTATCTATGGAAATCTTATGTACCCTAGGTTGAAGAAGTGTTTCTCCAGAGAGGTTTTGCATTTTCTTCTGCCAGCCGTGAGGCCCTAAATGATTTATATCCTGTTCTCTCAATTTAGGAGTCCCTAGCCTAGATGGGCAGAGAAGGCAATGGCACCCCACTCCAGTACTCTTGCCTGGAAAATCCCATGGATGGAGGAGCCTNTCTTCTGCCAGCCGTGAGGCCCTAAATGATTTATATCCTGTTCTCTCAATTTAGGAGTCCCTAGCCTAGATGGGCAGAGAAGGCAATGGCACCCCACTCCAGTACTCTTGCCTGGAAAATCCCATGGATGGAGGAGCCTGGTGGGCTGCAGTCCATGGGGTCACTAAGAGACAGATGAGACTAAGCGACTTCACTTTCACTTTTCACTTTCATGCATTGGAGAAGGAGATGGCAACGCACTCCAGTGTTCTTGCCTGGAGAATCCCAGGGACAGGGGAGCCTGGTGGGCTGCCGACTCTGGGATCGCAGAGAGTCAGACATGACTGAAGCAACTTAGCAGCAGTAGCCTAGGTGGGAGAAGAGTTTAGGGTAAAGTGGATACATATATATGTATGGCTGAGTCCCTCTGTTGTGCATCTGAAACTGTCACAATATTCTTAATTGGCTATACTCCAGTATAAAATAAAAAGTTTAAAAATAGCAATAATAATAATACGCTTGAATTCCTAGTCAATCATTCATTTTCACAAAGTTTTGTGCATCTAGCATTCAAAAATAAGGAATCCTTGCTTTGAAAACATTACAATAAAGAATAAAAGTCCTTCAGCTGAAAGGCTCTTTGTAAAGAAGTCCAGTTTGGCCACTTGGTATAGGAAGAAATTATACCTACAGCATCCAATGCCATTGGCAAGCTCCTAATAAACTGAAATACAACCAGATTTTCACTTTATTTAAATAGCTAAAACAAAAGCCTGAAGTTTCTAATCCTCCTATCTCTATGACTGGTCATAAAGACAAATTCTATAATTAAAGCCCATCATACTTCTGGGCAATACTCTCATTTACGTTTTTATGAGGATTAAATGGGATTGTTCATGAATAGTACTTAGCACCGTGCCTGAAACATAAGTACCCAATAAATGTTAGCTATTGGTTTGCCATCTAATTCTCACTGAATCCTGTAATCAGGTATTCTTTCTGATACCTCCTATGACTGCCCCTCTTCTTCTAGCAGCTAATAACATCTTCCCTAATAATCTATCACATAATTCAAAGGCTTTATTCTCAATGCTTTAATCACTGAGCTTCTTCTTTTCTACTGTTCCTTTGCCATTTATTGAATTTATTTGAAGAAAAGTACAAAAGTAGACTCAATGCTAAATTAAAGGACTGACAAACACTGGATATAATAGGAGTATAATAGCAGTATTATAACAGTCCTATTATACTCCTGAGTATAATACTATAATTCTGGCTATAATACAGCTTACTCCATTGGAAATGTCCAAGTATAATACTTGCTTTTATAATAAACTCTTGTAGACTCATATTTGGCTAATAACTCACCATGACCCTCAGGTCTCACTGGGTCTAAACATGCCATTACCCTCAATTATTTTTTTCACCACTATGCCTTTCCTTCTGGTTGATCTGGAGTAAATGTTTACATTATGTTTCCCACAAAATACGAGACTTCTTTTAGAGAACTGCTGCAGCTATCTATGAATCAGAACATCAAAAAGAGAGATCTTTCAAATATAAAGTTTCATCTGCTTGATATCACAATATTTTCTTTACGATAATGTGTAACTCTCAGCAATGATGCAGGGAATATTATTATGTGTGCATATTTTAAGCCAGTTAAAAAAAGGTGTTGCTAAAATATCCACATGTCTCAGATGAGTGAAAACATAAATCATCTGAGTGAGTCAAGGGTTTTGTCTTTGGGTGTTTTGCAATGATTTCTTTGAGTGATTCCTTAGGATAATTTTGTCAATGTCATCTTTGTAAATAAGGCTGCATGGCACAATAGAAAGATCCCTGGCCTAGAAATTAGGTAAGGTGGGTTCCAGCCTGCTAACTGCTGATCTTCTGTGGAGCCTCAGGCCATTGATGTGTTCCTTCTGAATGTCAGTTTCCTCCTTGTCCACGCTGACCTTTATAGCTCTGATAGTCTAAGCAGGGCACATTTTACCAACCTTAGTTGCATCCTGGGATTTGAACATCTCTTCACAATTCTATGTTCATGCAGTGTCTATGCTAGTGAGGCACTTGGGGTGTTCTCCAAGCACACAGACACACACACAAGCTCCTTCTCTTGGCAGACTACATCTGAAGGGTGTCTGTGTGATACCTTTTTGATCCATAGCTGTGCTGTCTGTTCCTATGAGTCAAAAGAACAGTTTCTGGTGTCTTTCATAGATGTGCTTCAGCTCTATGGAAATGCAACAGTAGTAACCTCTGTTAATAAATAGCTGAAGAAAATATCTCAGGGCTTCCCTGGTGGCTCAGTGCTAAAGAATCCACCTGTCAATGCAGGAGTTACAGTTTTGATCCCTGATCCAGGAAGATCCCACATGCTGAGGAGCAACTAAGCCTGGGCAGCACAACTACTGAGCCTGTGCTTTAGAGGCTGCTGCTGCTAAGTTGCTTCAATCGTGTCCG
Organism: Neotragus pygmaeus; assembly: GCA_006410875.1. Classification (NCBI taxonomy): domain Eukaryota; kingdom Metazoa; phylum Chordata; class Mammalia; order Artiodactyla; family Bovidae; genus Neotragus; species Neotragus pygmaeus. The sequence goes on along the minus strand of SJYV01041268.1, from coordinate 12,243 downwards.
ACTCTGTGCTGCCCCAGAGACGGCAGCCCACCAGGCTCCCCTGTCCCTGGGACACTCCAGGCAAGAACACTGGAGTGGGTTGCCATTTACTTCTCCAATGCATGAAAGTGAAAAGTGAAAGTGAAGTCCCTCAGTTGTATCTTACTCTTAGTGACCCCATGGACTGCAGCCCACCAGGCTCCTCCATCCATGGGATTTTCCAGGCAAGAGTACTGGAGTGGGGTGCCATTGCAGGCATCCACAATTACTGAGCCCATGTGCCTAGAGTCTATGCACTGTAACAAGAGAAGCCACCACAAAGAGACAACCAGGCACTGCAAGGAAGAGAAGCCACTGACCTCCATAACTGTAGGAAGCCTGTGCACAGCAACAAAGACTCAGTGCAGCCAAAAAATAAATAAAATTATAAAAAAAGAAGAAGGAAGAGAAAATATCTTAGCACTTTTGATGATGAAATGGCACAGGGTCCCCGAGATCATTTAGAAACCCTCCATCCACACACATCCTTCATTTTCCAGGTAAGAAAATATTGCTGCAGAAGGTTGGGTATAGAGTAAGACTGGAGCCCAGATTACTTGTCTTGGAGAGAGTGGAATTTTCACTGAAGAATACTACTGCTTCCAAATATACCATAGTGTCAGTATAAGGGACTAGCCACCAAAATGAATAGAAAATATAAAAATTTGTTCTCAAGGCTTTATGGTTGACAAGCAACTTACACCTCTATTATTTCAATTTTAACCTCACTGCAAAGAAAGACTTGAAAGGGTTAAGTGATTTGCCCAATGTCACTTAACCAGGCAGTGAAACAGTCAGCCTTGAAGGCCAACTCCTCTGATCCAGGTCTTATATGTTTCCTGGACTTAGTCCTGCCTTCCTTCAAACAGGCTGATTACCAAGGAATGAAGTAGATCTTTCCACTGCCTCTGGCAGCTGAGGGATCAACCTGAAAAAGATTGGTCCAGTTGGCAAAATACTCCAAGCTATTCACATGTTCTAATCTACCAAGATCAACACTATATTTAAGTTTACTTTTAGGAAACTTCTGAACAGGAAATCAATCAGAAACCAGATATTCCAGCTGATGGTTCATTTCTAAACATTCAATCATATTAATATGCAATTACATGAATGGGTGGTTCACACAGACTAAATCACTAGATGAGCTATTTTTTTGATCCAAATATTTTCATCAGATAATATTAACAGTTTCTTACAATAAGGAGCTACAGCATAGTGGTCAAAGCAAGAGGGTTCTCGTGGGCACATCAGGATTCAAACCACGGCCCTGTCACCTCATCACAGTTCTCCTTTGTAGAGTGAGATAAAGTTGTAGCACATACATCGTAAAGTCATTAAGAGAACTAAATGTGGTAATACCCATATAGGGCTTGAAATTGTACCAAGCACACAATAAGTTCTAGGTATTATTATTATTATTTATATAGTAGGGGTGTCATATTATTCTCATTTTACAAACTGAGATTCAAAGAGGTCAGTGATTTTCCTAAAGTTGCACAGTGTTAAGTGGCTTTATGGAAATTTATTTGCTAAAATCTCATTAAACTCTAATTTGACAAGATACACGCACCCCAGTGTTCATAGCAGCGCTATTTACAATAGCCAAGATGTGGAAGCAACCCAAGGGCCCATGAACAGACAAATGGATAAAGATTGTGGTATATATGTATAAGGGATTTCCCTGGTGGCTCAGATGGTAAAGAATCTGCCTGCAGTGCAGGAGACCCAGGTTCGATACCTGGATCGGGAAGATCCCCTGGAGAAGGGAATGGCAACCACTCCAGTATTCTTACCTGGGGAATTCCATGGGTTGAGGGACCTGGCAGGCTATGGTTCATGGAGTCTTAAAGAGTCAGACATGACTGAGTGACTAACATATACATATGGTGGAATATTATTCGACCATGAAAAATGAGATGCTGCCATTTGCAGCAACATGGATGGGCCTAAAGAATATCATGCTTAACGAAATGTCAGACAGAGAATGACAAATACTGTACAATATCATGATATCACTTATATGTGGAATCTAAAAAATACAGCAAAGTAGTTAATAAAGCAAAAACAAAGCAGACTCACAGATTGAGAGAACAAATTAGTGGTTACTAGCTGCAGGGGAGTGGGGAACAGAGGGGAGATAAAATGGGGGTTCAAACTATTGGATATAAGACAGATTCAAGGATGTATTGTACAATGCAGGGAATATAATGATATTTTGTAAGCACTAAATGGAAAGTTACCTTTAAAATTGCATAAAGTTTTGTCTAAATTATACAAATAAAATTGTTAAATAAGAATTAAAAAATAAGAACAATATAGAAACTTCTCTGATGGTCCAGTGGTTAAGAATCCACTTTGCAATGCAAGAGATGTGGGTTAAATCCCTGATTGAGGAACTAAGAGCCCACATACCGCAAGACAACTAAGCCTGTGAGCCACAACTAGAGAGCCTGATTGTCACAATGAAAGATCCTACATGCTGCAACGAAGCATCAAATAAATAAATAAATGTGTTTTTAAAATAAAAATACAAATGAACATAAATGCAAAACAGAAATAGATTCACACACAAAGAAAACAAACTAGTGGTTACCAGGGAAGAAGGATGAGGGAAGAACAAATTAGGGGTAAGGGATTAAGAGACACAAACTACTATGTATAAAATACATAAGCAATGAGAAAACATGGTATAGCATGGGGAATTATAGACATTATCTTGTAATAACTTTTTTACATGGAAATTCTTCATTTTCTAACTTCTTTTATACAATGGTTGAGCATTAAATCTTAGAGTTGACTTAGCATCCGTATAATTGATTTTAGACTATATTTCATGGATATGACCTAGGCATAATAACTTTTAATGGAGTATAATCTATAAAAATACTGGATTACCATGCTATAGTGATTACCTAAAAATAATGTAATATTATAAATCAATTATACTTCAGTAGAAAATAAAAATATTTCGAACATTTCTTAAAGATTACTTCATGTCAAGCTGAGAATTAAAACAAGAATAGGAGAGAGAAGAGGAGGGATGACAGACTGGTTGGTTGGGAGGGACCCCTGAAGGACCGCATGACAGAGCCCTGAACTAAATGCTGTCAACATTATACTTTTGCTATACTTAATAAGTGACCAGTCCATACCACCCCGCTTTACCTGAAGTGGCTTGGTTTTCTCTCTAAGCATGATGACCACAGAAGAATCAGATCAAACAGAACAACACATTTGTTAAGACAGCCCCTAAACAAAAAGTTCAGCTGTATCTAGGTCTCTACCACGTGACATAAATCTGTTTAAATTTGAGAGTATGTCAGTCATGTGAGCACAAACTTCTTAAGAGTTAAGAATACTCTTAGCTAACAGTAAGAAAAAAAAAGTCCATTGAATTATCAACTAAGTTCCCTGTGGCATTGCTGTTGTTTTAATTTCCAATCCATCTCGGGCTGGTCAATATCTTCTTTAACAAATCTAATGTCATCAGTGTAACAGCAATGTACTATAGTAATATTGAAGCCCTTATTCTCAATTTTCTGTTCTTATATCTTTACAGAGCAGTAAGAAACAGTTTGCAGACTGGCACATACTTCTCACATTTTGTGAAGCCTTGGCACAAGTAAAAGGACATTCATTGTCAACTTCATGAGAAATTCAGAAGTGACGCCAAGATCAATTTGAAGGCTCCGTGTCATTTAAAAAGAACCAGGCTTTTATTATTATTATTATCTCATTTTGCCAGCCACAGGTCATTGCTCTCTATCCTCAGGCTTGTAATCTAATGGCCGCAAGCTCTCTGAGCCCCAGGCATCACCTCCTCGCTCAACATTATCCAAAGCAGAAAGGGAATAATGAGGACAAGGTACTTTCTCCTCATGTGGTTCTGTATTCACTCAAACAGGAACATCTTGTCTAGAAGAGCCCCAAAGATCCCCCAATTCATCCAGACCTGCCCTTATACCCAATATGCAAAGAAGAATGGGATCTCTGTGGTTGAATGAGGCCAACAAGGATCCAATCCCTTGAAGCTCCACAGCACATTGCCATTTGAACAAAACCAGAGACTTTGGCAAGGAGGGGGTTTCCCTGGTGCCTCAGGTGGTAAGGAATCTGCCTACAATGCAGGAGACCCAGGTTCAATCCCTGGGTTGAGAAGATCCCCTGGAGAAGGGGAATCTGGCAATACTGGAATACCCACTCCAGTATTCTTGCCTGGAGAATCCCATGGACAGAGGAGGCTGGTGGGCTACAGCCCATGGGAACACAAAGAGTCAGTCATGACTGAGTGACTAACTTTTCATTTTGGCAAGAAATAACCAGGAAGGACTGTTAGGTGAGAAAAGAAGTATCTGCCACAGAAGTCTTCTACTCAGACCACGTGAGGCTTAAAGATATCTGTCCTTTGTGACATTCTGCAAGGATAAAGGAGGCACTCAAATTCTTTAATGTGATATACTCTTCTTTATCCACGAAAAATTTCTGGAATTCAGAAAGAACCAGGAGGCATTACCTCCTGAGCTGGATTCATGTCGATGTATGGCAAAGCCAATAGAGTATTGTAAAGTAAAATAAAGTTAAAAAAAAAATTTTTTTTTAATAAATAAACTTTGTAAGTCTCTTTTTCCCTGTTTTTAAAAGGGGCGGGACTTCCCTGGTGGTCCAGTGGCTAAGACTCCACACTCCCAAAGCAGAAGGCCCAGGTTCCATCCCTGGTCAGGGAACCAGATCCCACTTGATGCAACTAACAAGTCACATTCTGCAGCCAAGAGACCCCACAGACCACAGCAAAGATCAAAGATACTACATGACACAAACAAGGCCCCATTCAGCCAAATACAAAAATAAGTCTTTTAATAAATTAAAAAATAGTAAATGAATGGGGCTTAAAACAGGACTNTGGATGTGGTACAAGTTTTCAGTTGCTTAATGAGGCCTGAAATCCCATTTTGTTTCCCATGGAAAAACACCTGAAAGTTTCCCGAAGAGGGTTTTTTACCAAAAAAAAAAAAGTGAAGCATAACATATCTGTGGTTGATCTTCTGTCAATACTTGTTGTTATTTAGTCAGCAAGTTGTGTCCAACTCTTTGCAACCCCATGGACTGTATGACCCGCCAGGCTCCTCTGCCCGTGGGATTTCCTAGGCAAGAATACTGGAGTGGGTCCCTTCCAAAGTCCCTTGGGGAAAGAAGAAGGCAGCAATGTAGATGAAAGAGGACCCATTAGAGGATGTGATTTCAGCCGCTGTGCTGACTCGGGACGTGCTTTAGAGATGTGCAGACTGGCTTTGCGTGGGCGCAGCCAAGCTCCCGACCCCTCACCATCACCTGCGCACATCCGAGCAGCAACACGACCTACTTGCCTCCCTTGCCTCAGGCACTGTCTTCTGTTCTGGCAACTGGTGGTGCTTCTGAAAGACTCCATCTGCCCATCCACTTTGAGTTTCCATTGAACTGACATCTGGGATTCAAAACTTTTAAGTCCACTGTCAACAGAGCCTTTCTTTTAAAAAGAGAGAGGGAAAGAAAAAGAAAAAAAGAAAAGAAAAAAAAAACCTCTCAAGAAGTGAAAGAATCCAAACACTATCTAAAACAAAACAGAGAAACAGCATTCTTTCTGTCTTGTTTTTTAAATAGAGTTTTCCACACCCCCACGTGTTTATGCTATAATTAGAAACTGTGTTGCAGAGAGGGTGTTTTGATCACCCTCTAAAAATCTTGTTTTTGTAATGCTGACTTTACCATATGATATTAATTTGGGGAAAGAAAAATAACAGGAAAGCAGCTACAGCACAAAGAATTCTTCAAGGCAGTGCTGTGGCGGAGTAGAGGCAGTAATAATAACAGGGGCTTTCCTGGTGGTCCAGTGGTTAAGACTTCGCTTCCAATCCAGAGGATGTGGGTTCCATCCCTGGTTGGGAAGCTAAGATCCCACGTGCCTTGTGGCTAAAAAACCGAAACATGCAACAGGAGCAATGTTGTAACAAATTCAATGAAGATTTTAATACTAATAATGTATATTAATGTTTTCAAGCATGAAAGTGATGAGAGTCTTCACTCCAAGTCCACATTGACCCTTCTCGAGACTATTAATCTCCAGAGATCATTGTCCTGAATCCCAAGGCTGCTCAGGCCCTTGCTCTAGTCAGAACTGTTTTAGTAGATACTCACCCCCTACAGAATTAAGGACTGCCCCCAGATTTGGAACCCAAGCCAGCTTCAGTCATTTTCTGCAGGGTTGATACTGCCTGTCCCCAGGATGGGTTTGAAAATGTTTGAGAATTCTTTTCATTGGTCAAAATGCCATGGAACTCTGATGACTTTTAGAAGACACACACTCTCTAAGACAGCAAAGACCCATTCACCCCCCAGAACCAATAGCACACCCACTGAGAAACTCTGAGCCTAACTTTTCAACTTTTTGTAACTTGATTTTCTACTCCATCCTCTGTCATATCCAACTTGGCAGCCACCTAGACTAGTCCCATCTCTAACCTCCATTCATGTGCTCACACTGGTCTCTAATCTGAAATGTCCTTCCCAACTCACTGATCTTTGCCTTTCTCAGTTCTTCAAAACTCAGAATAAACTATCCCCATCCTCCAATCAACATTAATTTCTCCATTTTTGTGTTTCTACATCACTTTGCTTATACCTCTATACTTACTGTATTCTGCCTTGCATTATTGCCATGTTATTACTCTTATCTCCTCTACCAAATAATATATTTCTGGAGGGCAGGACTTGCCTTATTCAGCTTTTTATACCTGGAACACTGAACTCTCAGTGCCTGGTACTTAGTAGATTTGTTGAATTCATTTGAATTATGCTCATGATTTGTAAATATATTTTTCTATCAAATATATGTGTATGTGAGGACATTCTAAACTTTTCTTGCTACTAGTGGATTTAATATGTAAAGTCTTATTTTAATGGGGCTTCCCAGGTGTCCCTAGAGGTAAAGAATCTGCTTGCCAGTGCAGGAGACATAAGAGATGTAAGATGTTAGAGACGTAAGAGTTCGATCCCTGGGTCAGGAAGATCCCTGGAGGAGGAAATGGCACCCAACTCCAGTATTCTTGCCTGGGGAAACCCCGTGGACAGAGGAGCCTGGCAGCTACAGTCAATGGGGTCACAAAGAGTCAGACACGACTGAGGGTCTGAGCACGACAAACAACCACAAATTTTTATTAGTTCTTCCTAGGCAAAAAACTGTTTGAATAAATTGAAAAAAAAAATGGTTGGCTTCCCGTCCTTGTAACTGAGACAAGGTTTCAAAAGAAAGAGCCAAAAGGATTTAGTCTTTCAAAAGTCACAAGCAAAAGGAAAATGTAATTTTTTTGTGTTACTCACTGAGATCTTTGTGTACACATACCTCCTCAGATGACTAAACTTTACAAATTTCACTTGACTTTAATTCAACTTTCAAAAAAAAAAAAAACTTTTTAAAGTAACCTTTGGATTGGGATGAAACGTGGAAAATTTCAACTCAAAGTCAGATATTTTGTTTTTGTTTTTTTTGTTTTTTCCCTAGGAAGCTGTGTGCAAATAAAAACAAGGTTTGGCAGGAGCATTTTATAAACCACCTTTACCCTAGGACGGGTCACTGCCAGTGCCATATTTGTTGATGAGACGTTTGGCAAAAGGCCTGCTGCAGAAACACAGTCTGTGACTTGATTTTGCTGAAGATTTCATCTGTGAAGATTTTTTTTTCCAATTACAAAGTTCTCCCAAGAGGACATAGCTTCTTTTTGGAAGTCTGTGAAGTGTTGGCAAGTCTTGCCCTGTTTACCGTGGAAACTTGTACTTGGATAGAATTACAGTGTATGACCTGGTATAAGCAGAGATGGATGTCTGATGCCTGCTATTTTCTCTTCATATTGATTTGAATTTTATAAACCACAGAACCAGATCAAATGAATTTGATCTTTCCTGTTCATTCATTCCTATTCATTCAGTGGCATACAGTCATACTCATATAGACTTGAAAATAGATTGGCAGGTAACAGAACATATGTTACTATCGATATGTATAGATTTGATTCTAATTAATCCACAGATTGCTCTACTAAGTTGCTTCAGTCATGTTCAACCCTTTACGACCCTATGGACTGTAGTCTGCCAGTGTCCATGGGATTCTCCAGGCCAGAATACTAGAGTGGATAGCCTATCCCTTCTTCAAAGGATTTTGCCGAGTCAGGAATCAAACCAGGGTCTCATGCATTGCAAGCAGATTCTGTACCAGCTGAGCTACAGGGAAGCCATTTCACTCTAATCTACAGAGGGTTGTCTGAAAAGAGAGTAGTCCATTTGTAAGCATGGATGATTTAATATCGACTTGTCTATTTTTTTTTCCTTAAGAAGTTCTAAACTACCGTATGCTTTGAAATTGCATTGATGGGCTAAATTTTTTTAATGAGAGATAAAATAAAAAGAACCAGCCTTGCTATAAATTGGTATTCTGCTTTCCTCTAAGTAACTGTTTTAAATATCTGGCCCAGAATTGAGTAAAAAATAATTATTTTTATGTCTTTGGGAAATAGTTAACAGTTATAGCCCAGGATCTCATCACTTCTTGCCTGGATTACTGTAACAATTCTAACTTGATTCCAGACCACAGTTCTCATACCCTATTTCCAATCTATTTGCCACACTCCTATGGCACTGTCATTCAAGAAACAGATCTGATCACCCCAATCCAATTGTCAAGACCCTTCAAAGGTTTTGGAAGTACTTTTAGGAGAGAATGCCAAATTAGTGTGGCATACAAAGCTCTGTGCTAGTCTTCCGTTTGCCGCACACTACTCTTACTCAATATTCCACTGTATACATGTTACTCACTTGAATTTTCACTCAGCTGTGCCTCTCTACCATTGAACCAGCTGCTCCCAAACATATAATGTCACTACAGTAACTCCCTGCTTTTTCCATAACTTGCTCCTATTCAGCTTACAGCTCATAGGCCACTGTCTCCAAAAACCAATGCAAATTTTCTCATCTAGCAAGGGTGACCTCCACAAGTGTTCCAGGAACACTTGTGCATATCTTCAGGATGACAGCAATCACACAGCATTGCATTTTAATGACATGGAAGTCCCAAGAGACCGCAGTTTATCCTGAGTTTAACAAATATCCCGGCAGGTAGATGGTTCTCAATGAAAACGGATCAAATTATGAGTAAAGGGATGAATGAACGTATAAAATTTAGGGGTTTACTTTTTCTGGTTATACTTGGAGACACTGAAATCTTGAATTTGAAATTTTGAATGGATCTCAATTATCAGAAATTATTTTTCTGTTTTTACACTTTGAGAGGACAATGTAAATTTAAGAACCAAGTTGACTTCAAAGAAAGTTTAGGTGAGCTGAAAAGGGTTAAAGAATGCTCTTTTCATGGTTAGCATCGCCATGACTCAATGTCTCAGGAAGTATCCGAAGCATGTAGCAATTCCAAAGCACTGGATGCTGAAAAACTGATCAATGTGCTTGTTCCTTGTCCATCTACCAGTCCCCACATGCCTGAGGAAAAGTCTCCCCCTCATCATTTTCTAAGGAACAGACTTAAGTATGCTCTGACAGGAGATGAAGAAGATATGCATGTGCAACCGTTTATTAAGACTGATGGCAGGGACTCCCCTGGGGGTCCAGTGGCCAAGACTCCATGCTCCCAACACATGGGGCCCTGGTTCCATCCCTGGTCCAGGAACCAAATCCCACATGCTACAACTAAAACCCAGTGCAACCAAATAAATAAATAAATACAAGAGAGAGAGAAAAAAGATTGATGGCAGAGATCCCCTGCTGGATTAATAGATGTCATCAGCCTTAACAAGACCAGAGAGAACTCCCCTCTCTTCTATGACACCAAGGGTCACTTTGCTGTTCATTGTAGTCCACCTGAGGAAGCTAAGTACAAGTTGTGCAAAGTGAGAAAGACCTTTTTGGACACAAAAGGAGTCCCTCATCTGGTAACTCATGATGCTCATACCACCTACTTCCGCGATCCCCTCATCAAAGTAAATGACACTATTCAGATTGATTTGGAGACAAACAAGATTTACCCATTCCACCAAGCTGAACACTGGTAACCTGTATATGGTGACCAGAGGTGCTAACCTGGGAAAAATTGGTGTGATCACCAACAGAAAGAGACCTCTTAGTTCTTTTGATATGGTTCCTGTGAAAGATGCCAAAGGCAACAGCTTTGCCAACCAGTTCACTAACATTTTTGTTATTGGCAAAGGCAAAAAACCACAGACATCTCTTCCCAGAGGAAAAGGGATCCATCCCACCATTGCTGGATGAGAGAAATAAAAGACTGGCAGTCAATAGGCTGAAATGATCTCTAGGTTATGTGATTGGAAAGATCTTTATACTTAATTGAAGGTAATATGGCATGATTTGAAAATATGTGGGTTATTTTCAAATGTCTTTCGATAATTGATTTCTAACATAATTCCACAGTGGAAAGAGAACAGACTCTATGTGACTACAATAACTTTAGACCATGAAATTTTTGCACCTTGTTTTATGTCTCTGGATATGTCTCCCAGCTTACAGTCTATGGAAACTTGAATAGAATTTATATCCTGCTGTTGTGTGAAAGTTGTATAATTCTTAGTTATGTTGAATTGGTACTTTTCAGGTCTACTATATCCTACTTCTCTGTATATTTATTCTATTAATTTTTGAGTTTGATATTGAAACTAAAACTAAAAATTTATCTACTTAAAAAATAATTGTACTATATAGTGGAACCATATGTAACCGTGTTCTGTATTTTCCAAGTCTCCTGTAAATGTGTTACCACATTTTCAAAATTAAAAAAATAAATAAAAATAAAATAAAATGGAGAACCAGCAGGGACCTGCTATGTGGCAAGGGGAATTCTGTTCAGTATTATGTAACAACCTAAATGGGAAAAGAATTTGAAAGAGAATAGATGCATGTATATGTATAACTGAATCACTTTGTTGTATAGCTGAAACTAACACAACATTATTAATCAACTCTACTCCAATACAAAATAAAAAGTTGGTACTTCAAAAAAAGATAATGTAGCATGGCTAATTATTAATACAATCATCATTCAAATGATTTTGTGACCCTTTTCAGTGTGTATATTATATTGACCAGCCCCAAGCATCTAAAATAAAGATGGCAACTTTAGTTTGTAACCAGTAAAGAGCCTTTAATTATTCCATAAACATTTAGGATAAAATTATTTTAAATTCACTTCAGTACAAAACAATTAACAGTTAACATAAGTGATCTTCTTTAGAATGTTTGGTAAAACGTATTTTATTAACTTGAACTAGCAAGAGGATTTACAAATCCCCCTCAGATTTGAAACAATCTGTTCGCAGGATTTGTGACTTTTCCATTTGTTTTCCTTCATTCCTACATATATATTGATGGTTCAAAGCCCAGTCTTTAATTCCAGGGGCAATAAATTCAACTTTAGTCTGAATTTGTACTTCCTGACATCTTCCACCCAGTCTCCAAGAGATAAAAACAGTGCTTGAAATGTAGCCTTCTATGTAGAAAAAAGTCTATAAGGTGATATGAAGTGCAACAGAATCTCTAACCCCCAAAACGCTCCCTGTCCCACCCCCTGCCCTTATCAGTAAATATCTGAAACTGCTATATCAAACAGAAACATATAACAGGAGAGAATAGTCTCAAGATGTCAAAAGGAATTATCCACTGACTTAAATTCACTCTGCCTATCATGTTTCCCTTTCTGCCTTATTTGCCAGGAAGCTCAGAGTCAAATTTATTATTCAGTTATAGTAAGATCAGTCCTGGGTGTTCATTGGAAGAACTGAAGTTGAAGCTGAAACTCCAATACTTTGGCCACCTGATGTAAAGAGCTGACTCATTTGAAAAGACTCTGATTCTGGGAAAGATTGAGTGCAGGAGGAGAAGGGGTGACAGAGGATGAGATGGTTGGATGGCATCACCGACTCAATGGACATGAGTTTGGGTGAACTCTGGGAGTTGGTGATGGACAGGGAGACCTGGCATGCTGCAGTTCATGGGGTTGTAAAGAGTTGGACACAACGGAGCAACTGAACTGAACTGAAGACTTTTCTACTTCCTGCTTCAGTTAGAAGGCCCATCCCTTTTTCAAAATGATATGGACAATATGTGACCCCCCCCAAAGTCACATGTTGAAGTCCTAGTCCCCAGTGTGTCTATATTTGGAAATAGGGTGCTCTA
>SJYV01041266.1:0-13307 GCA_006410875.1 Neotragus pygmaeus | reverse complement strand
GATGCGATTGAGTGACTGAACTGAACAGAATCTGACCCCATTGTACTGTTAATTACCTCTTTCAAGGCTCTATCTCCAAATACAGTTACATTCTGAGATACTGGGGTTAGGATTTCAATAGAAGAATTTTGAGGGGATACAATTCAGCTCACCAAGTATTGATTGTACCAGAATTAAGCTATGTGCTGGGAAAGATAATGAAAAGTTAGAGATATCATGATTTACCTTTTAAGAACTGTGTAATCTAGTAGAAATGTCAGCCTAAATCCACAAGTCACATAGCCTTGAACTCTTGCCTTCAATGGGAAGCTCCCCAAATGGATCATGAGGCCTCTCTCTAAGCCATTCTAATCAGAATATATATGGCTAAAGCTATCCTACAGCTAATTACAAACATGTAGGAACACATATTGTGTGATAGCTATCTCTAGAAAGTAAGCCATTTCGGGGCAATGATCATTTCTAAGACATGCCATTACTTGAAGAACAATTGTAGAAATAAAAGAACACTATCAAGCAAGCTGTACCCAATTTTTAATGCCCAATATTTGCAGATAATTAAACTGAGATGCTGTTAGGAATAGTTGGAAATATTAAACCCTCCTTGTTTACTCTCTGTGTGCTTGTACATCAATGAATTTTTTTTCTGTGCCACTTCTGGTGGAATTCTCCACTATAAGTTTCTGTTAATTTATGTTGAGCTGATAAAATTCTAATTAATTTATTAGAATTACCACATTCATAATCATAGGGTTCTGATACAGAATTCCTATCTCTACTAGTGTAAAAAAGTATAAATAGAAAAAAATTAGTGATTCTAATGTCCATGGAGATCTCTGTATTTTCTTCATTCCTATCTTTATTCTAAGGATATACACAGGGTAACAGGAAAAGATTCAGTGGTTTTGTTGGAATAAGTTGCACATGGTTTGATTAAAGCACCTCTATCCTTGCTCTATGCCTAAAGTTATGGAATTACTCCAGTCCTTGATCCTGCAGAAAACAAGTATTAAATTCTAACCTGTTAAGAGATTGTTTTTAGCCAACTGAAAGACAAAGTCACATTAGGGCAACAGGCACTAATGAGAGAGAAAGAAATCATAATGATGTATTTTTATAGTGAAATACTTTATACAAGTGAACACAGTAAAGCTACATAAAAGCTACAGGAAAGAGTCTCACAAATGTGATGTTGAACAAAGGAAGCCATACAAAAAATGAATATATAATGTGTAATTCTATTTATATCAAGTTCAGAAACAAGTAATGGATGGCATGAGGAGAGGTTTCTGATGTGTGGTTAATATTTTAAAATTTTTGTTCCAGTTATCCAGGAGTGCTTACTTTCTGATAATTCATTGAGCTTGTACATTTAAATTTGTGCATTTATCTGTGTATTATGTCAATTTAAAAGAATTTGAAAAATGGTTATAATTGAGGAAGAAGCTGTAAACCAATTTGCTTACTTCTTAAGTCAGCTGATTATTCTACCCAGACGGGTAATTTTATAAAGTACTCAAGATACGATGTACTGAGTCTCATCATGACACTCTTGAACGTCTATATGTTGCATTTCTCTGACCATGGCATACCTATGGGAAAAATGTTTCTCTGACAACACAAAAAACACAGTGTTTTCAAATAAATGTTACCTTTTGAATGGTTTTACACCCCACTAGATTCAGAAAAGATTTCAGTAATACATTTTAGTTTTGTTTTTGCAAATAAAAGCCGAATCTGATCGCCTATCTGATATCTAACTCCTTACATACTTCATCAAGAAAAGCCAGAAAAACCTACCTAGCTCCCTGGTACCCTAAGAGGAGACTTTATACAAAAGTCTTGGCAGAACTTCTTGTTATTAAGATTCTAAAATATATACTAATTAGTACAATGCAGGCCCATTTACACAATACCCAACTTCAACTAGTGGCCAAACTTTTTCATCTCCTCCTTGTTCCACTTGAATTATTTTAAAACAAATCCCAATCTTCATATAATTTCATCTCTAGATACTTCAGTACTTAGTCTATCAGTTAGTTCAGTCGCTCAGTCGTGTCCGACTCTGACTCCATGGACTGAAGGCTTCCCTGTCCATCACCAACTCCCGGAGCTTGCTCAAACTCATGTCCCATCTAGTCGGCAATGCCATCCAACCATCTCATCCTCTGTTGTCCCCTTCCCCTCCTGCCTTCAATCTTTTCCAACATCTGAGTGTTTTCTAATGAGTCGGTTCTTTGCATCAGGTGGCCAAAGTATTGGAGCTTCAGCTTCAGCATCAGTCCTTCCAATGAATATTCAGGATTGATCTCCTTCAGAATGGACTGGTTGGATCTCCTTGCAGTCCAAGGGACTCTCAAGAGTCTCCTCCAGCACCACAGTTCAAAAGCATCAATTTTTTAATGCTCAGCTTTCTTTATGGTCTAACTCTCACGTCCATATATGACTACTGGAAAAACCATAGCTTTGACTAGATGGACATTTGTTGGCTAAGGTCTGCTTTTTAATATGCTGTCTAGGTTTGTCATAGCTTCTGTTCCAAGGAGCAAGTGTCTTAATTTCATGACTGCAGTCACCATCTGTAGTGATTTTGAAGCCCAAGAAAATAAAGTCTCTCACTGTTTCCATTGTTTGCTCTCTATTTGCCATGAAGTGATGGGACTGGATGCCATGATCTTCGTTTTCTGAATGTTAAGTTTTAAGCCATACATTGTAGTTATTGATAGCCTTCTAATATACAGCTTCCTGTCCCATCATTTTTTTCATGTAACTTACTTGAAGAAATTGAGCTATTTGTTTTGTGAACTAGCAGTCTAGATTTCACATGCCCTCCATGATATTATTTCTTTAACATGTCTCCCCACCTCAGAGTTTTTGTAAATTGTCAGTTGCTTCTTTCCTTAACTTTTGCCTGCCTCCCTCTTCTGTGGGGGTGGGAGGGGGCAAGAATATTTCATAGATATAATGTGTCTTTTCTTGGCATGGTAATAGCCATTGCTGATATTGCATGGGTCAGTTAATATTTAGAAATTGCAAAACAGCAAAGTTCTATCCTTTGGGGTATTTTTTTGTTTTTTCATATTTATTTATTAATTAAATACTCCTTGTTGCTGTGCATGGACTTTCTCTAATTGCAGCGAACAAGGCTGCCCTTCTCCGGGGTTTGGGTGTTCTCATGGCGGTGGCTTGGCTTGTGTGCAGAGCATAGGCTCGGCCTGTGGGCTCCGTAGCTGCACGTGGGCGTAGCTGCTTCGTGGCCTGTCCCCTGCACTGGCAGGTGGATTTTTTTACCACTGGACCGCTAGGGAAATCCTTTTCAGGTGTTTCATTTGTATTACTTGTATGTAATAAGAGAACTTCCCAATATCAACTATTTCGTTACTCTGAGCTATAGTCTCTATAGGAAAGAAAAGATAAATGCTTGACTCTTTGTCTGTTTTTGAAATAATTATTTTGTTTCCTATCATGCTCCAAAAATGTATTTACCTTGTTTTTTTTTTTTTTTTACTTGTTTTTTTAATGGAAAAGAAAGAAAGAAAGTGAAGTCACTCAGTCGTGTCTGACTTTGTGACCCCATGGACTGTAGCCTACCAGGTTCCTCCATCTATGGGATTTTCCAGGCAAGAATACTGGAGTGGGTTGCCATTTCCTTCTCCATTTTTAATGGAAAACTTCAAACATTTGTAAAAGTAGACTAGCACAGTGAACCTCATATTCCTGTCACCTAAATTATGCCTTTATATTCAGTATTTGGGTCTTCCCAGGTGGCGCAGTGCTAAGGAAACTGCCTGCCAATGCCAGAGACACAGGTTTGATCCCTGGATCAGGAAGATCCCCTAGAGTAGGAAATGGCAACTCACTCCAGTATTCTTGCCTGGAAAAATCCCATGGACAGAAGAGCCTGGCAGACTACAGTCAAGAGTATCACAAAGAGTTGGACATGTCTGAGCATGCACACACACACATACATTCAGTGTTTTATCTTCTGTACCATTCTCATTCTCCCATTCTACCTGGAGAAATATTAATTCATTTTACACAGTAGTTTGCAAACTTGTAAAATGTTGTATGCAGGTACTTTAAAATTTCTGTCTAATAGGTAACTATAGCCATTTTTAATTGCTGGCGTTTTCTGTTGTACTTCTTTTTTCTTTAGTCATCTTGCCAGAAGAATTTTCGAAGAACTTGCTTTTCATCTGATTTGATTCCCCAAATAAGTTTATCTTTTAGTTCATTAATTTAGGGAAAAAAATGCTGTGTTTGGATTTATATTGTGGTTCTTCTGCAAAAGACTTGGTGTGTTAATCGTAACTGTCTGCTTTGATTTTTTTAATTTATTTTTAATTGAAGGATAATTGATTTACAGTATTGTGTTGACTTCTGCCATATAACATCATGAATTAGCCAGAAGTACGCACATGTCCCCTGTCTCCTAAACCTCCCCCCAACTGCTTACCCCATCCCACTTCTCTAGGTTGTCACAGAAAACCAAAATGAGCTATGCCCATACAGCAGCTTCCCACTGGCTATCTATCTTAAACTAGGAACTGTCTGCTTGATCACCTTATTTATCCTAAGGATTTCCACTGCACATTTATCCCTTATTGTTTTTATGAAATAATAAATAAATAAATAAGGACTTGGGAGTGAAATAAAACTAAGTAGAAATAAAAACTTACTTGGAAAAAAAAAAAAAGATTTAGGATTGTCCCAATGACTCTCTCACTCTCATACCTCTTATTCCTGTACTACCTTACTATAGGCTGATTTGATGGACAAATATGTTTGCAGGAGGGTTCAAAGTGGTAAATTAATCTAACCATGCCTTCAAGGAAGTGGGTTAAGCACTGGTATGTATATCCTTTCTTGCAACATATTACTAGCTACAAACCAAATCTCAAGAATTTACCTTACTCGCTAACATTGAGTATTTTCTAAATATCTCTTAATATAGTCCAAAAACGGTGACTCTCAACCCAAGGTTTTCCAGAACAGGCATAGAATCTCTGTATTTTCAGATAATGCTTCCAGTTTGGGTTTTTTTTTTTTAACATATAGTTCTTAGAACCACAGAATTAACTGTTAATTAATGTGTCTAGCATAGACAACTTGGCTCACTTCTAAACTAATCTGTGTTCTCTCACAAATAAAGGCATAAAGATGAAAAAGATTACAAGGTTCTTATGATAAGCTCTATTCACTAAACAAGCAGACTCTTCCCTTAAGTAAACATTCATGCAGAGAACATCATACAGTAGATTATCAGCTAAATAAATAAAGATTTGCATTTCCTTACAGCTGGTAGGAGCTTCTGGTGGGAGCTCCCTTGGCAGTCCCCATCCTTCACCCCTAAAGTAGAACTACTGAGACCCTTGCAGATGGAACCTTGGTGCTTCAGGTGACTTTATAGACAGCAAACTGCTTATTATAGATCAACATCTTGTCTAAAACAAGCACCAGCTGTTCATCGAACTACACAGGGAGCTGAGTGAATACTCATAAAAGGAGATGGGGGCCCTGGCTCAACCTATAACACCTACTTTCCACTTCCAGTTTAGGGCTTGGGGCTTGGGGAGTTGGGTGACAAACTCCAACAGAGTGTATGTATTCACAGATCCCTACTCTCACTGCAACTGTTGTCCCTGAACTATACATTTTTGGGGTGGCCTTAACTCATTCTGTCATGATCCCTAAAAGCACTGTTGTTCAGTTACTAAGTCATGCCCAACTCTTTGTGACCCCATGAAATGCAGCACGCCAGGATTCTGTATCCTTCACTATCTCCCAGAGTTTGCTCAAACTCATGTCCATTGAATCAGTGATGCCTTCCAACCATCTCATTCTCTGCTGCCCCCTTCTCCTCTTGACCTCAGTTTTTCCCAGCATCAGGGTCTTTTTCAGTGAAACAGCTCTTTGCATTAGGTAGCCAAAGTATTGGAGCTTCACCATCAGTCCAGATTTCCCAGATGGGATCAATCCAAAGCAAGCCAAAATATTCCCTTGCACAGTGTATTAGCTGGCTAGAGCTGCTGTAGCAAAGTACCACAAACTGGGTCACTTAAACAGCATAAATTTATTTCCTCCAACTTCCGAGGGTTAGATGTCTGAGATAAGGTTGTTGGCAGGTTTGATTTCTTCTCTGTGTTGTGTCCTAGTCTGTTGTAAGGACACCAGTCATACTGGATTAGGGCCCGCCTGTCTGACCTCACTGGGAGATGGTGAAGTACGGGGAAGCCTGGCGTGCTGCAGTACATGGGGTCGCAAAGAGTTTCGGACACAATTGAGCTACTGAACAACATCTGACCTCATTTTTACCAGTTACCTCTTTTAAGCCTCAATCTCCAAATACAGTCTGAGGTCCTGGGGGTTAGAACTGCAATATATAAATTTGGAGAGGCATAGTCCAGATCATACTACATATTTTTCCCTTAGGAACTCATGACCCTGCTTAGAATCTTCAGGACCTTAGGAGCAGACTCTGAGAAAATCTATCTATTTTTTAATTTCGTTGATCGGGTCCTGTGCTGTTTGTGGAAGAAAAAGAGAACTGAGATTGCAGTGGTTTGAAAAGGAAAATTCTTAGAAATCTGATTCTCATACCAAAGATACTGAGCATGAGTTTAAATTTTATTTAACTCGTTAATGAAGGAGTTGGCAGAATGACAGATCTGGATAGGAAAGAATTAGAACTAGTTTTCATATAATTAGTGGACAAAGGGATTCTGAAATGAGATTTCTAACTTAAATATAAAACTATTTAATCTTCTGCAGTTAAGCTATATAGGCATTTGAGGTTCCCTTCTCTCCTGGATATTAAAAAAAAAAAAAAAAAAAGACACCCTTAACAGTTTTCTATAAGTTAACATCTAACTTTGTAGAATTGTTAGCTACCGAATCATCATTTTTTATTACCTCAAAGTTTTATTTCTCTTGCATGAATAAAATCACCACTTAGAGTCTAGTATATATTTTCATTTATCCTGAGTCTCTTTGAACAACTTTGCCAGCTATGGACCTTAAAAGAAACAGTTCTCAAGGTTGACTTCTGCCATGATAGCAGGAGGGGCTTCACTGACCTACTCTCTAGAAAGATCGATGAAAATTAAAACATAAAACAGATTAAGGGCTCTGGAAAAGGGCCTTGAAGACAAACAGCACACAAAGAAGCATATATTCAAGAACATCGACAAAAACTTGTAGAAAGGTCAGAGTCTGTGGTGTTTAAACCAAGATGGCTCCCTCTCTTCCCAGTACCAGCTCCCAGACAGACAGCTGCAGTCAAGAACATCTCCCAGCACACAAAGTATTTTCTTCCTGGGGGCAGCAGAGCAATATCTTTTCTCATCCTGCCCACAGCCATCTGTTGCTGAGGCTAAGACTTGAGTGTGGTTAAGGGGAAGGGATTTCTTTCTCCCACCCAGCCGCTAATCATGAAGTGGAGGCTGTCCTCAGATGGACTGTGTTGAGAATACTGGGGCCCTGGCACTTCTGCTCTGGCCTTTGAAAGGGGGTTTTGACCAACCTAGATAGTATATTCAAAAGCAGAGACATTACTTTGCCGACTAAGTTCCGTCTAGTCAAAGGTATGATTTTTCCTGTGGTCATGTATGGAGGTGAGAGTTGGACTGTGAAGAAGGCTGAGCTCCAAAGAACTGATGCTTTTGAACTGTGGTGTTGGAGAAGACTCTTGAGAGTCCCTTGGACTGCAAGGAGATCCACCCAGTCCATTCTGAAGGAGATCAACCCTGGGATTTCTTTGGAAGGAATGATGCTAAAGCTGAAGCTCCAGCACTTTGACCACCTCATGCAAAGAGTTCACTCATTGGAAAAGACTCTGATGCTGAGAGGGATTGGGGGCAGCAGGAGAAGGGGACGACCAAGGATGAGATGGCTGGATGGCATCATGGACTCAATGGACGTGAGTCTGAGTGAACTCCGGGAGATGGTGATGAACAGGGTGGCCTGGCGTGCTGCGATTCATGGGGTCGCAAAGAGTCGGACACGACTGAGTGACTGAACTGAACTGAACTGAAGCTGGGAAGGCCAAGCCAGAAGGACACTGGGCTACTCCCCATTAACAAAGACTATGTCACTGATGGCACTTGAGCCAGTCTCCACTAAGCCATTTTCTTGACTAGGCCTCCTCCTTGGGCCTGGTCTCAAGAGTCCAGTTTCATCAGGAAGCTTGCCAAGTCAGTTTAGAGAGACTCCCCATCCTTCATATCCGATCACTCTGGTCTACCCTCCACGAGTCTCCAATGTAGGTAAATGTTTTGATTTTTCATTGATTTCATTGATTTTTCATCCCATTGAAAACTGATGAAGGTTTCAATGGGAAGCATCAATAGTTTGTGTTCTAAGATTCTTTGAATGCCCTTTACCAGGATAAGGAATCTTGTATATCAAAGCACAAGTGTTAAGTGCAGTTTAATTCTACACAGGTTTACATGTCCGATGTGCTGGGCCCAGAGACAAAGCATATCCTCTGCTCTTGAGCTCACAGTCTAATCAGAGAGGAAAGCACACGCACAAATAGTTGGAACAAAAAGTGCTAAATGTCAGGATGGATTAGGATGAAATATTATGGGCTCACACAGGAGAAGTATCCAACTTAGTGTGAGCTGTAGGAAAGGCTTCCTGGAAGATGCTTGAGCTGGGTATCATAGAATGGGTAGGAGGAGGCAGGCCAGATGAATGAGAAGAGGGGCATCCAGACAATGGGGAAAGTGTAAGCAAAGATGCCAAGATAAAAAGCTGTGTAAAGTATGAAGCTGGAAACATGGAGACATCAGGACAAACTTTACATGTCCATTTAAGGAGTCTCGACTTTATCATGCCATGAAAGTGCTTTAACCTGTATAGTCAGTATGGCAGCCACTAAGTGCTTATGGAGCACTTGAAATGTGGCTAGTCCAAACTGAGATCTGGTGTAGGTAGAAAATAGACTCTGGATTTTGAAGACTTGATAAAAAAAGAAGAATGTTAAGTCTTTTATTAATAATGCCTTGTATTTATTGCATGCTAAAATAAAACTTTGGCATATTGTGTTAAATAAAATGTTATTAAAATTAATTTCCTCTGTCTTTTAAAATTTGACTACTAGAATATTATAAATTACCTGAGGTTCAAATTTGTGGCTTATAGTTTTTATAGTTATTTCTATTGTACAGTGCTGCTGTAACCCACTGGATGAAGACAGATGAGCGAGATTTCTGAAATCTGGGTTCAAAAGAGCTGAGCAAAGATCCTGAGCTAAATTTTCTAGTTTCTTTGGTGCATTAATTTGCTAAGGCTGCGATAACAAAATATGAGACTGGGTGGTTTAAATAACAGAAATTATTTCTTTCCAGTTGTGAGGGATGGAAATCCAAGATCAAGTTGTGAGCAGACTTGGTTTCTTCTGAGGTCTCTCCACTTACTTGCAGATGGCCACTCTCTTGCAGCATCCTCACATGGCCTATTCTTTGTGCTCAAGCATCTCTGGTGCTGCTTTGCTTCTTCCTCTTCTAAGGACACCAGTCATGTTGGATTAGGATCCCATTCTTCTGACCTCTTTTAACCTTAATTACTTCCTAAAGGCTTATCTCCAAATATAGTCACATTGGGAGTTAGGGCTTCAGCTAATGAATCTTGGGGGACACAATTCAGACCATTACACTCTGCACTTTGGTTGCTTCTCTGTAAAATGACAGATAATAATGTTAGTAGTACAGTTCACACAGAATTGCCATGAGAAATAAGTGAGTTACTATACATAAAGTACTTAGTGATTTCACATATGAAATGTTATCCAAAATCTATTACTTTTAAAATAATTTTTTATTGAAGTATAGCTGTTGTGTTCATTTCTACTGCACAGCAAAATGAATCAGCCATTGTTGTTGCTGTTTAGTCACTAAGTCGTGTCTGACTCTTTGTGACTTCGTGGACTGTAGCGCACCAGGCTCCTCTGTCCTCTGGTATCTCCCAGAGTTTGCTCAAATTCATGTATCAATTGAGTCGGTGATGCTATCTAACCATCTCACCCTCTGCTGCCCCCTTCTCCTTTTGCCTTCAATCGACCATACATATACATGTATCCCCTCCATTTAGAACTTCCTCCCCATAAGGAAATGATCCACACCTTCCAATAAAGCCAGAAATTTTAATTAAACAGAGTGCTATCAGCAAGGTGCAGCCTCTGCAGACAGCTATTGCTTATCCTTCTACTAGTGTCTTTTTTCAGCACTATTTTTTCCAGTTATAGCAGTTTTTCTCAACTACTCTCCTTTGATAAATATGTAAATCTTGTGCTCCCCTTTAGGGTTGTTAGAACATGTATAATAATGTAAATAACCATCATAACTAAAAACAAACGATAGCAATTTTTGAGAGCAAATGCATATTGCTTAAAAAAAAATTCATTTTTTTTAGCCACGTTTTCGTAAGGTGGTTAGGGCTTCCACAGTGGTTCAGTGGTAAAGAATCCACCTACCAGTGAAGGAGACACAGGAAATGCGGTTCAGTCGCTAGGTTGGGAAGATCCCCTGGAGGAGGGAATGGAAACCCACTCCAGAATTCTTGCCTCGAAAATCCCATGGACAGGGAAGCCTGGAGGGCTACAGTCCCTGGGGTCTCAAAGAGTCATACAAGACTGAAGCGACTGAGTGACCGAGCAAGCCAGTAACGTGGGTACTGATATGGGCACTGAGAGAACAGCTTGCGTGAAAGTCTTGCCTGTTATGCAGTGTGGAAGGCGCAGCCTTTTCCAGGTCACGTCTGCCCCTGCTTGGTTTACATAGCCAGGGTTGTGGACAAATCAGCTTAGCAAACATACCATGATGGAAATGATAATGATGGCACACGAATTGCTTCTCTTCTCCATGATAAACTGGGAACTGCTTTATCCCTAAATTCTCCAATGTGCTTTTCTAAATGTTTTCTTATGTAACTGACTCAAACTTATCTTCCTTTCATCCCTTCTTGAGATTTTTCCTGGCAAAGACCGACTATCAGGAAGGAAGAGTTTTCCCCTGGAGGAGTTTCCCAAAAGAAATTTGGGTCTACCCCTGACACAAGGAAAAGTTTGCCTGAATTTATCTTGCAGCTGGACGGGAGGGGGTTGGAATTTGTTTTTCTTGGAAGCCAATCTCAAAATCCTTGTCCTTTAGAACATTATCAAAATGAGAAAATGAAAAGTCGTTTCAATGTCAGCTGGAATCTAGAAATGGATTTTGTTATACCATGCTTAAAAGAACAAACAGGGTTGGTATTTGAACCGTTGTTATTCAGGTTCAGTGTTTTCAGGGCGTCAATTCTACATTCCAAGCAAAACAAGCTCCACTGCAGTTAGGCTGTTCTGAAATTTTACAAAAGTCAGCCTCACCCCCAAATAGGGTAATATTTTCTAAATTTAATGAAGTGAATATTTATTGAGCACCCACAAACTTCAGTGTGGAATTGAAGAAATTTGTACAAATTTGGCCTCGTCATTCAGATGTTCAAAAAAAATAGATAATCCAGTTGTTTTCTACCTGCCCCCAACTGCCTTGATGGCAACCTGCCAGAGACTCTACAACTTACTGCAGCCATGCCTGCTGTTTGTCCCTTTTCCTCTTTCCATCCTGTGTCCAGATCCTCATTGCCTCCTGCCTCCCCAGAGATCTCACTCTATTCGTGACCCATTATCTATGTCCACTGGCATATCTCTCTTGCTTCTTCCACCTCATCTACCTCATGGGGTTTTCCTGTCAGCCTTTTAACTGTGCTCAAGTCTCTCCAATCTTTTCTTTATTTATTTTTGCCTGCAACAGGTCTTGGCTGTAGCACTTGGTCTTGGTAGTGGCGACGCTGGGACTTAAGGAAATAAAACCTCCAGTGCTCCTTTGCCTTCCGTTCGACATCTCATCTTCCCCTTCTCAGTCAGACTTCCGAATAGAATGGTCTCTGCTTCTTCAACTTCCTACTCTCACGAGAGCCCCTTCTTTTGTGCATTGGATGAACTCAAAATCAGAACTTACTTGAAAGTTAAAAACCTATGCTCCCCTTCAAACAGAACACTTCCTTTGTGTTTGCAGGGATAGTGGCAAACGTGCACTACCAATGTGGCTGTGCACCACCTTGGTTCCATGGGTTGTTCTAAATGCTTGCTCATTCCATATTCTCCACGTGCCTGGCATCCTAGAGTGTCACACTTGAATCTCTGAATTTTTAAAATATTTTTATTTATTTATTTGGCTGTGCTGGGTCTTAGTTGCAGCATGTGGGATCTAGTTCCACGACTGGGGGTCGAACCCCAGGCCCCTGCATTGGGAACTCAGCATCTTAGCTGCTGGACCAGCTAAGAGATCTCCAGCTGCTGGAGATTTCAGGGAAGTCCTGAAATCTCTGTATTTTGTATTAGGAAATGAGTTTTTAAAGATAAAATAGAAATATTTTCCATGTTTTCTTCCATTCTGAGAGTCTGACATGTGCCCTTTCCACCCCTCTGGTTGAGAATTACTGATCTAGAGAGCCAGCATTTAGGGAAATAATCATTCCTTCTTTCTTCTTAGTAGACTATGGACGCAAGTTTTCTGCATCAGTGGTGATGGCATCTCCAGGAAGAATAGACAATTCAAATGCAAGCACAGCTTTGCAATTAGGGCTTCAGAATGCCAGGTGACCTTTTCTCTCACAGTGGAAATGTCATTGTCATTTTAATGTTTCTCTTTTAATTTGTGACTAAGAATGAATGTCATCACCCACCATCTCTTGCTCAGAAGAGATTACCAGTCACTGTATAAATAACATAGCTACCCCCAATTCAATTTCCCAAGACTGCAGACCTTTAAAGGGAGGTGATCCTTTAAGAAAAAACAGAAAACGGGGAGAGGTGATGTTCATAGTGAGACCAAGGGACATATGAAGATACCTCCTGGCTCCAAACCCAGGAAATTATTGGTCATTCATTTATCACACACTAGAGTAAATACTTTGTGAGGTCCTGTGGTCACAAGGTCAAATAAGACAAGGCTCCTTGCCCTGGTTAAAGAAAGAGAAATAACTAAACATTGTAAAAGAGGGTTTACAGAACACTGGAGGAGCACAACAGAAGGAGAAGGAGCCAGAGTGAAGTCTGGGCAGGGTCTTGGATGATGTAATAATCAAGAGAGTCTAGGTGATGCTATGATAACAGATAAACCCTAAACATTCACAGCTTCCAACAATAAATAAAATTCAATGCTATGGACCAGGCGTGGTTGCTGTACCATCTAAAACACATGGCCTCCAAAGTCTCCTTAGCACAGAAAAAGCAATGATCCTCAAAGGCCACAGTTCTTACTTGC
>SJYV01041257.1:471336-487416 GCA_006410875.1 Neotragus pygmaeus | reverse complement strand
TCTTATTTTAAACACTCAAAGCATTTAAGTGCCTGTTATAATAATGTGCTGAAGACTTTATAGGATTATCCATCAGTTAAAACAGTCTCTCCATTTAAGAAGTTTATCTCAACCAGCACTTGCTGTACAGTCAGAATAGTACATACATATTTACATTTTGTGTATGTTACAGGAAGAACAAAAAAGTCTTTTTCCTAGAGATGTCACATTTTGCTCAAAAATAATTGGTAAAAGTTTAAGCTGAAACACCTACTCATTTTCTACCTCTGGGACTCTTACAGAATGATAGGAACTATTAGCATTGTGGGAAATCATGTATCAGTTTATAGGAAGTCTTCCACAAATGCTCTGGCATGTAACAGTCTTGTTAGGTCTGTTTTCCCGTAGTGCAGTCCCTGTAATAAGCATAATGTATAGTATCTAGACATTATATGGAATAATAGTGAATCATTTCCTTAAAACCCATAACCATGGGTATTCATCACTTGGATTTTAAACCTTGACATTTGCATCTAGTGTAATAATGTCTAAGGTAATAGAGTTGAGCACTTGGGAGTTCAGTCCTCAGAATTTCCCCTTTCTTTTGAGAAATCTTTTAAGAAAATTGAATTTTATCAATTATTCTTGAAAGAGCATTGGCTCTGATATCTTTAGATTTCAGCCACTTACTGAGATACTCGTTTTGATCAAGGATAAGACATGAGCAGAGAGAGAGTTGTCGTGCTGTAACCAGCCCTTTTCTGTATGGAAAAGTTACTTCTGCTACTTGAGGGGCTTCTCTGGCGGCTCAGATGGTAAAGAATCCACCTGCAATCCTGGAGACCTGGGTTCAGACCCTGGGTCAGGAAGATGTGCTAGAGAAGGGGATGGCCACCCACTCCAGCATTCTTGCCTGGAGAATTCTGTGGACTACTGCTATTTAGTTATCGAGAATAGAAGTAAATGTACCCACTTTGTCGTCTTTGGGGCAATGAATTCTTTTTTAAAGAACTGTGTCAATAATGATTTTAATAAAATATTTATCAGCTATGTTAATAATGATTTTAATAAAAAACATTTAGTCTAAGTTAAAGATTTAGAGAGGAGCGGTTATAAAAAAATATATACTTTAAAAACAATTGCTCAGTCTCAAGTATTCAAAATCTATTTTCTCTCCTCTTTAGACTGATTGACCTGTCTAAAATCTCTTTTGGATATATTATTTAAATGATGTCTTCTTTATAGCATTCTTAATGGGGATTTTAGTAGTTTCATTGTAGATGAGTGGTGGAACCACATTTGGGGGGAGTTGGGAAGGGGGGAGTGGAACTATGGCCGTGCATAACCAGAATTCTTGGTATTGCATTTTTGCCCAAAGACTTATTTCAACTGGGCTATTTCAGTTCCTTGTTTTCAGATGTGATCTTTCAGTTCAGCTGAAATAGTAGATACAAAGCAGTGAGATCAATGAGAAAATGGTTAAGTCTTTTTCTGAATTATTTTTGCTTTTTAATTTACAAGATTCTTGGCATTAGTGGTAGTGTTCAAATTTGACCTGTTAAAACTGTTTGCTAATGGGGGACATGTCTTAAGTTTTGTGACTTGATAGTACCTACAAAATGATTATTTTACTGTTTCACTTATACCTCTCTCTCTATTACTTTGATAGGATATCTACAGGGAAATGGGCTTTGGTCACTATGAAGAAGAAGAAAGTTGTTGGGAGAAGCAAAAGAGTGAAAAGAGGGACCGACCTCAGAACCGAAGTCGTAGCCGATCTCGAGAAAGGGATGGCCACTATAGTAACAGTCACAAATCCAAATACCAGGCAGATCCCTATGAACGAGAAAGGAGTAAAAAGAGAGACCGAAGCAGGAGTCCCAGGAAATCCAAAGATAAAGAAAAATCCAAGTACAGATGAAAGTCGAAGAATCAGACATGAGTGCTAACGTATTTACTCTTGTATAACTTGGAGTACCAGATGTTCAGATTTTATGTCAGAGCAGTTAAAGACTCTGCTTGTTAATTTTTTTTCATAGTAGGATTATGGCCCTTTTAGATTAATACTGATTGTGTAGGGCGCTGAAAGACAATAAAGAACATTTTCTTTGTATACTTTTTTACACTAATTTTATTGTTATACATAAATCAGTAGTTTTCATTTTTAAAGTCTTTCAAATTTTCAGTCTTTATCTTTAATGAAGTATTTCATACCTGCAAAAATACACAATCATGTATATATAAGGTATAAAGAATAATAAATGTCCATGTACCAATCAGCCAACTTAGAAAATGAATATTGCTGGCATTTTAAAAGTGCCGTCTCCTCAAATAATTATTATTTTGAACGTTGTGTTTGTCATTCTCTTATTACAGTTTTACAATACATGTAAGTATCCCTAAATGAAGTACTAAGTTTTGTACTTTTTTGAAATTTATATAAATGGTATAATATGTGTTTACTTCTGTGACTGGCTTTTTTCAACTTAGTGTCTTCTAAAAGTCATTCATTTTTATTGCTATATTGTATTATATGACAAGTCCGTAATTTATCCATTCTTCTGTTGATGGATGTTTGGGGTTTTGGTGGGGTTTTTTTGTTTGTTTTTTTTTTTGCTGTTGTACACAATGCTGCTATAAACATTCTTTATCTAGGAATAGTTTGCTTGGTCATGTGATATGGATATTTTCATCTTTGTAAGATAATGCCAAATTATATTCTGCAGTGGCTATACAGGTTCATACCCCTAGGCACTATTTGAATTACCTTTGTTTCACATGATAATATTTCATATCATATATCATATCTAGTACTTGCTAATTTCAGACTTTTTACTTTTGCCAATCCAGTGGCTGTTATGGGGTATATTATTGTAGTTTCCAGCAAGAACACTACTATTATTCTTAGATTTGTTCTTCTATATAAAACGCTTTTTAAATTCTTTTTCTCTGGTTGCTTTAAAGGTTTCTCTTGATCACTGCTGTTAAGCACTTTGATTATGATGTGCTTGATACAGTTTTTGTTTCTTGGTTTTCCCCTTCATATTTCTTCTGCTGGGACTGTTTGTCTGTAGGTTTATGGTTTTCACCAAATTTGGAGTTTGGGGGGCTTTTTCACTAATTTTTTTTGTCTCTGTCCTTCATTTCTTTCCCTCTGGGACTGTGACTTGTATGTTAGACCACTTGCAACTGTCTCGCAGCGAGCACTCTTGTGCTCAGTTTTCTCTTGGTCTTTTTTCCCCTCTGTCTTCCAGATTGGTTTCAGTTGCTATGTCCTCAAGTTCATTAGCCTTTTCTCCTGAAGTATCTAATTTCTTATTAATCCCATCCAGTGTATTTTTCACCTCATACATTATATTTTTAATCTTCAGAAGTTCCATTTGGGTCTGTCTCATATCTTCCGTGTCTCTCATTCCTGACTCCTGCTTTCCTCTATTTTTGTTTGTTTGTTTTTTGTTTTGGACATCTGACATGTATTTGTAATTACTATTTTGACCATTCTATCATCTACCATTTCTTGTTTGTTTCTACTGGTTTTTTTCCCTGTCATTATTAGGTTGTAATTTCCTTCTTTGTATGCCTGATAACTTGGATTTTACATTGTTGAGTTCTGGAGCTTATTCCTTTAAATATGTTGAGCTTTGTTCTGGGAGATGGTTACTTAGAAGCAGTTTGATCCTTTCATAGCTTGCTTTTACACTTAATGATCTAGGACCAGAACAGCCTTTAATCTAGAGCTAGTTTGGCTCACTGCTGAGGTAATAACCCTTCTGAATAATCCTCCTTCCGCCTGGTTTATAATGAGTTTTCTCCACTCTGGCTATGGAGAATGAGAACTCTTCTGAGCCCTGTATGAACTTGAATTTTACCACTTATTCCTTTTTGGTGGTTCTTCCCCACCTCTGGGTAGTTTTCTTAAGTGTATACACTGTTTGGCTGAAGCCTCGGGGGAACTCTGCAGATCGGGAATTCTCCCTTTGTAGCTCCCTCCTCTCTCCAGTACTCAGTGTATGTATTAGTCGCTCAGTCGTGTCCAACTCTGTGACCCCATGGACTGGGGCCTGCCAGGCCTCTCTGTTCATGGGATTTCCCAGGCAAGAAGACTGGAGTGGGCTGCCATTTCCAGTACTCTGCCCTACAGATTTTACCTTGGTGTCCTAAATGCTCCACTGGGGGAACGCCCGGGCTCTCCCTGCAGTTAGTTCGGGCAATGGTAGAACTTTCCCTGTTTGTTCTCTCAAGAGTTACTGTCCTGCACAGTTGTCCAGTGTCTGAAAAAGTCTGTTGTATATATTTTGTACAGGTGTTGCATTGGTTAATATGGAAAAGGGAAATCCTGCCCCTGTTAACTCCGTTTTGCCCAGAGCGGAAGTCGCATTGTTTGAATGTGCATTTCCTAAATGCTGAAAGGTTGAGTGAGCTTCTTTTCACATATATTCATTTCCTGAATGCTCTCAGTGAAAAGCTTATTTCATGTCTTTTGCGCATTTTATATTATGTTATTGCCTTTTTATGTTTCCTTAAGGAGTTAGATTGTGGATACTAAATGTTGTAAACATTTCTCCCCATTCGTGGTTACATTTTTACCTGTTGATGCCTTTGGAAGAGCACAAGTTGTAAATTCCGCCTCTCCCCACCTTTCTCCCCTGAACTTTTTAATATGAAAGGTTTCATTCATGTGTAGAAACACATAAACATAACAAACCTCCATATATACTCCATCCAGATTAAACAGTAACATTTTGTGGTTGAATAATTTTGAAGTAAATTGAAAACATGATATTTCACCTTTCAGTGTTTCACCATGCATTTTCTACAAAGTGTCCTCTATAACCACGACAGTATTGTCACACTGAAAACAAACAACAATCTTAATTATGTAACACATACTCAGATTTCTCCCATTGTCCCAGGGATGTCATTTTTTGATGTTGATTTGTTTTTAAACCCAGGCTCAACCATGCTTCATGCAGTGCTTGTTGCTGTCATTTTATTCTCTTGATCTAAAAGAGTTTCCTGCCATCCTTCCACCCTAGCCACTTTTGTTTGTTTTTTTAATGACACTGAAGAGTTCAGGCCAGTTGCTTTGTAGAATATTCCACATTCTGAAATTATTTGATGATATCTTCATGGTGTCCTCCATCCTTTCTGCTTTTTATAAGCTGTGAGTTAAGTCTAGATATTTGATGAAAATTAGGTTATTCATCTTAGACAAATTTTTAAGTTTAATGTCAAATTTATTAACCTTTCCCTGTATGTTTTGTGCTTTTTGTATTTTGTTGAAGAAATCCTTAATAAAAATATTCTGCTATATTCCCAAAGTATAAAGTTTTGTTTTTTACATTCAGTCCATATTGAATTGTTTGTATGTATGTGTGTGGTGTGATAATAGGGATTTAAATTCACTGTTCCCTCCAACATATGGCTCAAATCAGTTGTCCAAAATCTATTATGAAGTGAAAGTCGCTCAGCTGTGTCCGACTGTTTGCGACCCCATGGACTATACAGTCCATGGAGTTCTCCAGGCCAGAATACTGGAGTGGGTAGCTGTTCCCTTTTCCAGGGGATCTTCCCAACCTAGGAATTGAACTGGGGTCTCCCACATTGTAGGCAGATTCTTTACCAGCTGAGTGAGCCACGAGGGAAATAATGCTTTTTAAAAACCTGTTAGGAATAGTTCATCTATTTCTCATTGATCTGTCATAAGTTTCTATAGATTTATGTGTGGGTTTTGCTTCATGGGCTCTGTTCCATTTGTTTATTGATTGTTTATTCCAACACGAAAACCAATATCTACACTTCTATGGCTTTAAAGAAGTCTTGACATTTAAGCAGCACCCCCTCGCTCCCCGCCCTCACCCGCTGCCCGCCCCCCAGCTGTCTGTTTCATAGCAATGCTGTGGCAATTTTTTCTGTATATTTGGAACCAACTTGTTAGGTTTCCCAAAGGATTCTGTTGCTACTTCAACTGTATTGATATTCAAACAGTAAATCACTTTATGGCAACAACATCTTCATATATCTTCCTAGTCAGACAGGCTGTGTGTGTGTGTGTGTATGTGTGTATGCAAGCATGTGCTCAGTTGTATCCAACTCTTTGTGATCCATGTACTGTAGCCCACCAGGCTCCTCTGTCCATGGGACTTCCCAGGCAAGAATACTGGAGTAAGTTACCGTTTCCTTTTCCAGGGGATCTTCCAACCCAGGGATCAAACATGAGTCTCTGGCATCTCCTGCATTGGCAGGCAGATTCTTTACCACTGTACCACCTGAGAGGCCCAAAGATAGCGAACCCCTCAATTTAATTCTTAGAATTTTCTTTTGAAAGCTTTCGAACATCTTTTGTTAGATTTACTGCTAGTTAATCATTTATGTTCTAATATAAATGATATCTTACAAATAATTTTTTCTGTTTCTTGACCAAAGAAGTTATATTTTTGATTAAATATCCCTGGAACATCCAGCCATTTTACTACAAGTCTTACATTATCTGTATGGTTTTCTTTGGTCTTTTATATGGACAATAAGTGACAGTGGTATTCGTATAGTGCTTGCTGGCTAAAATTTCTAGTACTGTGATAAAACTTTCCTATAATCTTTCTTTTCTTTTTTATTCTTAACCGGATATGATGTCCACATTATAGAGTAAATTTTTGACTGTTCCCTTTTTTTAAAATTAAATAGAATAGAAAGATTGAAATAGCTCTTCCTTGAATGTTGGATAGAGGGTGCCTACAAAATTGACCTTAGCATTTCTTTTGTGAGAAAATTTAATGATTAAATTTCTGTGGTTATAGAATTCTTGGCTTTTCTGTTACTCTCAAAGAGTTTACTCACTTTTGTTACTTTGTCTTTCTGTAAATGTTTTGTTTTCATTGATGTTTTCAATTTATGTGAAGATACTTGGAGAACACCTAGCTGATCTTTTTTCCTGCCCTTTTAATTTTGTCTTACTTGATCCTAATGTTTTAGTGTCTCAGAAACAGCACATAGCAAAATGGGTTATGTTTACTCTGATCGTAACTGATGAGTTTAATCCTGATTATTTACTAACGTATTTGGATTTATTCCTACCACCTTATCTTGTGCTTTTGGGGGTTTTTGTTTTCCCTTCATTTTCTTTTGGATTAATTTAAAAACATTAAAAAATATTCTGCCCTCTTCCTCCTCATCTTCTTTGTCCTGGGGAATTGCCTTTGAATTTCCCATCCATACTTAAAATGTAAGGTGATACTTTGAAGATATTAGACATCTTTAAAGTTAAAATCACTGCTTTTCTAATTTTGTGCTATAATCCTCCAGTGTTTTAGTCTCAGCTTATGATTTAGTCCGTATTGTTATTAGCATTTTTATACAGGTAACTGTTAGATTTACCCATATGTTAATCATTTCTTTTACCCTCCGTTCTTGCATCTCAGATCTTCCACATAGTATCATTTTCCATTTTTCTGAAGCACAACCTTTGACATTTCCTTGCATGTGCGTACTAAGTCGCCTCAGTCATGTTTGATTCTTTGCAGTGCTATTGTAGCCCCCTAGGCTCCTCTGTCCGTGGGATTTCCCTGGCAAGAATACTGAAGTGGGTTGCCATTTCCTTTTCCAGGGGAACTTCCTGACCCAGAGATGAAAACTTGCCTCTCTTATATCTCCTGCGTTGGCAGGCGGGTTCTTTACCACCAGTGTCACCTGGAAAACTGGCCATAAAAACAAATTAACTGCTGATACATAGCTTCCCATTTAAAATTTTTGAGAATTTGAATCTTTAGATTTTTTTCTGCTAACATATATAGTGGCTTCTTTTTTATGTGTTTCTGATTTTTTCTTTTTAACGTAATTTGGGACTCTGACTGCAAGGAGATCCAACCAGTCCATTCTGCAGGAGATCAGCCCTGGGATTTCTTTGGAAGGAATGATGCTAAAGCTGAAACTCCAGTACTTTGGCCACCTCATGCGAAGAGTTGACTCATTGGAAAGACTTTGATGCTGGGAAGGATTGGGGGCAGGAGGAGAAGGGGACGACAGAGGATGAGATGGCTGGATGGCATCACTGACTCGATGGATGTGAGTCTGAGTGAACTCTGGGAGTTGGTGATGGACAGGGAGGCCTGGCGTGCTGAGATTCATGGGGTCGCAAAGAGTCAGACANAAGGGGACGACAGAGGATGAGATGGCTGGATGGCATCACTGACTCGATGGATGTGAGTCTGAGTGAACTCTGGGAGTTGGTGATGGACAGGGAGGCCTGGCGTGCTGAGATTCATGGGGTCGCAAAGAGTCAGACACGACTGAGCGACTGAACTGAACTGAAGGTATCTAAACAGGATGCTTTTCTCTACAGAAGATTTACATCTGTTTTTTAGTCTTCAGGTGATGCTGTCACCTAGGGCCACTTTAATTTCTTGGCTTACAATTTCCATGTGCATACATAGTGTGAATTTTGAACCATAAAACATAGAGTATACAAAATATCAAGGGAAATAAATCTGTTATTATGATCTATCTCCATTTCCATCCTTGCAGATCTGGGAAGATGCTTGCAGATTCCCCCCCGCCTCCGCCACCTCGGCCTAGTCCTCTGATGGAGAGCCCTTCATGTGAAAATCATGTGGCCTGAGGCCCTTAGTCCCCAGAGCTCTACCTTCATGGCTGGTGGTTAACTTATCATTTTGTTCATATATTTTCGGTCTTGAGGAAATTCCCCCAACTGTCTTACAGTCTCAGTGCACTTAAAGTGCGATTGCCATAACTTATCTTGATTTATCTGGCATGTGGATGTTTTACAGAGAGTAGCAAGAGAGGAATGGAGGTGTTACAGTTCAGAATATCCAGGCAACTATACTGCCTGGAAACTCCCATGGACGGAGGAGCCTGGTGGGCTGCAGTCCATGGGGTCGCGAAGAGTCAGACACAGCTGAGCGACTTCACTTTCACTTTTCACTTTCATGCATTGGAGAAGGAAATAGCAACCCACTTAAGCGTTCTTGCCTGGAGAATCCCAAGGACAGAGGAGCCTGGTAGGCTGCAGTCTACGGGGTCGCACAGAGTCAGACACAACTGAATCAACTTAGCAGCAGCAACATACTGCTAAGAGCAGGTGTCTCTCTGGTAGCATATGTAATTCTTAGGCATCAATAGAAGAAAGCCGTATAGACATTGCATAAAAAACTATCATCCTGAATATAGAAAGGTAAGATTCTAAATTACAGAAGATGAATACAGAAGATTCTAAATTTGTTCTGAATGAATGAATGATCAAGGAAGAAATGATGATTGACTATGATAGAAGTCTTGAGAAGCAATAACTTACTGACAACTGAAATTTGAATTCAGTAAGTTCAGTGGGAAAAATAAAAGTAGTAAAAATTTCTGAACCTATTGTTTCAAGGAAAAGCTATCCTTAATTGCCACAGATGATATTTTAGGTGTGAAAGACTCTAGTTTTAGCAAAGATGTCTGTTTGGAAACACTAAGTCCTNAATTTGAATTCAGTAAGTTCAGTGGGAAAAATAAAAGTAGTAAAAATTTCTGAACCTATTGTTTCAAGGAAAAGCTATCCTTAATTGCCACAGATGATATTTTAGGTGTGAAAGACTCTAGTTTTAGCAAAGATGTCTGTTTGGAAACACTAAGTCCTGTTAATCAGACACTGTTTTTAATGGTGGTGACCTCTAAATAGAATGTCCATCAAGTCTCCTTGACTAGATACAAGGCTATCATGGTGCTATGTTGCTACAACTAACATCTAGGGTGAAGTGACTGTGTTTCCTGCTTCTGTTTTGCTTCTCTAGGTATTAGGTGAACTCTTAGGTCAGGCTCCAGTAATATCTTACTTTTCTTTTAAAAAAGTAGCTATAGGTATATATATTTATCTTTCAGAGGGAAAAAATAGCCATTATGAGACTAAAATTGCTCATTACTTATAACTTTGCTGTCAAGTTTCAGATGTGATCTCCCTTACCAGTTGAATTTTCAAAGATTTTGAATAGAACTATTAAAGGCTAAAAGAAGAGAAACTTTAAGTAGGTCCACACTTTCACAAATGTCTCTTAATGTATTAGTTGCTTTTTAGTTACCGAAGATATATTTCATACCTATGTTTTCCACTCATCATAAAAAGCTTTCAGTCTCAAGTTTGACATTTCTTACTTGCATCAAGACTGAGTCACAAAGAATATATTACAGATAGTAAAATCGAAATCACGGAAGACTTACCTTTCAGTGGCTGTTGCTATGAAACCATGTTTTGATGGGAAATTTTAGAGAAGTTTGTGCTTCCTGTTGTTAAATGATAGAATATGGAGATCCCCTTAACTTTCAAAATTGCCCTTTTTTAAAAGCAAGTAACCTCAATTATTCTTTCTAATGGGACAGACACTCTTTCTTCTAACCCTATCTTACTTACTCAGAACTGCTAATTAGGTTTAATTTTATCTTTGCTTCCTCTCCTTGCATGTTGAAAAGGCAGCTGCGCAGAGTTTTGGAGAGATGTTTTATGTGCAATTACAAGATTGTATTGCTATTATTTATTTTTACCTAGGACACGAGGATGCTGAAAATACCTAAAAGATCAAAAATATGGTGACTTATGAGCCAGAGAGCTTGGATAAAATGAGAAGTTAGAAAAGTGCTGTTTTGGTGTTGTGAATCTAGAACAAGACCACAATGACCTCTGGTTCCTGAAAGAGAGAAAATTTTTTGTTTAATTTTGTTTCCTCCAGGCAGTATGATCTGGAGAAGAGAACTTTGGGATTTCAAGTCAGAAGATGACTCAAAAAGCAAGAGGGGGACTTCCCCGGTAGTCCAGCAGATAAGACTCCACACTGGCAAAGCAGAGGGCCCGGGTCAGGGAACCAGATCCCACATGCCACAGCTAAGGGTTCCGCGTGCCACAACTAAGAACTGCCGCAGCCAGAAAAATAAAACAGAAAGGCAAGAGGGAGAGTAACACGGTGGTCTGGCTGAAGCGAGGACCACAAGGAGAGAGCATGGAACGGCGAGGGGGGTNCAGAACTGCTAATTAGGTTTAATTTTATCTTTGCTTCCTCTCCTTGCATGTTGAAAAGGCAGCTGCGCAGAGTTTTGGAGAGATGTTTTATGTGCAATTACAAGATTGTATTGCTATTATTTATTTTTACCTAGGACACGAGGATGCTGAAAATACCTAAAAGATCAAAAATATGGTGACTTATGAGCCAGAGAGCTTGGATAAAATGAGAAGTTAGAAAAGTGCTGTTTTGGTGTTGTGAATCTAGAACAAGACCACAATGACCTCTGGTTCCTGAAAGAGAGAAAATTTTTTGTTTAATTTTGTTTCCTCCAGGCAGTGTGATCTGGAGAAGAGAACTTTGGGATTTCAAGTCAGAAGATGACTCAAAAAGCAAGAGGGGGACTTCCCCGGTAGTCCAGCAGATAAGACTCCACACTGGCAAAGCAGAGGGCCCGGGTCAGGGAACCAGATCCCACATGCCACAGCTAAGGGTTCCGCGTGCCACAACTAAGAACTGCCGCAGCCAGAAAAATAAAACAGAAAGGCAAGAGGGAGAGTAACACGGTGGTCTGGCTGAAGCGAGGACCACAAGGAGAGAGCATGGAACGGCGAGGGGGGTGAGCTGAATGCAAAACTGAGACTTGATTTTCCAGACAGAGGAAAAGCAGAATATATGTCTAACAAAGGCAGTTGAAAAAGTCAACTGGACTTTTCAAAAAGTCACTCTGGCAGTTATGTATAGTTACCCAAGGGTTGGCACCAAGTTCCTCGGTTGGCCTTGCACACGACTCATTTGCCATCTATCGACACACAGCCCCCAGTCCAGATTTTACATCAAAGCAGGCTTCCCAGAGGAGACGATGAATAACGTGACACCTTCTGTGTTTGTTATCCAGGTTGGTGCAGTGCTAGAATATGGAATGGGCCACACAATAACAACTGTAAAAGTCATACTATCTTAGCGACATAATCACTCATTGGATATTACAGAACACACTTCAGATATCTTTGGAATGGTGGGAGCTCGACATGCTTTGAATGAAACTTTGATCTGATGTAGGGTTGGAGTGGAGACTGCCCCCCGCCCCCGCAGCCCCAGTTTTGGGGTACTCGCTTTGTGCTGCGTTGGTAGGATGTGTGCAGAGGGCTGGCCTGGAACTGTCCAGATTCATCTTTGCACATCCGACACACAGGAGAGTCCTCACCTCAGGAGGAGACTGGCCCCCAGATTCTGCCATCTCAGCTGATGGCAGTGTGTATTTGTGACTTTATCGTAAGTGGTGTTTCATTATTATGTTGATAATTATCTACTACTCATTCTCTGAAAATAAACCAAAGACACACACTCGTGGCCTTCCCCTCCGAGCGTATGCTTATGGGAAAGGATGTCACGGGCTTCCCTGCTTGATCTTCGGGCTTCTCGCAGCTGTCTTTTCGCGGCACACCCCGGGCGTGTGCAGGAGCAGGCCAGGCAGAAGTATGTGCAGACAGCCGCTCCTTGGCCAGCTACCAGCCCCTGGGCCCAGGGACTCACTCTGGCCCCTTCTTATCTTCCCGCTGAATAGGAGCAGTGAGCTTAGCGGAGTCCATGGTGACCTCGGCTGAAGGCTCTGAGGGGAGGCGTTGCGGGGGTTACTCATTTCCTAGGGCTACCATCACATGGTATCACCAGCTGGATGGCTTAAAACAAGTCATTCTTCTTTCAGTTAAAATAAATAATTACAAAAATTAAAACAAAACAAAACACCCAAACACCATGCATTGATTCTTACAGATCTGGAGGCCTGAAGTCCAGAGGCAAAGGATCAGCAGGGCTGTGTTCCCTCTGAAGGCTGTAGGGAAGAATCTTAGCTCCTCTGTTCCTAGCTTCAGGTGTGGACCTGACTCGCAGCTGCATCACGCCTATCTCTGCTTCTCTTCACCTGGCCTTCTTCCTTGTGGCTCTTCTGGGTCTCTCGATCCAAACCTTTTCTCTTATAAAGACACTAGTCACGGGATGCCACGGCCACCCTCATCCGGTCTGATAGCAAATCAGCTTGATTACATCTGCAGAGACTCTATGTCCAAATAAAATCACGTTCACAGATATTGGAGGTTAGGACATTTGGACATTATCTTTTTGGAATACATCGTTTCAACACACTGCAAGGGTGAGGCATTTACCACATTCAAGGAAAGCCTCTGCAGCACTTGGGCCAGAGGCCAGCAAAGATGCTGTTGCAAAAGGATACAGAGCTGAGTCCTAGAGAGCGAGTTTCTAGAGGTAGGATGTGTTGCAAGTGTTCAAATGTGACCACTTATAACTTGCTGTCCCTAGCCCTGGAGAAATACCTGATCTTAACACAGCTATCATCACTCCTTCTGTGCCCTTAACCTGGGTTTCTCTACCTGTTTCCCATTAACTTCACACCTGTTGGTTCATGNCATTTGGACATTATCTTTTTGGAATACATCGTTTCAACACACTGCAAGGGTGAGGCATTTACCACATTCAAGGAAAGCCTCTGCAGCACTTGGGCCAGAGGCCAGCAAAGATGCTGTTGCAAAAGGATACAGAGCTGAGTCCTAGAGAGCGAGTTTCTAGAGGTAGGATGTGTTGCAAGTGTTCAAATGTGACCACTTATAACTTGCTGTCCCTAGCCCTGGAGAAATACCTGATCTTAACACAGCTATCATCACTCCTTCTGTGCCCTTAACCTGGGTTTCTCTACCTGTTTCCCATTAACTTCACACCTGTTGGTTCATGGTCTCTCTTCCTCACAGTGACTAGTGTGTGAGACCATCTCATAATTCCTTCAAGGCTTTTCGTGAGAGAACTATGGACTCCAGAAAAAGCGGGTTCTCCAAAGTCAACTTCAACTGAAACTGTGGTTGTGGCATATTAGGGAACTTTTCAAAATGCCAACTTATTTTAATTACATAGACACAGTCTCACAATCTAAGTAGAGACAGTCTCCAGCCCTCAGTCAGCGACTCAGATACTAAATGATAGGACAGTGAATTCGGTAACAGAGGTTGCAGAAAGAATAGTCAGTCAGACAGCACCCTGGAAAATTGTTACTTTTCTTACTCTTGGTTGGTAAGCAGGTTTGAGATGCTTCAAAGGCTAGACGACCTTTCAAAGGCCAGGCCCCTCTCTTGATAACCTTGAGCACTCTGAGACTCAGTTTTCCCAACCTGGTGACTTCATGATGACCCAGAAGAGGAAATCACAACAAAACTACCCACGTGTGAAAAACATATTAATGATTCAATTAATTGTTATTTTTTTTAATGAAAATGCTTTCTAAGCAAATAAACAAAGCTTGCTCAGTCCCTCCCGAGTTGAGTTGTTCTCCTGTGAACCTCAGCCACAGCGTCAGTCATGCTTCTTTTCCCTCTGAGCCTCTGCCTGGGTTTCCCTCCATCTGAAATGTTCCAAAGAACCTAGCCTTCTCCCAGGACACTTCGGATTCTCCTTCAAAGTCTACCAAGCCACTCTTTCCTCCACAAGGCCTCCTCTGCCCCTCATGCAGTCAGCACTTCCCCTTTGATGGGACCTTTGATCCAGCACTTCTGAATCAGGGGAAATTTTACCCCCAGGAGCCTTTTTGCAATGTCTGGGCACATTTTTAGTTGTCACCATATGGAGGGTTGTGCCACTGGTATGGAGTGGGTAGAGGCTGGCTGCCATCCTACACTGCACAGGGCAGCCGTCACAGCAAAAAGCTCTCCAGCCTGAAACATCAGTGGTAGTGAGGTTGCTTTCATCTAGGTCTGCTTCGGGCATCCCTGGTGGCTCTGTGGTAAAGAATCCCTCTGCAATGCAGGAACCATAGGANCTACACTGCACAGGGCAGCCGTCACAGCAAAAAGCTCTCCAGCCTGAAACATCAGTGGTAGTGAGGTTGCTTTCATCTAGGTCTGCTTCGGGCATCCCTGGTGGCTCTGTGGTAAAGAATCCCTCTGCAATGCAGGAACCATAGGATACATGGGTTCAAACCCTGGGTCAGGAAGATCCCCTGGAGGAGGGCCTGGCAACCCACTCCAGTATTCTTCCATGGAGAACCTCCATGGAGATTCAGAGGAGCCTGGCAGGCTACAGTCCATGGAGTGGCCAAGAATCAGACACGACTGAAACAATTTAGCACGCACGCACGCAGGTCTGCCTCACACTAATGTTCACAGTGACGGTCCCTCTTTGTTGAAAGTCCTGTCACTAAGAAGCAGAAGCTTTATTTAGGTGGTGTTTATGTTCTCAGGCTGATGCGCAGTGTGAAATGAAATTGAAATGAATTTAGCAATGTTCTTATTGCCTTGATCCCTGCAGTTGTTTGTGGTAACATCTCAGGTGGAACTCAGAGAAGGTAGATTTTAATAAGCAAAAATCATTTTAAACGCACAACTGCTTTAAGATAGGTTGTTGTGCAAAGCCAATAAAAACCAGTTAGATTATTGCCTAAGCAAAAAAACAGTGAGAGTGCCTTTCCCACTTGCTTCGGTGTGGGTTTGTGGGTGTACACGTGGCTGCTGAAGGTCCAGAATGTTGTTCTGCTTGTCTCTGTAGCCCTGGCAGTTTTGTGGTGTTCCCTGGGTCCTAAACTTTCCATTATAAGTTGTAGTTATCCTATCTTCGTAAAGGTTAGTGCTCATAATAATAACAGCTAACTATTAAGCACTTCCTTGATGCCGAGCAGTGTTCCAAGTACTCTATGTGCATTAATTAAATTCTCAGCATATCCTGATGAGATAGTTGTAATTAATTATTTTTTAAAGCATTATCTATCATTGACCATTTTATGTTTATTTATTTTTTTGGCCAGGGCACGTGACTTATGGGCTCTCAGTTCCCGGACCTGGGATTGAACCCAGGCCCCTGCAGTGAAAGCACAGTCCTAGCCACTGGGTCACCAGGGAATGCCCTAACCGTTTTCTTTATGATTACTATTTGTTTTTATTTTTCTTTATCTTTTGGCTGCACTGCATGGCACATGGGGTCCTAGATCCCTTACCAGCAAATCCGCACCCCTGCATTGGCAGTGTAGAGTCTTAACCACCGGATCACCAGGGAAGTCCTGGGTGGGTACAGTTCTTTTCCATATTTTACATATGAGGAAATAGAAGCACAGGCTGTC
>SJYV01041257.1:419624-471297 GCA_006410875.1 Neotragus pygmaeus | reverse complement strand
GTGTGTGTGTGTGTGTGTGTGTGCATGGACCACCTCTTCTTTATCCTTACATCTGTTGATGAACAC
Organism: Neotragus pygmaeus; assembly: GCA_006410875.1. NCBI lineage: Eukaryota > Metazoa > Chordata > Mammalia > Artiodactyla > Bovidae > Neotragus > Neotragus pygmaeus. Next base: position 471,231 of record SJYV01041257.1, on the reverse strand, counting down.
TTAGTTTGCTCCTATGTCTTGGCTATAGTGAATAATGTTGCTATGACTATTGGGATGTATATAGCTTTTCAAACTGAAATGGAGCAGGACACTATGGTCTTTCCACCACTCCATGTCCTTCATCTGCTTTTTAGCTCCAGAAAGACTTTAGCCAAAGTAAGTTTAATCAGAGAAGCGAGAAAATGCAGAAGCAAAGGAAAACAGTCAAACAAGACCAGTTAATAATAGTTTAATCATTAAGCAAAATTGAGGACCTTTAGTTCCTCCTCAAGGGCTATAAATAATATTCTGAGCCATATCCTTTAAGCTATCTTGTAGATATCGAAACCCTCAGTGGGTGGAAAAAGTTAACTACATGATAACCAGACTGTAGCCATGACGTAACTGCCACAATTCTGAGATGTAACCTCAAAGAAATGGGACCAAACTGCCCCTAGAACTGAAGACTAGCTGCCTTCAAAATACCCAAGATGACACTGATCAGACACTGCGTGACCAGTTTCAAGATGACCATCAGGACTTCCCTGGTGGTCCAAGGGCTAAGACTCTATGCTCCCAATGCAGGGTGCCTGCGTTCAATCCCTGGTAAGGGAACCAGATCCTATGTTGCGACTATGACCCAGAACAGCCAAATAAATAAATAAATTTATTTATTTATTTATTTATTTTAAAAGATGACTGTACAGAACTGACTGTACTGTTTCTGAATGTAACACCCTACCTCGACCTATAAAAACTCTTGCCCACTGATTATCAGTGTGAGAGAATTGAATTTTGTACACGAATTCCCTGCCTCCCACAACTGCCAGCCTCTGAAATGAAGCAAACTTTTCTTTCCACCAGCCTTGCTTCTTTATTGGCTACAGAGTGGCGAGCAGCCACAATCCAACTTTCAGTAACAGAATTAGAGTTTTAGTCTTTTCCTGATTTATGCTCAGGAGTAGTATTGCTGGATCATATGGTAGCTCTATTTTTAAAGGAAACTCCATACTATTTTGCATAGTGGCTGCACCAATTTACATTCCCATCAATAGGCTAGGAGGATTCCTTTTCTCTATACCCTCTTCAGCATTTATTATTTGCAGACTTCTTGATGACAGATTCTGACTACTGTGAGGCGATTATCTCAGTGCAGTTTTGATTTGCATTTCTGTATTAAAGTTATTGATCATCATTTCCTATGCCTGTTGGCCATTTGTATGTCTTCTTTGGAGGAATGTCTGTTCAGGCCTCTTGTCTTATTGATTTATTTATTGATTGGGTTATTTGGTTTTTTGATACTGAGTTCCATGAACTGTTTGATTATTTTGGAAATCAACCCCTTGTCAGTCACACCTTTTGCAATTATTTTCTCCCAGTCTGTAGGGTTGTTTTGTTTTGTTGCTGGTTTCCTTTGCCATGCAAAAGCTTTTAAGTTTGACTAGGTTTCACTCTTTATTTTTGCTTTTATTTCTTTTTCCTTGGGAGACTGATCTAAAAAATATCACTATAACTTATGTCAGAGACTGTTTTGTCTACCTTCTAGTAGTTTTATGGCGTGATGTCTTGTTTAAGTCTTTAAAACACTTTGAGCTTATTTCTGCATGTGATATGAAAGAATGTTCTTTTAAAAAATTATTTATTTGTGTTTATTTTTGGCTGCATTGGGTCTTGGTTGCTGCATGCAGGCTTCCTCTAGTCACAGAGACCAGGAGCTACTCTTCTCTCTCCAGTAAATTTGGCATCTTGATCTTACCCATATCTGGGTTCCTTAGTCAAGAGACTTCACAAAATCAGAAAATAAACACTCAGCCCTTTGCTGGTACACCAGGGGCAACTGCCATTGGCATGGAGGGCAAGAAGTGTAGAGATTTAACTGCTTTTTCAACAGACTTTCAGCCAGTCTTTCTGCTTTTAGCCTCATTTTTACTTTTACCTGTGGAATTATCTGGGTCTACCAATTTGAGTCTTTACTCATCTGTGTTTGAACTGTATTATTCTGGCTTTCTCCCCTAGGTTAAGACACAGCTCCCTCCAAGTTGCTGACAGCCACATCCTTCTACCTGTGTTACAGGCTCCAACATGTGCTGGTGTTTCCTACCCCTCTCGATTCTCATTGTCCTGGTAGATTTATATCCTCCTGAAGTGTCCCTTTATCTCCACCTTTGCATGGTTTTAGAAGGGGTAGAAATATGCGGTCAACCTGCTATTCTTGGTGCAAAGCCTCAGTCTAGGTCTTACCATTAACAAAACTAATATTTTAATGTTTATATGTCAGGTTGAGTTCATGATCTGAAGTTGTTGATTTATCTTTCTGAGTGTTTTTTATTTTGTTTTTCTTTTTTCATTTCAATACCCCCAGTATCTAGCCTTCTGTGTATTAGACTTATTTCATCAGTTATGTAAATTAAACCACTCAATATTTTAGTACACTCTTGTGAATATTATTGAAAAACAGCATATTAAAAAGCAGAGACATCACCTTGCCAACAAAGACCCAATACAGTCAAAGCTATGGTTTTTCCAGTAGTCATGTACCCATGTGAGAGGTGGACCATAAAGAAGGCTGAGCGCTGAAGAATTGATGTTTTTGAACTGTGGTGCTGGAGAAGACTGTTGAGAGTCCCTTGGACTGCAAGGAGATTAAACCAGTCAGTCCTAAAGGAAATCAACCCTGAATATTTACTGGAAGGACTGGTGCTGAAATTGAAGCTCCAATACTTTGGCCACCTGATGTGAAGAGCCAACTCATTGGAAAAGATTCTGATGCTGGGAAAGATTGAGGGCAAACGGAAAAGGGGGCAGCAGAGGATGATATAGTTAGATAGCATCACTGACTCAATGGACATGAATCTGAGCAAACTCTGGGAAACACTGAAGAACAAGGAAGCCTGGTGCTGCAGTCCATGGGGTCACAAAGAGTTGGACATCATTTAGTGACTGAACAATGGCAACTGTAAAAAAACAGCAACATTTTAAAAGATAATTTTATGGTTAAGTGTGAAATTTTTTTCCATTACTGAAACTAAAGACTAATACATACATAAATACATACATACAACAAAGAAATAGAAATGTAAATGAATATGAAGACATAAAGCCAAGCAACGGGACATTTGACATACAGAAAGGATAAAATTTATTGAAAACCTCTCATTATTTAGATGTTCAGCTATATAATTATCTAGCCTTTAATTTGAAAAGGACTCTGTCTAGGGCAAATTATAGTTGTCAAATCACATTTTAATGATTTCATCAAGTCAGACTATGACACAGTATTTTTCAGAATGTGATGATTACCAGTACTCAAGAACTGTGGACATTTTTTTCCTTTGTGCTTTTTGCAGAAATCTATTTATCTGTCTGTAGTCTGAGGGCATTTTGAAAAGCACAACATGAAAAATTAAATAGTTAAAACTTTTCAATTATTTAGGGCACACGGTGCTTGGAGCTTATTGAGAAACATTGTGGTTTGGCTTGGTTTCATTTTGTTTACCATTAAGAGGAGGCTAAAAGCATTGATTGTCCCTAATCAAGCTGGTGACCCAGGGGAAACGTCCAGTACAATTAGGCACCTTTCCTGAAAACTTTTATCTTCATGTGATGTGAGAAACATTACAAGGGCTAAGTCCAAACATTCCTTTATTCCAACCATCCTCAAAGCAGTTAAAGCCACTCCAGGCTGGGTTAGTCAACTTCGCTGCAGTAGCAGATGACCCCACAAATCCCAGTGGCTTGCAAATATTTCTCTCTTAGCTATGTTACATGGCAGGCGATGGGTCAGGTGCTATGACCCACTATGGCAGCTTCTTATCCCCAGATGAAAACCAAAGGAGCAGCACCACTTGGAACAGCTGCTCAGTAGCAGAGGGAAAGAGAACTGCCTAAGATGTGATGCCTGTTCAAATTTCTGTTCGAATGCAACCCATGTCTTGTCTCCTCACGTTCCACTGAGCAGGTTACGTGGCCAAGCCTCACACTGATGAGGAAGGGAAGTTACTCCTCCAACAGGAAGTCCCTACAGGTTGCATTAGGAAAGGGTGGATGTATGATCTTTCTATAAGAAAAGGGATGGACGAGTCATTGAAAATTAAAATCTAATCTCTACAGGTGGAAGAGGAGAGGGGCTCAAATCACTAAAGAAAGAGAGTGGGATTAGATCCAAACTGGAGTGATTAGAATGGGAAAGTTTACAGATTTTAAATTATCTTTCTGGAGCTAAACACAGTGGTTTTCTTTGGACTTTAAGGCCGGATTGTCCAAACTAAGCTATGATTCATGCATTATCTTTGCAATATAATTTTATTGAGGTCACGTACTAAAGAGATGGGAATACGAGGCCACCTGACCTGCTTCTTGAGAAACTTATATGGAGGTCAGGAAGCAACAGTTAGAACTTGACATGGAACAACAGACTGGTTCCAAATAGGAAAAGGAGTATGNCAACACCACAGTTCAAAACCATCAATTCTTCGGCACTCAGCTTTCTTCACAGTCCAACTCTCACATCCATTCTATACATGCCTTAATATTGCAGACTGCCTCCCATCTTCTGTGTGGCACAGATGGGAAATAAAGAAAGCAGAGCATGGGAAGTCTGATAACTTGTGGGTTTCTTGTTTCCTCAGCACTGACTCCCAGGCTCTAAACTCAGCTTGACTAACTGGATCGCTGTATATTTCTGGACTGGTCCCATTAGGGACATTGGCATTTGCTGTGCAGGTGGGTTGCTGTGGGGTTTGCTTGTGTTCTTTCCTATGACGAGCATCCCCAATGCTGGAAATAATCACAGAGCTTGGGGTCTGTTGCCTGTACCTTCTGAGGCTGCAGCAAACTGGGCTTCAGGATGCTGGGGTCGCAGGGATGCTGGGGTCAGGCTCCTCTGGCCATTGTGAGAGAAGAAACTGCCTACCCCATGCGAGGCCACAGAGAGGGAAGCCCAGGGCCGTATAATCTCCTGACAGAGGCCAGTGCCCTGTTCCTCCAGCAAGAAGGACTTTGGCCTGCCTGAGACCCCTGTGATGGCAAAGAAATGCCCACACGCCCGTGCACCCAGGTTCTGTCCCTGCCCCGCCCCCGCCTTGGCTCTGTGTAACTTGCAGTTTTGTGTATAAAGTTGTGAGCCCCCACCCTCCTAAGAAGCATCTAGGATCGGATGCTCTTCTCAGCTGCCGGCCCGAGTGGGAACTTGGAGCTACCGCGTCCACCTTGTCCACCGTCGAGGGCGGGGGTTGGGGGGAGGCGGAGAGCTCATACTTTCCTCTGCCCCAGCCCTGCCCTCACGGAGTGTGTTTTGCATGTGGTTGTTGAACTTTGATTCAGTGACTCACGCTGAGGTGCAGGCTTCATCTCCCTCCCTCATCTGATTGCTTTCTTCCTCTCCTTTAAAAGGGAAAAAAAAAAAAAGGCAAAGCAAAACTACCTTTGCAGCTTTGAATGTGAATGGTGAAAGAAAATAGAACTTCGGCCTGAAGTGACTCTCCGGGCCTCGGGGACACTGGGACAGCTGGGAGGACAGCTGAGGGGAGCGGGGTGTCCACCACGAGGGCCCTCGACACGCCCTGCTGGTGAGTGAACGTCCCCAGGCATGGGTCAGTGTGACAGAGTGCTGTCAGACTTGCGGCGGGGGTGGGAGGACATAGCGCACTCGGGGAGGCGGGGGCCAGGATGCAGGGCATGTGCTCTGGGATGGGAAGCCTCCTAGCAACAATCTCAGCTCCCTTAGTTACCCTAAGGGTTCAGTGGGGGGAAAAAAAATAGGTAAGCATCTTTAATTTCCTTTGGGTGAAATCTTGCTCTATCTAGCAAATTTGCATTTAATGTCAAGAGGGCTTTTATTGGAGAAAGATTAATCAGAAGAAACTTTTAGGTTTAAGTAAAAGCTCCTGCTTTAAAGATGTTTTAATGTTATGAAATCAGAAGGACTAGGGTCTCAAAGAGTCAGACATGATTGAAGAAACTTAGCACGCATGCACAGAACTCTGGAGCACATCTGAAACCTGTCTCCATGCTTTTGAGAGCATCTTGTAGACGAGATGGTGACTGGTGGGTGTCTAGTTTCCTGGCCGATCGGGAACGTTTGGCAGGGCCCCAAATGCCATGTCTTCTAGAGGATGGCCCTGTGGGCTTCAAGAAGGCCTACGAGGATGTTGAAATAAGTCTTCACCTGATGGCAGTGACTATAATCTTGGCTTATGCCCTGGGGCCATTCTAGAATGCTTGGCCACGAACTCCAAGAGGCGACCTCAGGGCCACATGTTGCCAAGCCAGGAGTGCCAACACTTGGCAGGTGAATAGGTTGGGAGGGCATTGAGCAGAGGGTTTCGTTTTAAACGTTGCTTCAGAGTTGCCCTGGGGTATCGATCAGGGCTGTAAATACTTGTGTGTACACCTGAAACAACCTATAGCAGCACACAAGGGTGGGAGAAAACAAAAGGCCAGCCCAGTCCCCCCAGGCTCAGAGCAATCTAACTCACAACAGCCCCCAAGCAGCAGCAATCCAAGCGTCCTTGGATGAATGGAAGGATAAACAGTGTGGTTTATACGACAGGGAAGAATCTTGAAGACATTATGCCAAGTGAAGACAAGCCAGACCCAGAAGGACGAATACTGTGCGATTTTGCTTGCATGAAGCAGCTAGGATCGTCAAATTCGTAAAGACGCAGAGTAGAACTGTGGTTACCAGGAGTTGAGGCGGGGGGATGGGGAGTTAGTGTTTAATGGGGACAGAGTTTCCATTTGGGAAGATGAAAATGCTCTGACTATGGAGGGTGATGATGGTTGCTTACTGCTGCTGAAATGCACTCATAAGTATCGTTAAAATGGTGAATTTTATGCTATGACTCTTTTGCCACAATTTTAAAAAATTATAATTCTGTTAAGGAAAAAAAAAAAAAGTCAGGCGAAAACCACAAATCTCATGGGCTGAAGTTTTTGCCTCTCTGCGACTTCCTCAAACTCTGACAACTCCCCTGAGGGCTTCTAGATCTAAGCTGAGCCAGAAAACTTCTGCAGGGACTCTGCCTAGAACCGTCCCCTCACCACGGTGGGTGACTTCTGGTGGGCGTGTGCGGGAGATTTCTCTGCAACTGGCCAAGGCCAGCTGGGAGCGGACTTGGAGGTCAGAGTCCAGTGTTGCAGGAGGGCTGGCCCTGCTCTGTGGCCCCCGAGTGGCCCCGGGCAGCACTCTCTGGCAGGAGCTGCCACCCTTGGGAGTCTCCCATCCCGCTGTGAGATCCTGGGTAAGTCAGCCAAACCTCAGCCTTGTCACCTGCAACCCGAGTAACTCTTTCCAGGTCGCAGGGACTTTGGGATTTCCCAAAGAGGACACGCAAGGAGGCACCTTGTAACCAGAAAACCTGGTGTCGCTGTGAGCTGCTGATTCTCTGCATTCTTATTGCTCTTACTTGCTCTTTCTTAGTTTGCCGTGTGTTTTTCTTCCCCTAGGGCCTCTTCCAGCCAGACTTTTTGGCCCAGAGACCCTCCTTCCTGATTGACTGATGCTAAAACCCAGATCTGACCCACCTTGTTCCACCTGCGAGGGTCCCCTGTGCCCCCGCCCCCTTCTCCCTTTCTCTCCTGCTGGGTCGTCAGGGCCGGAGCCCACCCTCCGCAGCCTGGACACTGAGCATCCGACAGCGTGCCCCGCTGACCTTTGTCAGGGTGCAGGAGACTTGGGAAGGGTTTCAAAGTGTTACTAGCCATCTGTGCTGTTTGTGACTTCCAGTCAAGATTGAGGAAGAAAACCAAGATGAAATTGTTCGTACTTTCAAGTCTTAAAAATAGAATGGAAAAAGTAGCTGCCAGCAGCCCTGCGGCTCAAAGACCATCACAGCTGGGGCCGGGGGTGGGGGTGGGGGGGCGCAGGCTGTGACTCGGGGCTCCAGAGAGCAGCCCCCCACCCTAGTGTTCTCCCTTATTTAGAAATTTTAAAAGGAAATGAAGTTATTTTAGAGTCTCAAGGGGGGAAAAAAGCCTCTGAAGTAGGTGAATTCTTTCAGTTAATTTCGTGTGAAAACAGCCCTCCCGTCCCACGCATACCCTACAAAACTCCGCTCAGAATAGGAGCTCTGTTGAAGCTTGAGGGGTCTGTGGGGAGCTGCCAAGGCAGGGACCCCCCCTCCCACTCCCCAGGAGAAAGGTTTTTCACCTCAAGAATGTTCGTGCTTCTGCCCTACCAGAACGCAAAGTGACAAAACAAACTCGGACTCTCCTTGTAACTGTTACTAGGTGACTCAAGAGAAGTGGCCTGACCCAGTCATATTTTGACGTTTCCATTTCTTGGATGATAAGGTATTGTTGCTATCTTGAACCACAGCTCAAAGCAACCCATTATTGGGAGCATCTACTTATGGTCCGTCTCTGCCATTTGCTAGCGGTATAGGGCTCACTCTGTACCACTCTGAACCTTAGTGTCTTCATCTGTGAGCAGGGAATACTTTTTTTATCCACCCGGTCGACCCACCGGGGATAATGGGAAGTTTCAAGTAAGAGCCTCTGCAAGAAAGTGAGTGGAAACAATGAAGAATAACGTGAATATAAACGTTTATGTTCACGTTGTCTGCACTGTCTTTCTTCCATTTTAGTTCCCTCCCCCCTTTTCTTTCTCCCACCTACTTCTCTCAGGCTTCCTATCTCTTTCTTCCGAATCCAAATAAGAGCTACAGTGAAAGCACAAAGAGCAGCGGAGGGGTGGGGCTGGAGAAACTGAAGCCGGCAGGTCTGGGAGGACTTCGTGGAGGAGGTGACAGTGAGATTAGGTCTGGTGGAGAAGGGGCAGGGGGTCCCACAGAGGGAAGAGCCCGGGGTGTGGTCTCCAGGTCTGAGACACTAGGGTCTTTTAGGGACAGCACACAGTCCCTGGTGGGTGAGTGTCGCCTTCCTCTATGGAGACTGGGCCAAAGCTGGACCCTGGTCCAGGAAAACAGTCACCCTGAAAGCAAAGAATGGCACTGGTCAGCGAAAAGGTGAGGCTGGACTAGAGGTACGTGGCCATGGAAACCCGGGAGGAACCTGGTCCTGGGTGTGATCAGTCTTGCTTCTCCTGCTGAGGGGCTTTGACATCTACCCTGCACAGGATGGAGGGACATGGACATTTTGGGGGGACACGGAAGTCTTGATCAGTCTAGTCTAACTTGACTAGAGCAGTTGTGGGTGGGAGTGTGGTGAGATGGCCCTCCCAGGAGCTCTGGGAAGATGACATTGTGGCCTGTCTCTGGCTGGGAGGGGCCAGCTCATCCTCGGTCGTCCAGCTCTGTGCGGGCCCCTCTGGCCTCACCTTTCTCCTCCGACAAAGATAACTCATTCCTCTCCTGAGTTTTGAAAACATATTTTTCTAATAGAAAGTATTGTGCTTATCATCATGATGTATGACTTGTTGTTTACATTTTTTGTCTGTTTCCCTGAATAGATTGTAGAGAAATCAGACTGTGGATTATTTTGTCTTTACAGAACTGGGTCCCAGCACATTGCCTGGTGCCTAGGAAGTGATCAGTAAGTGTTAGTTACATGAATGAAAGAATGAATGAGTGAACTTGGACAGTGGTGGTGTGAATGTAAAGGAGAGCATGATTGCGGAAAGGGAAGCAGAGTTAATGACTCATTGGATGTTGAAGAGTGGGAGAGGGATGAGTCAAAGCTGACCTCATGCTTGCTTCTATGGATCTCTGGGGGATGCCATTCAGTGAGATGGGAACTCAAGAAAAAATATTCCAGGAGGGAAGATAATTTTAGCTTTGGGCATTTATTAAACAAAAAGCTACTAAACTCTTCACATATATGAGGCATTATGGTGCTGGCTTCCCTGGTGGCTTATCCAGATAGTAAAGAATTCGCCTGTAATGTGGGAGACCTGGGTTCGAGCCCTGGGTTGGAGAGATCCCCTGGAGGAGGGCATGGCCACCCATTCCAGTATTCTTGGCTGGAGAAGCTCCACAGACAGAGGAGCCTGGATGGCTGCAGGCCATGGGGTCACAAAGTGTCAGACACAACTGAGCGACTAGAACACACATGCTCAGTGCTAGTGACTCTGAGACAGACAGGTCGGAAGGCAGTTCACAGTCTGAGAAGCAGATAGCTGACAACTCCATACGCCTTACAGAGCTGTGTGCACACGCCTGGGAGATGAGAGGCCCAGGCCACTCATTCTGTCAGGGCGTCACAGATGACCACTGTGAGCGCGTTTGAGCCAAATCTTTTTTTTTTTTAAGTCGAATCTTAAACCCAAAAGATCACTCTGGGTAGACAGGACATCATTTGCAAAAGCGCAATGATAGGAGTGTTCTGGAGCGGGGAGTAGAAAGAGCTTCAGTGTGGCTGGAGCGAAAGGGCCAGAGGGCAGTTGTGGGCGAGAGGTGGACGGGGGCCTGCAATGCATCCTGACGGCTCAGCCATCTGCTCAGGAACTTGACGTCTTTCTTGAGTTCAACACGGGGTAAGAGGGTGTTTCTAAGCAGGGGGTGACATGTTCAGACTTGTTCTAGAAACTCAGTGCTGGCTACAAATGGGAGCTGGGCCAGATGGGGTGGAGGAGGGGCCCCTCGGAAGCTGTGGCCTGCACTGGGGGTGGGATGCAGAAGGTAGACATGGAGGCTGGGGTGGGGCTTGCGGGCAGGAGGTGGGTGTGGGAGGGGCCAGGCTGAAGGAAGGAAAGACATAGGGCTTCTGTCGGGAGCCCTGGGTGACATGTCTATAGGCCCCCTACATGGAACTGTCTACATGGAAAGAGTTGTTGAAAAGCTCTGGATTTAAGAAGAGGGTTTTTGGTTTCAGAATTCTTTTCCACTCTCACAAACTATTAAGGACCACCACCACCCCAATTTGTTTATGTGGTTTATATCTATCTGTTGATATGCACTTTATTAGAAACTAAAACTATGAAATTTAAAAATAATCATTCATTTTAAAAATCAGGGTCAACCAATCATATTAATATAAATGATGTATTTTATGAGAAAGAACTCTATTTTGCAAACCTCCAAAAATTTTAAGAAGATTGGCACTGATTTATATGTTTGCAAATCTCTTTAATATCCAGCTTAATACAAGACAGCTGGCTTCTCATATCTGCTTCCATGTTCAAGCTGTTGGCAATATCACAATGACATGCAGCTTCTGATACACTCGTGAGAGGATGAGTGGAAGAAAAAGCAAACTACAACTTAGCATTTACTAGGGAAATAGTTTTACCTTATACACTCCCTGGGAGGGCCTTGGGCTCTCTCTGGACCGCACTTTGAGAATCACTGAAGCCGACTCAGCAAATGTTCTGAGTTCCCACGGTGTTTTACCAAATAGCGTGCAGGGCATTTATCTCACAGGTTTACAGCTGTGTGTGCCTGGTGCTTGGAGAAGACAATGGCACCCCACTCCAGTACTCTTGCCTGGAAAATCCCACGGACGGGGGAGCTTGGTGGGCTGCAGTCCATGGGGTCGCAAACAGTCAGACATGACTGGGAGACTTCACTTTCACTTTTCACTTTCATGCATTGGAGAAGGAAATGGCAACCCACCCCAGTGTTCTTGNTCCCAAAGTAAGGCAATGCCAAAGAATGCTCAAACTACTGCACAATTGCACTCATCTCATACGCTAGCAAAATAGTGCTCAAAATTCTCCAAACCAGACTTCAACAGTATGTGAACTGTGAACTTCCACATGTTTACGCTGGATTTAGAAAAGGCAGAGGAACCTGAGATCAAACTGCAACATCCCTTGGATCATCAGAAAAGCAAGAGTGTTCTACTGCTGCTTTATTGACTATGCCAAAGCCTTTGACTGTGTGGATGATGACAAACTGTGGAGAATTCTGAAAGAGATGGGAATACCAGACCACCTGACCTGCCTCCTGAGACATGTGTATGCAGGTCAGGAAGCAACAGTTAGAGCTGGACATGGGAACAACAGAGTGGTTCCAGATCGGGAAAGGAGTACGTCAAGGCTGTATATTGTCACCCTGCTTATTTAACTTACATGCAGAGTACATCATGTGAGATGCTGGGCTGGATGAAACGCAAGCTGCCAGGAGAAATACCAATAGCCTCAGATATGCAGATGACACCACACTTATGGCAGAAAGTGAGGAACTATCCTCTTGATGAAAGTGAAAGAGGAGAGTGAAAAAGTTGGCTTAGGATTCAAGATTCAGAAAACTAAGATTATGGCATAAGGTCCCATCACTGCATGGCAAATAGATGGGGAAACCATGGAAACAGTGACAGACTTTATTTTCTTGGGCTCCGAAATCATTGCAGATGGTGACTGCAGCCGTGATATTAAGAAACACATGCTCCTGGGAAGAAAAGCTATGACCAACCTAGACAGCATATTAAAAAGCAGAGACATTACTTTGCTGACAAAGCTCCATCCAGTGAAAGCTGTGATTTTAACAGTAGTCATGTATGGATGTGAGAGTTGGTCTATAAAGAAAGCTGAGTGCTGAAGAATTGATGCTTTTGAACTGTGGTGTTGGAGAAGACTCTTGAGAGTCCCTTGGACTGCAAGGAGATCCAACCAGTCCATCCTAAAGGAAATCAGTCCTGAATATTCACTGGAAGGAACGATGCTGAAGCTGAAACTCCAATACTTTGATCACCTGATGCAAAGAACCGACTCATTGGAAAAGACCCTGAACCTGGGAAATATTGAAGGTGGGAGGAGATGGGGACGACAGAGGATGAGATGGTTGGATGGCATCACCAACATAATGGATGTGAGTTTGAGTAGGCTCTGGAGGGAGGCCTGATGTGCTGCCATCCATAGGGTTGCAGGGAGTCAGACATGACTGAGTGACTGAACTGAACTGACACTTTTATTAATGATAGAGACTACCTTTTAGGTAGAAATATTTAATTCTCCAGGGAGGGCTTGTATTGATATCACATAGGTGTAAAATATCAAATTTTATCTAATACATGCAATTGTTTTAGGAGGTTCCTCTACCACCATTTATCCTAACTAGAAATCTTTTAAGTTGTGTTTCCTCCTTTTATCTTGAAAGATAAAATTAACTTAAGCAAAAGTTCTTGGAAAATGAAACAACTCGAAATTGTTTCATAGTTTCTTTCTGTTACCTACTGTAGGTTTTCCTCCCCCATGATGGACTGTCCATTTTCTGTTAGTGTTTGGTATCTGTTAGTGTTTGTATAGATAGCATTGTATTGAGTTGCCCCTGACATAAACAGATGCAAACCCAATGAGCTTCCTTGCTCTTGGAGCTAACATTCTAAGGGGATGTTTGAACATGACAGAAATCCCCTAATTGAGTACTTCTGCCTCACAGCTCTGTCTTTCTGGTACATCTTGCACATTGTCCCTACATGAAATGCAGCTTCCGTCCTTTAACTTTTCAGAAATGAAAAGTGTCAATTTCAAGGCCTCTACAGTTTGCCTGCATATTAACTAATTTCTTATCTTACAAACATCCTACATCAATCTAAGGAGTAGTGCTTTCTTGTAGTATTTTCATTTATTCCCTTCTACCCTTTGAAACGTTCTTTGTCTTTTGATATTCTCTTTAGCCCAAGAAACTCAAGCTCTGTGCCTCTTTTGGACAAAATTTCTTTGTCTCTTGGAAGCATTGTAGCTAACACCAAAAGCACTGACTGTGGCTCTTCTTTAGTAAGAGAGAACAGTAAGTTATATCTCCTGTTTAACTGGTGTGTTTGTGTTTCATCTTTCCAATGACACTGGAAGTCAGGGGAAAGTAGAAGGCCTGGTCCTCAGTGTGCTCAACACTTTCCAAATATGAGCACAGTTAAGAACCAGGGAAAAAAAGGTGCTTTTGAGCACCCTGAAGAGATGCAATAAAGCGTCTAAGCTTAGGTGTTCCCCTCACAGTGTGTTTTGCTGATTGCTATTACACATAAAATGTAAGAAGTGAAAAAAGTGTTCAGAAGCCTATTCGGAGAAAACAGACTTTTCATCCCTCCTTAAAAGTAATTTGCTGTTAACCAGATTCTTAAAGGTATTTCCAGAAATAGTTTACTGCAAATATAGAAGTATTTATTATGCCCTCCCCAGATTTTTACTTTTTTGCACTATACTTATGGTTCTTTTTCTTGCATCTTACTCATGATATATTTGGAGGTGTTCCTTATCACTAGTCATCTCCCTTTATCTGCTGCTGCTGCTAAGTTGCTACAGTCATGTCCGACTCTGTGACCCCATAGATGGCAGCCCACCAGGCTCCCCCGTCCCTGGGATTCTCCAGGCAAGAATACTGGAGTAGGTTGCCATTTCCTTCTCCAATGCATGAAAGTGAAGTCGCTCAGTCGTGTCCAACTCTTAGTGACCCCATGGACTGCAGCCCACCAGGGTCCTTCATCCATGGGATTTTCCAGGCGAGAGTACTAGAGTGGGGTGCCATTGCCTTCTCCGCCCCCCTTATCTATGGGGGATATATTCCAAGACCCCAGTGGATGCCTGAAACGCTGGATACTATGGGACCCTATGTATATCTTGCTTTTTCCTATACAAACATATCTCTGAAAAAGTTTAATTGATAAATAAAATACAATAAGAGATTGACAACAGTAACTAATAATAAATAGTTACAGCAGAGTAGTATAACAAGTTATATGAATGGAGTCTCTTTACTCTCAAAATATTGGGTTTGCCAATAAGTTTGTTTGGGTTTTTCTATGAGATGTAACAGAAAAAGCAAGCCGAACTTTTTGGCCAACCCGATATATATGTACAAATTTAATGCCTTTTCCATCTTATCTAAGCCTGTAATACCCGTAGTTTAGGAATGTGGTGGCAAAATTAGCTCAAATTTCTTTTTCCTTCTTCACAGTTTTATGGATAGAAGATTCATTCTTACCTTAGATCTTAGCAACCTCGGCATATGATATTTTCCCCTTATTAAGACAAGAATTTTCACCTTTCTATGCACAGAAAGCTTATTTAAGGCTTCTCCATGGCGTGTCTGAATTGCCAGCATCACCGTTCTCATGCTTTGGGGGGCCTCAGTAAGTAAAATAAGGACAACTTAAATATGAGCACACTGATGGTGCAAGAGTCACTGTGATAACTCAGGTGGCTACCAAGTAAAATAAGGATGACTTAAACATGAGCACCCTGATAGCGCGCCAGGCACTGAGATAACCCAGGCGGTTACTAAGTGACCAGTGGGCTGAATGTACTGGACAAAGGTGTGACTCACCTCCCAAACAGGACTGAACAGTTGGGCGAGAGATTTCATCATGCTCTTTAGAGTGGTGTGCAGTTTAAAGCTTATGAATTGTGTATTTTTGGAATTGTTCTTTTAATGTTTTCTGACCATGGTTGACCGCGGGTCACTGAAGCCTGGGAACATGAAAGGGCAGAGTAGGGAGGACTGCTACTTTTTCCAGTTTTATTTCATCTTAGCTATTGCTTAATGTTCCTTTGGTAA
Source organism: Neotragus pygmaeus (assembly GCA_006410875.1). Lineage (NCBI taxonomy): Eukaryota > Metazoa > Chordata > Mammalia > Artiodactyla > Bovidae > Neotragus > Neotragus pygmaeus. The sequence goes on along the minus strand of SJYV01041257.1, from coordinate 455,860 downwards.
GGCTTCTAATAAAATCAAACTGCAAGTCCTAGAAGTAGGAAGGTGGCAGATATTAGAGATACAAGAAGTAATCGCAACTAACTACAAAAGGACAAACGATAGATTTTAAAATTATAAACCGAGCAGGAAAAAAATCAGTGCTCCTCTCACCCTTAGAAACCATAAAAGTATCACTATATATTAATTTAATGTTTAGATGAAAATTTTTGATTATCAAGAAAGATGTGTCCTGTTTAAAAAAGTATACACTGAATATGTAGCATGCTTTCAAAGAATTCTTGTCTAAAATGGTAGAAACCAGAGAGGCAGTGCAGGGTATGGAGATGAACACAACTTTTGAAACTAGACCAACTTGGTTTTGAATCCCAGCTTTGATACTTAAGACTTTGGCCAAGTGAGTCAACTTTCTTAGTTTTAGTTTCCTTATTGGTAAAATGAGAATAATAAGATCTATCTCATAGGACCTGTGAAGAACATATGAAAAAATACTTTATGCTTTCCACGGTACCTGGCACACAACAGGTGCTCAATAAATATAAAGTAACACCCCCCCATATTCTTTGCCTATCAAGAACAATTAATTTCCTATGAGCTCTGGATGCTGAGATCTTAGTGTAATTTTAATTTCTAGAAAAATTATTAAGGATATAAGAAAACTTAATAGCACAAAGCCTTGGACGTACTAAGTACTCCAAACTTAGGCCTAGATTTATTTTGTTCTGTAACTCTTAAGGGTTTGGTTTGGTTCTATTCATAGTCTTCACCAAAATCACCAGATCTTTAGAATGAAGTACACATGCACCATGTGAAGATGCTCAACAGCCAACTGTCAGAGTCTTAAGCAGTGATGTGTTTGTAAATGTTTCACAGCTAGTTCATGGGGGTAGGGGAGCTCTGATCTGTCCCTTTTGCTGGTGTGAATTTCCAATATAAAGTCAACTGACTTGTAAAATTTGTAAAAGTTTAATGGCTGGTTCTCACAAGTCAACTGAGTGCCCTGGTATACTACTGGATTCTCAGTCCTCTCTTGACCTCTGCTTTAAGCTTGATGTAAAAGTAGTTTGGGAAATGCAGGTCTTCAAAAACACTTCAGCCTGCCTCCAGCTTATTTTGTTACTTTGCCTCAGTTTCCTGTTTGTATAGCAAAGCAATGGGAGTAGCTCAGTTTTCTAAACATCTTTTGTTGTGGTCTTATAATTTAGTATTAGGGCTTCTCAAGTGGCACAGGGGTAAAGAATCCACCCATCAGTGCAGGAGATGCAAGAGACACAGGTTCAACCCATGGGTTGGGAAAGTCATCCAGTTGTTTCCGACTGTTTGCGACCCCATGGACTATACAGTCCATGGAATTGTCCAGGCCAGAATACTGGAATGGGTAGCCTTTCCCTTCTCCAGCAGATCTTCCCTCCCCAGGAATTGAACCCAGCGCTCCTGCATTGCAGGTGTATTCTTTACCAGCTGAGCCACCAGGGAAGCCCAAGAATACTGGAGTGGGTAGCCTATCCCTTNTACTGGAATGGGTAGCCTTTCCCTTCTCCAGCAGATCTTCCCTCCCCAGGAATTGAACCCAGCGCTCCTGCATTGCAGGTGTATTCTTTACCAGCTGAGCCACCAGGGAAGCCCAAGAATACTGGAGTGGGTAGCCTATCCCTTTTCCAGCAGATCTTCCCAACTCAGGGATCGAACCGGGGTCTGCTGCATTGCAGGCAGATTCTTTACCAATTGAGCTATCAGGATGCCCATCTGTGAGCACAGACTGAAGGGAGTGGCTTCTGCTCTACCTGGGTGGACTTTTGTTGAGAAGGAACACAGATTTCTACTGACTGCTCTGTCTTTAGTTCCTTGATACTTGCCCTGTTTCCAAAAGCTGGGACCCCGTAGTTTTCATTTAAAATTTCTTGATTTTTAAAAGCATATTGAATATGAATTAAACATACTTGCACACCCATACACACTCATGAAGGGAGCCAAGCAAAACAAACTTGGCCGAGGGCTCCTGGTTAGGAATCTCTTCTCATATGTATATACCATAGAAGGCTCAGTCGTGTCCGACTCTTTGCGACCCCATGGACTGTAGCCTACCAGGCTCCTCTGTCCATGGGGTTNCACACCCATACACACTCATGAAGGGAGCCAAGCAAAACAAACTTGGCCGAGGGCTCCTGGTTAGGAATCTCTTCTCATATGTATATACCATAGAAGGCTCAGTCGTGTCCGACTCTTTGCGACCCCATGGACTGTAGCCTACCAGGCTCCTCTGTCCATGGGGTTTTCCACGCAATAGTACTGGAGTGGATTGCCATTTCCTCCTCCAGGGGATCTTCCCGACCCAGGGATCGAACCTGGGTCTCCCACATTGTAGACAGATGCTTAACCGCCTGAGCCACCAGGGAACAGCACCTAATGTTCATTGAGTACTTAAATGCTAGGCACTCAGCTAGACCTTTGGCACTAATCAAAATGCTTAATTTTCATAGCACTTTGGGCAGCTAGTAGTATTTCCTTTTTATAGATGAGGAATTTTGGCTTCGGAAAACTAATGAGTAACTTGCCAAGGTCACGTCATTATTAAAAGGTTCCATAGGTATTCACACCTATGTAATCTGACTGCAGAACCACTTGGGCACAACTGATTGTGGATATCTCTGACCAGCTTTATAAGCACACAATAGCTTTATAGAACACAAATAGCTGAGTATAAAGAGTAGATCACGACTGTTAGCTAATATTAGCTCATTTGTATGCCCTGATACAGTTGTGTGGATGCCCTGCTTGATATGATAGAGCCCTGGAATGCCCTCTGCTCTCACACTTTATCTGATTTTCCTGATAGGGCTCAGTGAGGCCAGCATCAAGATTTCACAGGGAGTTTCTATTTCTTTTTTGTCACAAACTAGACATCTTCAGCTCTTGGGCGAGGACAGTGGCTTTGCCCAAGGGCAAAAGTCCCTCCCTTTGCGGTGCCACCCATGGAAGTGCTCCAAGCCCTGAGTGATGATCACTTCCTCTGGGCAAGGGTATGAAGAATGAAAGTAAATGTAGCAGGAGGAGTAAATCCCAAAAGACAGAGATAAGTACTTGAGGTCAGAGACTGCATCTTTTGTAGTTTATCTACACACCAAGCTCATTAATATGAATAATCATCTTAGCTGTAGTGGTTGTAGTAGCGAAAGCAACGTCAGAAATTAGTCTTGTCTTACAGTTTACATCAGCTCTTTCATTATTTCTAGGACTCAGAGTGGTCTCTTTGAGAAAGTGAAGTTCTCTTCCATGTTTCTTCTTTATTTCCACTTACTTTTCCTACCCATGTTAAATATTTTCCAACCTTAAAAATGCCAGCTTATGAGGGTAAAGGGCTTCCCAGGTGTCTCAGTGGTAAAGGATTTACTTGCAGTGCAGGAGATGTGGGTTCGATCCCTGTGACAGGAAGGAAAGGCAACCCACTCCAGTATTCTTGGCTGGGAAATCCCGTGGATAAGAAGCTTGGTGGGCTAGAGTCCATGGGGTCTCAAAGGAGTTGGACACAACTTAGCAACTAAAACAACAACAGCAAAAAACATGGGGGTAAAACTTTAAGAAGAAAGACCAAAACTTGTGTGTAGACATCTCTATATTTATCCATTTGGATTTTTCCCTTGGGATATTTTGGAACACCATTAGAGACTGTAAACCTCTTGATGGTTTATTCATTTGGTATGGAAGGGGAGAAAAGAAAAAGAGCCAGTCCCCCTGGCTATATTCTTCTCAATACTCTATATCCATCGTGTGAATGGAAAGAACCCAAGAATCTTCATTTTCAGCACTGTATCTTAGCCTCTGGCTCCTGGAGAAAACCAGTGTGGTTCAGATGTGGGATGGGAAGAGTGGTTTGCGTTGGCATCAGCCTTGCGGGTGCTTTGGGGCTGGAGCACACTCAGCTGTGGGTTACAGATGCTTGCTCTCCAGTATTAATGTGGCCAGCATGTGAAACCATGGCGTCCGCAATGCTACACAAAGGTCCACGCCTCTGATAGTCTGGAAATAACTCCCAGATGAAGAAATTCCTTCTTGAAGGGCTGAAATACATTCTTGAACATAAGGTCATTTTCTTTAAGAGTGGTGGAACCTGGAAAGAGAGAACTGATGACATTGGACTGGGCACGAGGGACTGTATCATCAGGTGGCTACAGTCTCGGGACCTTGAACTGAAAATTGGGGGGAAAAAAAAAGTGCTACTCTAAGCCTGAGATTTGTGAGTCCCAAATTCTGTGCTGTGCATGTAGCAGCAGAGAGCTTGGTACATGCAAGCCATTGGTTAGTTTCTTTGGAGATGTCCAATGCCAAGCTTGAGTGGTGGTGGTTGTCACTGGGTCTGACTCAGGGTGAAATGTTCCCACCAATTTAAATTTCCCTGAGTTGTCACCAAGGTTGGCAGGACCGGAGAAGACTATATGGAAAAGAAAGAAAACGAGCATAGGGTTGAGTGGTGCTCTTTTTGTAGATTCGTTAACCAAGATGGTTTTCAGGTCCCAGAAATATGTGTCCTGTCTCGCGCATGTGGCCTGTGCTGCTTTCTAACAGGGCACGTGGGATGGCCAGAGAGCGCCCAGGCCCCGTTCAGGAGTGGGCTGGTCTTCTTTATTCAGATGCAATTTCCAATGAAATAGTAGCTTATAAGTATTTAGAAGTTAGTTTATTGAGTCTTATTGCACTTCTGAGCACCTAATAAATAATTTATTCATCTGATGGATATGTGGCTACCAGCGATGGGGCATGAAGTATGCACTGTTTGTCTAATACACTGTAGGGAGACCTGTTTATAAAGTATTTAGTATTGGCTTTATAATGCACTGTTGACAACAGGAGGCCACGAAGCTCAAAGATCAATCTCATTTTGGCCCACAGTATGAATGCTGCTTTATAAAGCTCTGTGACAGGTTGCTTAGACAGTGGTCCCCACAGAAAGGACTAGGTTAGGAGGGCGGGTTGGAGTGGCTGCCAGCGCAGTGGATGGATGTCTTTGTCCAGGTCCCTGGGGTGACTGTTTGGCGGTGGCACAGGTTGGCCAAGTGGCTCAGTATTTCCGCGTTCTCTAGAGGGATTCTGTTCAGAGAGTGCCTGGAGACTGACGGTGCAGAGAGCTGGGGGGCTTTGGCCCATGGTTGCAGCTCTGAATACCGATCGCAGGAAGGGGTGCTCCCCTTAGCCTCCTCTTGTGTTTGCTAATCAAGTGACATTATTCCACATCTTCCAGTCCTTTGTTCAGGTCACAGATGTGACATAGCATCGCTTTTTTAAGAACATATTTTTATTGGCGTTTACTTGATTTACAATGTTATGTTAATTTCCACGGTAACAACAAAGTGAATCTGTTGATACATACACACATATCCGCTCTTTCCCAGTTTCTTTTCCCATATAGATCCTTAGAGTACTGAGTAGAGATCCCTGTGCTATACTGTAGGTCCTTATTCGTTAATCTGTTTTTTATAGTAGTGTGTATATGTCAATCCCAGTCTTCCAGTTTCTCTCTTCCCTTCCTTATCCCCTGGTGACCTTAAGTTTATTTTCTACATGTGTATCTATATTTCTGATTTGTAAATAAGTTCATTTGTACCTTGTTAGATTCTATATATAAGTGATATATATTTGCCCGTGAACTTCACTCAGAGTGACAGTCTCTACGTCCATCCATGTTGCAGCAAAAGGCATTATTTCCTTCTTTTTTATGGCTGAGTAATATTCCATTGTATGTATGTACCATATCTTCTTTATCCATCCCTCTGTTGATGGATATTTAGGTTGCTTGCATGTCCTGGCTATTGTGAATAGTGCCGCAGTGAACACTGGAGTCCGTGTATCTTTTGTTGGTGGGAAGGTAAACTGGTACAGCCACTATGGAGAACAGTATGGAGACTGCATAAACTAAAAATAGAGCTACCATATGGCTCAGGAATCCCACTCCTGGGCGTATATCCAGAGAAAGCATAACATTTTTAAATTTTTGTTTGCTTTGGGGAATTTCATTAGCTGGTTCATAAGTGTTGAAAAAACTCAGGTGGTAAACACTTAGAATTGGAGACACCTAAATAAAAATTAAATAATTTTTTTCAAATCTTGATCAGAACTAAATCCTAGAAGAACGCTATAAGGCAAAGATGTAGGTGTATTATCGCAAGTTAGTGCATACATTTGGAACAAGGCATTTTTCAGTTTTATATTAAGATCACCTTGCTGGTTCTAAGCATTTCACTTCCCAGATGAGAAATGGGAGCTATATTTTCTTGCACCCAGTCTGCTTGCTTGTAACTTGTCACAGTTTTGAAGGAAACAAGGCTGAGTCCTTTCTGCAGTTCGCCATTGCTTTTATCCTTCACCCGTTCAGAGTTTCATGTTACTCTCTCCTCTCTCCTCAGTCCTTGGTGTCTTCCTGCCCCGTCTCTCTCAGCTAATGCCCTCATCTTTTCTGAGATGATCATATCCTTTGTGTAGCTATCATTTACTGAGCATTTACTATGTGTTAAGCACTATGGTGGGCCCTGGCTTGCCAACAGTAGATAAACCTCTTTCTTTCAACAACTATACAGTTTAGTGGGGGAGATGGATAGGAAATTAGCGTTTTACATGACCACTTTTGATATATATATGTGTGTGTGTATTTTTTTTTTCCACCACAGAATTTTTTTCTCTTACCTTTTGGTTTCTGAAAAAAAAAAAATTTTGTTTCTCCTCCTTTTTAAAAAAATATTTCTTTGGCCATGCCAGGTCTTAGCTGCTGTATGTGGGCTTTTCAGCTGTGGCACGTGAACTCTTCGTTGCTGCAAGTGTGATCAAGTTCCCTGACCAGAGAGTGAACCCAGGCCCCCTGCATCGGGACTGCGGCATCTCAGCCATTCGATCACCAGGGAAGTCTAGGGGTACCCTATTCATTTGTGCTCTTGATCACATGCTCTCCTAAAACCCTTTTTATATGATCTTCCCTCTGGCTTAGATCTTCAGTATCCTCTTTTCCCCTGGTTTCATCCCCTTTGCCTGAAATAGATTTTTTTTTTTAACCCTGTAGTGAAAAACAAACCATCTACACATCAACACAACTAACTTCTCCCAAGCCCTGTGGACTCTCGACCACTTTCTCTTACTTTACTTGCTTTGTTTGCAAAATTTCTCCATGGAATAGTTTCTGTTTTCTACTTCTTTCCAGTCTAGATTACATAATTTCTATACCTATTTTGCCCATGAAGACATCTCTCTTACAGTACAGATTATGACATATTGCAACTACAAACATATATGAGGAATGGTATGATGAACACCCATTTTCTTAAGCTTAAGAGCTAATAATGTACGAATACATCTCAGCCCCTGGTTACCATCCCAGTTACATCCTGTGTGTGTGCTCAGTTGCTTTGTCATGTCCAACTCTGTTCGACCCTATGGACTGCAGCCCACCAGACTCCTTTGTCCATGGGGTTCTCCAGACAACAATACTGGAGTGGGTTGCCATTTCTTCTCCAGGGGACCTTCCCGACCCAGGGATTGAGCCCACATCTCTTACGTCTGTCTGCACTGGCGGGTTCTTTACCACTAGCACCACTTGGGAAGCCCTATACTTACATTGCACCCACTGCCGTTTCCTCAGTACAAGACCCGCCCTCCTAACGTAAAGCAGGATTCTGACTTTGGTATTTGTCACTCCTATGTACTTTGTTTTGGTCTTACTACATTTACTACTAATTACTACACTTGGCTTTCAGTTCATTTCAGTCGCGCAGTCGTGTCTCTTTGTGACCCCATGAATCACAGCACGCCAGGCCTCCCTGTCCATCACCAGCTCCTGGAGTTCACCCAAATTCATGCCCATTGAGTCGGTGATGCCATCCAGTCATCTCATCCTCTGTCGTCCCCTTCTCCTCCTGCCCCCAATCCNTTGGCCAGTGGAGATGTTGGCATCTGGAGGTTTTCATATGAGCTGTTTTTAACCTCTGAGGGGAACCCAGAGTTCTAGCTTCCATGTATGGGCCCTGCTTGTCACTCTGAGATTGTGTGGCTGTGCTGGTTTGTGGAGGTGTGGCAGTACCCAGGTACCTGGTACCCAGCCCTCACACCCACACACACCCCACTTGACTCAGGGCTAAGTGTCCTCGTTTTTCAGCCAGCTGTCCATCATGGTAGTTTCCAGCGCAGGCCCTCTACTGCCCAAGCCTTCTGAGCCACACCTCACAGCTGAGCCCAATCCCAGTGAGTTAGGACTTTTGCTCGGAAACCTCGAGGGGGATCCAAGGAGCACTCGGACGAGCCTCCCCGTCTGTGAGGTTTCTCGCCATCTCAGCCATTGCTGTTTCTCCCAGCTAACTACTGCTTTGAGTTTGGGGAGGGGAGATGAGGCAGTGCTGCCAGGACGCAGTTGGCAGCTCCGGGTGGCATCCACCCATTCACTCCGGGGTACCAGTCCGACTCACAGATCTTGGCTGCTTTGTTCCTGAGAAGACTGTGAGGCACCTCCCAGTGGAAATCCACCTCCCAGACCCCCGGCAAGACTGCAAAGGATGTCCCCTGGAGAATCTGCTTCTGAGCCCTTCAGTGTGGCCAATGCTGCCTTTAGAGATACAGAGATGATGTATTTCCTGCGAACCCTTTCATCTTTTTAAACCAGATTCTTAGTGTGGTTTCAGTCAGATCTCTTTCTCGCCTCTTTTTTTCCAAAGAGGAAACACACAGAATTGTACCTTAGTATTTTAAGACCACGGTCCTGAAGAAGATCCAGTCTTTCTAGACAAATTGGATTTCCCTCACGGTGGTTTTTGTTTTCTTTTTGACAAGACAAGCTTTCTGGTAGAGCTGCTTTTGTCTCTTGGGTCTATGTCCGGACTTGGAAATGTTGTGTTGCTGATATACAGTGAGGACTGTTTAAACTGCTTCCTTTGAGGACAGGTTTGAGTTTTAGTAAGCTGTAAAGCTATTTTATTTGGTTCACTGTGATCAAGACAAGCATAAAAACACGTGAAGAAACAGCACATTTCAATGTAATCCCCTTTGGAATTTTTTCCAAAGTCTCGGTATGTCTTTGTGACACAAAACATGAATGGGATGGGAGTGGATAAAATGTTCCTAGTTGCATAGCTGTTATTGTGTTCCAAGAATAAATCATTTTTTTTCCCCGCACCTGGACTCTCCATTGTCAAACTGCGTATCCGTTTCTCTTGTGGCAGCTTCCCACTTCCCCCATGCCCAGGTCTGGTTCCTCACATTCTTTGTGTGTGAAGGCTGAGGCTATGGCTGCTTTATTCAGTGTTATTTATCCCTTTGCAGGAGGTGGGAGAGGGCTGGAATTCATCTTTTCAAGGAGACGCAGCAAGGCCCAAGGTGAGATGGGCCTTTGCTGGATGCTCAGCAGACTGTTGCCGAGGGCACCTGCAGAGTTCTCCATCGCTTGAATCTGAGGCTCCCAGGGCTGGACCGTGTTTAACCACATGGTGTAGCTTTCCCAGAGGCCTCTAGGAGGTGATCTGAGACACAACTGCAGAATTCTGGAGGTTGAGGGGTAGAAACAAGAGAAGCCACTCATGTCAGCATTGTTCTAGATCAAGTGAATTCCTGCTCTCAGGATTTTACACAGAGCTGGGATGGGGAGCAATGAGCCAACTGCCAGCGGGCACGGGCATGACTCCCTGTCTCTGGGAAAAAAGGTCTCCTGTGGGGGAGAGCAGGATAGGGGAGGAGGTGAACGGAAGGATCACTAAGGAGTGGGTGATGGAGGAATGAGCTCTGGGAATTGGAGCAATGAAGGGGAATCACAAATCCCACCAGGAGGGAATGTGACCCTGTGCAAAATTACCCTGTGAGGCATACACAAAATCAAAAAACAGGGCTCTGTGTTTAAAAGTGACCAAAAATTTCAAGACATTGGGACTTCCCTGGTGGTCCGCCTGCCAATGTAGGGGACACAGGTTCGATCCCTGGTCCGGGAACTGAAGTCCCACGTGCTGCAGGGTAACTAAGCCTGTGTGCCACGACTACTGAAGCCAGCATGCTCTAGAACTTGTGCTCTGCAACAAGAGAAGCCACTGCAATGAGAAGCTTGCACACTGCAACTAGAAAGTAGTCCCCAATCGCTGCAACTAGAGAAAGCCAACGAGCATTGAAAGAAGCCCACCTCTGATGCAAGGGGCTGAAGAAGAGAAGTCGGGAGGCTTAGGCAAACCACACACTGGATTGGCCACTTGCAAGTACGTAGAAGATGTAGGTAGGGGTGGCTCTAACAGCACAAGCATGCCATTGGTATCAGGCGAGGTGGTTTTTCACAAGCACTGCTCACAAACCTGATAATGGTGGGAGCTAGGATGGAGGCAGCTATGGGGCTGACTGAAATTAGGGGCTTGAACCCTGTCAGGCCTCTCTCATCTGTTTTCTTCCATCTGTGGAATTATTCTCTCCATTTAAGGACTTCCCTACACAATGAAGGAGAAGGAAATGGCAACCCACTCCAGTGTTCTTGCCTGGAGAATCCCATGGACAGAGAAGCCTGGTGGNTGTCAGGCCTCTCTCATCTGTTTTCTTCCATCTGTGGAATTATTCTCTCCATTTAAGGACTTCCCTACACAATGAAGGAGAAGGAAATGGCAACCCACTCCAGTGTTCTTGCCTGGAGAATCCCATGGACAGAGAAGCCTGGTGGGCTACAGTCCATAGGGTGAGAAAGAATCGGACATGACTGAAGGCACTTAGCACATAGCACACAACGAAATCCATTCTGTTCTATCCCTAGGGATTGAACCCGAGTGTCCTATAGCTCCTATACTACAGGCAGATTCTTTACCACTGAGCCTCTGGGAAAGCCCATACTGAAACTGGGTCGTGGGGAAAGAAAGTAGTTTTATTGGATGGTGTCAGCAAGGAGAATGGGCAGCTGATGCTCAAAACACCCAAACTCCCCAATGGTTTTCAGGCAAGGGTTTTAAAAGGCAACATTAGACAAATTTTTGATTGGTTGGTGATGAGTTAACAGTGTGGTGTTTTTAAAATCTCGGTAGTCAGACTACCAGTTCAGCTTGTCTAGGATCCACCTGTTTGTGGTCAGCAGTTTTCACCTGGTGGGATCCTGGCTTCTGTAAAAACAACTTAAAAATGTGATGCGAATGTTGTCTGTATCCCTCAAGGAAAACTAGAAGTCTTGTGATTCTTTTACAGCTGACCTATTATTTAGGTTATCATTACTTTTTTTTGAGTTGACGGCTTTTCCAGTGACTCGGTGGTAAAGAAAGAGCCTGCAGTGCAGAAGATGTGGATTCAACTCTTGGGTTGGGAAGATCCCCTAGAGAAGGAAGTGGCAACCCCCTCCACTCTTCTTGACTGGAGAATTCCATGAACAGAGGAGCCCGGGGAACTGCAGTCCATGGGGTCACAAAAGAGTCAGACACGACAGAGCGACTAAAGAATGACAACCATTAACTGCTTTGAGTCTGTTCTTTGGGACTCAGGGAAGCCTCGGAGACTAGGGATTTTTCCACAAGCAAGAGATGGCGAACACCCCTGGTCTGCACTGAAGAAGGTCCCTGTGCCTCAGGGCTCAGAACGGCCTCACCATCTAGTACCCTCAACGATGGCGCTACCTGAGAAAGAAGCTGCTGTTTATTCTCTGTCCCCATTAGTCACATCCACAGACAGCACAGAGCAGAGCTTTCTGTGGGAGGAGGTTGGGAGGGCCTGCCGCCACAGCGCCTGAGGTATCATTGTGTTTGTCTTGCCAGTCCTGGGACTGCGGCCAGGTGAGTAGTTGGTTGAGAGACTGCCAGAACCCCTGCGGGGGAGGAAGCGGCTCCTCAGAGTCAAAGGTGACCTGGTTCCCTCTCAGTCACCTCTCAGCTGATGCCCTCAGGAAGCTCCCAGGATCACGGCAGTTCAGCCCAGCAGCTAATGGCTGGNTGAAACCCCATGAACACACCAGGCTTCCCTGTCCTTGACTATCTCCTGGAATTTGCTCAAATTCATGTCCATTGAGACAGTGATGCCAACAGTCAACCATTTTTTCCCTCTGTCACCCCCACACCCACCTGCTTACAATCCTACGAGGCATTAGGCTCTTTTCTAATGAGTTGGCTGTTGGCATCAGGTGGCCAAAGCATTGCAACTTCAGCATCAGTCCTTCAAATCAGTAGTCAATGTTGATTTCTTTTAGGACTGACTGGTTGGATCTCTTTGCAGTTCAAGGGACTCAAGAGTCTTCTCCAGANTTTCTAATGAGTTGGCTGTTGGCATCAGGTGGCCAAAGCATTGCAACTTCAGCATCAGTCCTTCAAATCAGTAGTCAATGTTGATTTCTTTTAGGACTGACTGGTTGGATCTCTTTGCAGTTCAAGGGACTCAAGAGTCTTCTCCAGAACTACAGTTCTAAAACATCGATTATTTGGCATTCAAACCTTCTTTACAGTTCAGACCCCACATCCATGCATGACTATTGGAAAAGCCATACCTTGATTTTTGCCAGCAAAGTGATGTATCTGGTTTCATATGCTGTCTGGTTTTGTCATAGCTTTTCCTGCTAGAAACAAGTGTCTTTTAAATTCATGGTTGCAGTCACCATGCACAGTTATTTTGGAACTCATGAAAATAAAGATCTTTCACAGTTTCCATTGTGTCCTTAATTATTTGCTATCAAATGATGGGACTGGATGACATGATCTTCATTTATTGAATGTTTATTGAGGTTTAAGTCAACTTTTTAAATCTNGGATTGAACCCGAGTGTCCTATAGCTCCTATACTACAGGCAGATTCTTTACCACTGAGCCTCTGGGAAAGCCCATACTGAAACTGGGTCGTGGGGAAAGAAAGTAGTTTTATTGGATGGTGTCAGCAAGGAGAATGGGCAGCTGATGCTCAAAACACCCAAACTCCCCAATGGTTTTCAGGCAAGGGTTTTAAAAGGCAACATTAGACAAATTTTTGATTGGTTGGTGATGAGTTAACAGTGTGGTGTTTTTAAAATCTCGGTAGTCAGACTACCAGTTCAGCTTGTCTAGGATCCACCTGTTTGTGGTCAGCAGTTTTCACCTGGTGGGATCCTGGCTTCTGTAAAAACAACTTAAAAATGTGATGCGAATGTTGTCTGTATCCCTCAAGGAAAACTAGAAGTCTTGTGATTCTTTTACAGCTGACCTATTATTTAGGTTATCATTACTTTTTTTTGAGTTGACGGCTTTTCCAGTGACTCGGTGGTAAAGAAAGAGCCTGCAGTGCAGAAGATGTGGATTCAACTCTTGGGTTGGGAAGATCCCCTAGAGAAGGAAGTGGCAACCCCCTCCACTCTTCTTGACTGGAGAATTCCATGAACAGAGGAGCCCGGGGAACTGCAGTCCATGGGGTCACAAAAGAGTCAGACACGACAGAGCGACTAAAGAATGACAACCATTAACTGCTTTGAGTCTGTTCTTTGGGACTCAGGGAAGCCTCGGAGACTAGGGATTTTTCCACAAGCAAGAGATGGCGAACACCCCTGGTCTGCACTGAAGAAGGTCCCTGTGCCTCAGGGCTCAGAACGGCCTCACCATCTAGTACCCTCAACGATGGCGCTACCTGAGAAAGAAGCTGCTGTTTATTCTCTGTCCCCATTAGTCACATCCACAGACAGCACAGAGCAGAGCTTTCTGTGGGAGGAGGTTGGGAGGGCCTGCCGCCACAGCGCCTGAGGTATCATTGTGTTTGTCTTGCCAGTCCTGGGACTGCGGCCAGGTGAGTAGTTGGTTGAGAGACTGCCAGAACCCCTGCGGGGGAGGAAGCGGCTCCTCAGAGTCAAAGGTGACCTGGTTCCCTCTCAGTCACCTCTCAGCTGATGCCCTCAGGAAGCTCCCAGGATCACGGCAGTTCAGCCCAGCAGCTAATGGCTGGCTGAAAATGAGGGCTGTGGGCCTGACCCAGCTTGGCAATTGCTTTGTTCTGGATTCTTGGGGAAACAGTTCCCCTAAATGTCCTCATGGAGGTAGGACCCACCTGTCCTCATAATCAGAAGCAGGAAAGGTGCTGGGTAAATAGAGACAAACAGGCACGGTGCGCAGAAGCCAGCTGAGCGCTGTTCTTATTGACTGGCTGATTGGTTGACTGAATGACACTGATTGTTCTTTTAAGTTTTTTGTTTTTGGATGTGGACCACTTTTTAAAATTTTTATTGAATTTGTTACAATATTGCTTCTTTTTTTTATGTTTTGGCTTTTGGGCCACGAGACATATGGAATTTTAGCTCCCTGACTGGGGATTGAACCTGCACCCTCTGCATTGGAAGGTGAAGTCTTAACCACTGGACTGCCAGGGAAGTCCCTGAGTGACAATGATTGATTGACACTAGTGGACAGACACTGATTAGGAAGGTGACTGACTGACTGACAGATACTGACTGGCTGACTGACAATGATTGATTGACACTGACTGTCAGACACTAATTAAGAGACTGACTGACTGACCGTCACTGGCTGGCAGACAATGACTGGCAGATTGATTGATGTTGAGACACTCACAGGCTGACTGACTCTGACTGACTGACACTGGATGAATGAGAAGTGGAAAGTGTGGTCAGCGCCTGTAGCTGTGGGGGGATTACTCAAATAGGATTTGAAAAACCACAATAGTTTTGACTTTATCTGCAGTCACCTTCCTCTTGTTTTCAAGTCAAGTTGGATGCTTGACTAAAACAAGCCGTATTAAACCTCCAAAGGTCAGTTTGACCGATGTCGTTCCTGATGACGCAGCTTATGGAGGCAGCTTTTTCTTCAAAGGAAGAATAGGAAGCACAGGAAGGAGAGGTGATGTCTCTTCCAGATGGCCTATTTGTCTCTCTCTCAGACTGTTTTTCTCTCTCATTTTCTCAAAACACCTGTTTCACATGAAATCACCGGCTAGGCAGCCCTCTGGGCTCCGTGTTTTGCTCAGTCCTGGCTCCTTAGCTCTCACCTCCTTGATCTCTTGCCCCTACCCCTGTCCTCAAAACTCCCGAACCTTCAAAGCCCTTTCCTCACGCTTCCTCCATGAAGCCTCCTCAGGCTGTCCCAGCGCTGGTGAGCTGGCTTTCTGCTCAGATCACGTCATGCTGTCTTTCCAGGGGCTGAATGTTTTCATTCTCCTCCATGGCACTGTGCCTCTGAATGGTGGCTGATTGTTGAACTCTTCCCTGGTATTCAGGTTGGACGTCCCCAACACGACTGTGCACACTTGGAGGGTTGGGACTCTGCCTTTAACCTTGTCTCTCTATCAACTCCAAGTCCAGGCAGTCAGGGTCAGCAAGGTTATGCTACAGAAACAAAATGGTCCCTAATCCCCGCCTCCTCAGAAATCTATATGCAGGTCAAGAAGCAACAGTTAGAACCGGACACGGAACAAAAAATTGGGAAAGGAATACATCCAGGCTGTATATTGTCACTCTGCTTATTTAGCTTATATGCAGGGTACATCATGCGAAATGCTGGCCTGAATGAAGTGCAAGCTGGAATCAAGATTGCTGGGGGAAAAACAATATTTCGCAACAACTTTAGATATGCAGATGACACCACGCTTATGACAGAAAGTGAAGAACTAAAGAGCCTCTTGATGAAAGTGAAAGAGGAGAGTGAAAAAGGGCTTAAAACTCAACATTCAAAAAACGAAGAGCATGGCATCCGGTCCCATCACTTCATGGCAAATAGATGGGGAAACAATGGAAACAGTGACAGACTTTATTTTGGGGGGGCTCCAACATCACTGCAGATGGCGATTGCAGCCATGAAATTAAAAGATGCTAGCTCCTTGGAAGAAAAACTATGACCAACCTAGACAATACATTAAAAAGCAGAGATATTACTTTGCCAACAAAAGTCCGTCTAGTCAAAGCTATGGTTTTTCCAGTAGTCATGTATGGATGTGAGAATTGGACTACAAAGAAAGCTGAGCACCGAAGAATTGATGCTTTTGGACTGTGGTGTTGGAGAAGACTCTTGAGAGTCCCTTGGACTGCAAGGAGATCCAACCAGTCAATCCCAAAGGAAAACAGTCCTGAATATTCACTGGAAGGGCTCATGCTGAAGCTGAAATTCCAATACTTTGGCCACCTGATGTGAAGAACTGACTTCTTGGAAAAGACCCTGATGCTTGGAAAGATTGAAGGTGGGAGGAGAAGGGAACAGCAGAGGAAAAAGATGATTGGATGGCATCACCGACTTGAGGGCCGTGAGTTTGAGCAAGCTCTGGGAGTTGGCAATGGGCAGAGAAAACTGGCCTGCTGTAGTCCGTGGGGTTGCAAAGAGTCAGACATGACTGAGTGACTGAACTGAACTGAACTGAATCCCAATAGGTAACCATAGAGTTCATTTCCCTACTGTGCTCCTTGTCTGTTGTATGCTGGCTGGGGCTGTGTGTGCAGAGACTGCTCTCAGATGGGTACAGACCCTTAAAGCTCCTGCCCAGGTTTATGGCTGCTCACATTTCATTGGCCAAAACAAGTGACGTGACAACACCTAACTCCCTGGGGGCAGAAAAATGCAATTCTTCTGTATGTCTATATATGAGAGGTATATTTGGAGAACAACACTACAAGCATTTGCCTGTGGTGGCTTAGAGAGAAATGTTTGGTGATTGAAAACGTCAACAGAGGGAATGAATTAATGAATCATGGTGCATCCATTGAATAGAATACTATAAGCTACTGAAATGGTATCAAAGGAGGATGTCGATGACACAGAAAATGTTGAGCCTATGTTATGAAGTAGAAAAGTAAATTATAAAAACAACAACAACAAAAGCATATGGTCTCTTTAAAAAAAAAAAAAGCATACTATACTTACAGAAAAGAACCAAGGGAAATTTAGTAGAAGGTCAAGAGAACATATCTGGGTGGGGTGATTATGATTACAAGTGACCCTCTTTCCCCTTTGGTCAGTATAATCTTTTATATATTCTATAGCTAATAATTTTGGTAACAAGAAAAAAATTCCTTGATAAACAATGCTGCCTTTAAAAAATAATAAAATACGCATTCATTATAAAAAGATCCAGAAAATTCAGGCATCTTAAATTAACATTNAAGGTCAAGAGAACATATCTGGGTGGGGTGATTATGATTACAAGTGACCCTCTTTCCCCTTTGGTCAGTATAATCTTTTATATATTCTATAGCTAATAATTTTGGTAACAAGAAAAAAATTCCTTGATAAACAATGCTGCCTTTAAAAAATAATAAAATACGCATTCATTATAAAAAGATCCAGAAAATTCAGGCATCTTAAATTAACATTTGATAACACCAAGATATAGATCCTTCCAGACCTCTTTCCATACATGCCTGCATATTTAATTGAAAGAGAATCCTCATGGGTTAGGATCTGGGTCACACCTGGCTGAGGTCAGTGATGTCATAGTTCAGGTAAGCAGAGCCTCATGCTGGACCCACTGCCAGAGAGCCTTCTGGGCAGGCCCTGGACCCCAGGAAGGCTGAAGGCTCTTGGGAGGCACCCTCACCCCAGCTCTATGTCTGTCAGCAGCAGTAGGTGGTCCATGAAGACCCACCACCTTTGGCACCCAAACCCACGAACACTCACATCTGGATTGCACTCTTGCAGGGGAGAGGGGGCAGCTCTTACTGCAGAGGTCTCTCAGGCTTACCACCTGGGAGATGAGGAAGATGGACATTTCTCATTCTCTATTTGTGTTTGTTGAGTTGATTCAGTGCCAGGAATTTTTTTTTTTTTTGCCAAGTCATTTCAAAAATAACCCTTCACGATCTACTTGGTGCAAGTACAGTTGATTTATGGCTTTGCTGACCTTTGACTTGTTGCCTGGGGCCCCAGGGGAGCCTTTCCTTTGCTTGTTTACCCAGAGTGATTTAGGAGTTGCAGTGCCAAGAAGGGTTCCCTGGTTCTTCCGGCCCATGGCCTGACCGAGTGTGTGGCCCCTGCCCTCAGCGCTCACGCCCTAGTCGGAGCTTGGCTCCGTATCTCGGACAGGCCGTGATCCTTTGGACTCCCTGGACCACGTCACTCATCGTCTCTGGCTTTTAACCCCTTTCCAGAAACCCCCAAAGAGATTCCTGTTGTGGAGTGTCTCTGCTCAGCTGCTGCCTGCAGCCCAGCGTCATCCCCGGCATCTTCCATGCCTGCTCTTTCCTTTCTGGGGGCTGAGTCAAATAACTTCATATTGATTCTGATGGGTCAGCTCATTACAGGGCCTGTGAGCACAGATGGGGCCTGTGGACCTTGGGAACTCAGGCCTCCTTCTTGGGGCCTGTAGGTGAGGGCTGTGCATGAGACGTTGCAGCTGGTGGACCAGACTTGGTGCTTCCCCATCAGGATGGACCCAGAAGGACGCTCCCAGGGGCTACTTTCCCAGGAGGCGCACTCAAGGCTCATGGGAACTTCTGGCTGCAGGACCATTCCAGGCAGCCATTGATAGTTCTTTTCTTTGTGAAGCAGAAAGCCTGGCTGTCTGGTGGGACTTCTGGGGATGTGGAGGCCATCAGGAGTGGATGGAAGCTCTGGCAGGGCTGGAGGGAGCTTCTTAGGGGCCCGCAGGGTGGCCACGGCAGTTTGCTTGACAGCAACCACTTTCATCAGGAGGATGTGCTGTGGTGTGGAAAACTGCCGTGTCTTCACCGAGGGAGTGTGGGGAGCTGGGGTCAGAAAAGACCTGGACGCAGGTGAATGGACAGGTCAAAAGACTCCTGAAATGCTACAAGCAGTGGCTACTGCCCTCCTTCAGCCCTGATATCTGCAACGACTAAAACGTCTCCTGAAGAAGGGAAAGAAGAGGGGTTTTTATTTTTTTGTTTGGTTTTGCCCAGGCCACGAGGCTTGTGGAATCTTAATTCCTTGACTAGGGATTGAACCTGTGCCCTTGGCAGTGAAAGTGTAGAATCCTAGCCACTGGACCACCAGGGAATTCCCAAGAAGAGGGTTTCGCCATAAGCCTGGCAACCCATTTTCCAGGAACAGAAAACAACAAGAAGCTGGACCATAGGGAACCAGGCCCTTGGCCAGCGCGCCTGGGGCCCACTGGGTGCTTGCCTCCCTCAGCTCCCACTCTCACCCTGGAGGGAGTTAACAGTTTCTGACCATGATGATTACTTTTATGTGCCCCTAGACTGGGCCGCAGGGTGCCTGGATGTTTGGTCATAGTATTCTGAGTGTGTCTGTGAGGATGCTTCTGGGTGAGATTAATGTTTGGAGACTGAAAGCAGATTGCTCTCCCAGTGTGGGTGGGCTTCATCTGATCAGGTGAAGGCATAGACAGAACCAAAAGGCTGGCCCTCCCCTGAGTTGGAGAGTTCTTCCTCCTAACAGCCTTCTGACTGAAACATCATCTCTTTCTGGGTTTCAAGCTTGCTGGCCTTTGGATGGGAACTACTCCTGGGCTCTGCTGGTTCTCAGGCCTTTGGACTCAGACTGGAACTGAAGCATCAACTCTTGTGGGGCCCAATTCTATGTAGTAATCTCTCTCTTAACAACCTTTAAGATTAAGATGCTGACTTTTAGTAACTTTGAAAGACTCAAGCTGGTGATGATTTCAATGTCAGAGCAGATAAGCTGCCAGTTTTGTCGGTGGCCTGTTACCGTGCAGATTTAAAGGCTTTATAAATGAATGTGGAAGGAGAAAACGGGCTTATCTCAGCATGTTGTCTGTTTGTGGAACACACACTCAGGCCACTGGTCCTGTGTGTGGTGCTAGAAACATTCGTGTTATCAAGTCATTTCTGTTCTTAGTCAAGTGTACGTTCTTAAGCATCTCATGATGTCCCGTGTCTGTGGGGAACTCGTAAGTATGAGCTCCAAAGTCTTGTCCGGTCCCAGCACTCTGTGATTTTTGAAACTACTTTCTCCCCATTTCTGTAGCATCACTAGGCAGCTTGCTTTGAAATGGGTAAAAATACATGTGCCCATGGAGTCTTTCCTATCCAACTACAGAAGCATCTCTTCCCTTCAAATCTCACTTTACATGTGGGCTGGAGGCATGTGGGCTGGAGGCCTGTGGGCTGGAGGCATGTGGGCTGGAGGCATCCTTTTAAAAGGGCTCCAGAAGCTGCCCTGGTGGTGCTGAGGATGCCTGGAGAAAGCTTCTTCAGGACTTAGAGCTTGGCTCCCTTACCCCCTGGGAGGAGGAAAAAAGCAGCATGGAAGTTCTCCAAATTAGTTCCGCTTTTCTGGGGGAAGGTTCATCTGAGTCGGCTGAGGGACCTGATCAACTACAACCCACTCTAGTCCAGAATCATTAGTTCAGTTTCACTTAACCACCGCTGGAAGAACACGCCCCCAGATATGGCTGGTAGTATTCACCGTCACTACCCAGCCGTTAGAGGCTTCCCTGGTGGCTCGGTGGTAAAGAATCCGCCTACCAATGCAGAAGACACAGGTTTGACCCCTGGGATGGGAAGATCCCCTGGAGGAAATGGCAGTCCACTTCAGTATTCTTGCCTGGAGAACCCCATGGATTCTCTATGGCGTCGCAAAACAGCTGTCCACGACTTGGACACTAAACAACCACCACCTTCCAGCCTTTCAGACCCAAGAGCACAGGGAAGTACCTTGTGTGACCATTAGGTGTCACTGTTGCACACAACTTGTATTGACTGGAGTCCAGGCGCTTGACCGCGCTGCAGCTTCAACTATTCAGCAGTACCCAGCCTGAGGCCAGAAATCAGTAAACCGAGCATAAAGTTTATAGAATATAGGTAAAACTCATTATCCTGCACTCTGGCAGTTACATTTCTTTATTAATAGAATATATAAGAGTGTGGGTATCACGAACTACTGAAAAGGAAAATAAATTTTATTTTTACGTTGTAGTTTTAAATTTGTTGTAAACTAGACTATTATGAGAAACACTTGAGTTGTAATATCTTGCCATGTTTTTTTCCGTGTTTGTTTTAAAGAAATGAAACACTGAAGACACAGTTCTCTGGTTCTCCAGAGATAATACTATCTTAAATTTGGTGTTTATCATTCCTGTGTATTTCTATGCCACCACCGTATTTATATGTACTCATAAACATTATAAATATCATTCTGTGTGTTTTTAATTTTTATGTAAATGTTACCATCCACACAATGTGTATTGTTTTGCAAGTTGCTTTTACAACCTCAGTCATTTCGGAGGTTTGTTCATATCGATATAAGTAGTTCTGGTTTATTTATTTGAATCACTTTACTGTATCCAATTGCATCTCTACAGCAATCAATTTATAAAATTATTGGCTGATTTCAGTTTTTTACTCATTGCAGCAAATGTTACGATGACAATTTTAAAACAACTTTATTTAGGTATAACTTGCATACCAAATAGTTTACCGACTTTAAGTGTACAAATTTAGTGACTGTTAGTAAATTTACCAGGTTGTGCCACTATTACTATAACTCAGGTTTCAAATGTTTTGCTATCATTCCAATAAGGCTCCACGCCTGTTGACCATAAACTCCCAGACTCAGGACAGGCAGGCAGCTGCTACTGTATTTTCTGTGCAGTGACCATCCCTGCACGGGTCTCTGTGCTCATGTGCAAGAGAGTTTCCCCATGAAGGGTGGCATTGCAAAGGCCATGAGCATGCGTATTTCGATTCTCTAATTTTGCCTTCTTTTCCTTGTGTGGTTGAATCAATTTACCCAGTGGTGTGGTGTGTACACTTTGTCTTTGTCCATGTTCTTCAATTTTGCTCTTTTCTTTGCCAATCTGACTTGTGTAATCATTTTGTTGTTTTTATTTGCATTTTCCTAATTTCTCTCTTGGTGCTTGTTGACGTTTCGAATTTCCTCCTCTATAAATTGCCTGTTCATATTCTTTGCTCATCTTCTAATGTATTGTCCTTTCCTACTGATGTGTAGCCGTCCCGTATGTACACGTGTGTGTGTGTGTATAATAATTATTTTTCTTTCCATTACATGCTTTGGAAATATCTTCTTCAAATCTGTGGCTTACTTTAACTTTAGGGATTTTTGTTGAAAGAAGTTGTAAATTTTTGGGGGGGGGCTGTGCTGGGTCTTCAGTGCGGCATGCGGGCTTCTCCAGTTGCAGTGCTTCGGCTTAGCTGCCCCACCGCCTGTGGCATCTTAGTTCCCCAGCCAGGGATTGTACTCTTGTCCCCGAGTTGGAAAAGTCAGATTCTTTACCACTGGACCACCAGGGAAGTTCCAAAAGTTGTACATGATTATGCAGTCAAATTTATCAACCGTTTGGTAAGGGCGTGTGAGTTTTGCATCTTATAAGAAATATTTTCCTACCCCGGGATCACCAAAATATCTTTCTATATTTTCTTCTAAGAGTTTTAAAACTTTACAGTTCACTTTAGATTTTCTTTTTTTTTTCCTCTTTAGGTCTTTGATCTACCTGTACTTTGTTTCTGTGTGGGGCAGGGAATTTTTTTTCTCCATATAGACTCCTTTTCCTCTTTCAAATCACATCCCATGTTGAGCTTCTGTTTCTGGGCCTCTCCAGTCTGTTTGTCTGGGCCTGTGCCTATGCTCAGCATCTCCATTATTACGGCTTGAGAGCAAGTCCCGATGTTTGGAATGTTACCAAGCTCTACAAGGGCACAGATCCGTGACCATTGTGCTAACTTCTGGATTCCCAGCATCTAAAGCTCTAGCACATAGTAGGTGTTCAGTAAGGATTTATTGGATGAATGAATGGTGGTAGGGCAAGTCTCTTTTCTCCTTTTTCTTAGGAGAGTCTTCGCTATCTTTGGTTCTTATTAGTTCTGGATAAATGTTGAGATCAGCTTGTCGAGCCCCACGGAAAACCTTAGTGGAAATTTTATCAGAATTGCTTTGAATTGATAGACTTGTAGAATAGTTCATGGAGAACTGAATCTTTCCATCTAAGAACATGACATATATCTAGATTTACTTAGGTTGTCTTTTATTTCCTTTAGTAATAATTTGCTATTGAAATTATTCCTGAACACCTTGTAGTCTTTATTGTTATTATAAATGGATTCTTTTTTCTTTCCATTTTCCCATAATCTATTCTTTTTTTTCCCCCATAGCCTATTTTTGGTGTATTTTCCCTGAATGCTCTGTTGACATCTATTGTGAAGATTCAATTTTCCCTTTTAATTGGTTCATATGTATTTCTTTCTTTATTTATTTGGCCACACCACATGGCTGGTGGGAAGTTAATTCCCTGACCAGGGATTGAACCAGTGTCCCCTGGTTCACCAAGTTAAAAAGTCACCAAGTCCTAACCACTGGCCAGCCAGGGACTTCCCATGTGAGTTTCTTTTATAATATTAATGTTGAGTCATCTCTGCGTATGGGAGAAGCCGGTTAATTTTCTCCATTGACTGTGGAGCAGTGTGGAAGTTTCTGTAGTGATGGACATGTTCTGCTTTGTTTAAGAGACTAGTTACTACCCATGTGTGGCTACTGAGTGTTTGAAATATGGCTAGTGCGGCCAAGGAAGTGAACTTTAAATTTTGTTTTGCTTGCTAATCTAATTCTAAATTTAAGTGGCCACATGTGGCTCACAGCTGCTGTCCTGTACAAAGTCCAGTTGCGAGCCTGATGCTGGCCAGCTTGTGATGCTCCTCGGGGTTTATCTGTTGTGTTCTCCTCTCTTGAATGGGCTCTTCGGGAAATGTAAGAAAGACTATGCGAGACCATTGCTTCCCCTGTCCTTGTTCACTCACTCAGTTGTGTCTGATTCTTTGCGACCCCACAGATTGCAACACACCAGACTTCCCTGTCCTTCACCATCTCCTGGAGCTTGCTTAAATTCATGTCCATTGAGTCGGTGATGCCACCCAACCATCTCATCCTCTGTCACCCCCTTCTCTTCCTGCTCTCCATCTTTCTCAGCATCAAGATATTTTCCAAGGAGTTGGGCTTTCAGTAGGGAAATATAAAAAGGCAGCTGAACCCAANATAAAGCAGAAAGAGATGTTTTTCTGGAACTCTCTTGCTTTTTTCATGATCCAGCAGATGTTGGCAAGGGAGTTCACGGTTCATGTTAGACAGACTATAATTTTTTTTATTGCACATTATTTATTTGTCTTTGCTATCAATATACATATCTTTGACATAAAACTTTTATATCCAGTTGAATTACTAGGTGCAAGCTAAGAAATAGATACGCTGAGGTCTATTGTCCAGTTCCTGAAGAAGGAAAAGGCAACCCACTCCAACATATCGTGGAAATCCCATGGACAAAGGAGCCTGATGGGCTACTGTCCGTGGTGTTGCAAAGAATCGAACACGACTGAGTGACTAAGCAAAGCTGCCTCGAGGCCCTGCAGAGGGATAATAAATATCACTATTACTATTGTTATTAGGCTTTAACGAGCAGTTAAAGGCTGGGTGGGAGGCCTCTTGCTAAAAGCCTTTATCTTCTGCAGTGGAAAAACTGACACAGCTGAAGAGTCGATTGAGGACACGGATAGACACAGAACTCCTCAGCCAGGGCAGGTCTGTCAGGCTGCTAAGGGCATCCCGCTGGCTGGGAACACGTGAGCCATAAGGACGTGATGGGGACATCTGGACAGACGCCTCTGAGGATGTTGGCTCTGCAGATGCCCCGAGCCTCGGAGCTGGCGGAAGTGGCCCCTCGCCGGGAAGAGGAGGCCCTGCCCTGAGTGGGAAGACGCTGCAGGGCGGCAGGAGGGCCCCTCGGAGCCGCCCTCATCCCCTCTCCTGGCTGCCAGTTTGATTCCAGCACACAGACTGAATCTGATCAAGGAGGAAAATGATTATATTCCTGAGGAGCTGGGAGAATCAGAAAGCACTACAGACAGGGGCCAGGGGCATCTCTCTGGAATTGGATTTTGAGAGCTTTGATCAAAGGGAGATGGAATATAAGATTGGATAAGCAAGAATTCATCGATTTGGGGTGCATTATTGGACATGGGGTTTAACACTCTGGCTCAGAGGTTAAAGCATCTGCCTCCAATGCAAGTAGACCCGGGTTAAATCCCTGGATCGGGAAGATCTCTCTGGAGAAGGAAATGGTAACCCACTCCAGTATTCTTGCTTGGAGAATCCCATGGATGGAGAATCCTGGTAGGCTACAGTTCACGGGATCACAAAGAGTCAGACACGACTGAGTAACATCACCTTCAAGGCCTCCAGAGGTGGGAAAAACTCCTAATGAGGTGGCTGTTTGAAGCTGAAACGTGCCAGCCAGCACTGAGTGAAGTGAACAGGCCTGAGTTTCCCTAACAGATGGTGAAGGAAGGAATGGAGATGGAGGGGAATGGCCAAGCTGGACAGGGTGTCCTAGGTGAGTGAGTGAGTGAAGTCGCTCAGTTGTGTCCAACTCTTTGCGACCCCATGGACTATAGCCCACCAGGCTCCTCCCCCATGGGATTCTCCAAGCAAGCGTGCTGGAGTGGGTTGCCATTTCCTTCTCCAGCGGATCGTTCCGACTCAGGGATTGAACCCGCGTCTCCTGCATTCCAGGCAGACGCTTTAACCTCTGAAGCAGACGCTTCAGCCACCAGGGCTGAAGACTAATGGGGGAGATACTCCAGGAGGGGCCATCAGGAATGCGTGGGGGAGAGGGAGTCAGCACCCCCAGGAGACTCACGTGTGCTTTCTGCAGCTGCCCGGGGTTGGTGCTAAAAGGATGGCACAGAGCGGGGCTCATTAATATCACTTCCATCCCCGGTCGGGAAGATCCCCTGGAGGAGGGCACAGTGACCCACGCCAGCATCCTTGCCTGGAGAGTCCCATGGACAGTGGAGCCTGGTGGGCTCCAGCCCATAGGGTCACAGAGAGTTGGACGCGACTGAAAAGGCTTAGCACACGCGCATGTTACTGGGCTTTGAGGAGGAGACAAGTGACCGTGAGGAACTGCCCATTATGGGCTCCACCAGACCCCGCAAGTCATGGGGTCGAATGAACCACCATCAGTTCATTTTACGCTGGAGATGGTCCACCCAGAATCAAGCCCAAGCAGGACCAGATGCCCACAGGGCTGGGAAACGAGGGGTGAAGAAGTGGCTGCACTTCCCAAGACCACTAATGACCCCGGGGGTTGTATGCTTCTCTTTCCCCAGCTTTGGGGCTCTGCAGGGCCAGAAATGGGGAGCCTTCTTGCCAGAGTGCACGGTCAGGCCCGCTGAACTACAGATACCATGGCACCCGCAACCCTTTATCCGGCAACCAGTGCATGAAGGTCATGGTCACGGTCATTGGGAGGAGGCCGGGCTGTTTCTTAAAAAAAGGGGACAGGGAGGCATAGTGAGGAGCCCAGGTGATCGGCTTGGCCTCTGGCTACCTGCCTCCCTGTGGCTCTTAGCAGACAGTGCTGCCCTGGGCCATGCAGGTAGTGGTTGGCCGGACTCCGAACCCTCAGGGAACAAGGTTTGGGTTACATCCGGGATGCCCCAAAGACCAGCAGAGGGTGAGGGGAAACTGGAATGGGCAGAGGACGAGGGAGGCAGTGAGTATGGGTTATGGCCCCGAGACCAGACGCAGTGACGGGAGCTGGAGTCGGACCACCTGCCTCCCTCCACAGGAAGAGGCCCACAGACCCCTGGAGGCATTGTTCCCTAGACCCACGTGGAGAGAGGAGGTGGATCCATGAAGCATGTGGCTGGACCGTGACAGCCACGAGCACGGACCAGCCAGACATCCCGCTGCCACAGGCCCCAGCTGCTGCCCCCTGCAGATCCATCTCTGCTGAGGCTTCCAGCCACTGATGGAGCCCAGGGGCGCCGGGTGAGGCCCATTCCGTGCAGGCATGGGCTCCTCTGCTGTCCTCGGATAGGTTGCTAGAGCTGATGACTCCCCACCGCCCCGGCTGGAAGGAACTGCCTTAGATGTGTGCTGGGGTCCCAGTCTGTCTGCCCAGTCCTTCGCCTCTCCCCCTGCAACCCTGGGGCTCAGGCCCACCTCCAGCTCTACAGGCTCCCCCCACCCTCATCTCACCTCTCTAATCTCGTCTCACCGTGTCTGCTTCCTGGAGGCTGAGAACTGACAGAGAGGCCCTTCGGATTTAAAGCCTTCACTGCTGGATCATGTCTCAAGGGGTTTAGGGTCTACAGAGAAGTTTAAAAATGTTTAGAACAAAAGGCAGCCTTAAAAAATAACTCAGCTATGGAAATGCAGCATATTGTTCTCATTTTTTCTTGTTTGCCACAGATCGCTGAAGGAATCGGCGTGGGCTGGGAGTAGCTTGAAGTCTGGGGTGAGGGAGCCACTGGAATAAGCATCCCTCTTCGGGGCTCCTCTGTGCCCCTGGCTCTGTTGCTGTTCCTCCCGATGAGCCCGTAAACTCAACGTGTAGGCTCATGCTGTGTGCTCACACTGTGTGTAGTTGTGAACTTTTTCTTTCTTTCTT
Source organism: Neotragus pygmaeus (assembly GCA_006410875.1). NCBI lineage: Eukaryota > Metazoa > Chordata > Mammalia > Artiodactyla > Bovidae > Neotragus > Neotragus pygmaeus. The sequence goes on along the minus strand of SJYV01041257.1, from coordinate 428,606 downwards.
TCTTTTTTTTTTCCATTAGTGCTTTGTGAAGAGGGGTCGGGATGGGACTCACACAAGGTTAAATGTCTTAGCCAAGCCAACGTATGTGGTCGGCAAAGGCCCACTGCTGGGGGGACTGCGTTCTCAGGCACTGGAGGTGATGGCTTCCTGTGGACTTTCAAGCAGCGCCTTCCGAGGTGTGCAGGAGCCCAGACCCCTCCGTGGAGCTGTTGCTTCCTCCACTCCACGTCCATTTCCTGGGATCAGCATCCTAGGTGCTTTTGAAGCCTGCTGGACCACGTCTGTGCTGTCTTGTGGAATTAATCACAACTTTAATCCTCTGCTCGAAGAGTTGCGTTTGAACTCTGGAAATATCAGCCTGTCAGGAACTATTTCTGAAGGGAAAACTGAGAACAGCTTAAAGTCCTTTCGCTACAGTTTTTTTCTGGGTGAGCAGCGTTTTCAAGTCTAAAACGTTCCCTTATAATTATGCCTCTGTGTGCATCCGTGCTTTTCTGCTGCTCGACTTCCATTCTGTTTATTCAGCAGTCAGGAGTCGTGCCGCCTGGAGCTGGGCGGATGGAAGATGTTCTCATGATGTGCTTAGAAAGCAAGAAAGGGGGGTGCAAGGGGAGAAGCCACGCGTGTGCTGAGTCCCTCATCCCAGCTCAGCGGTCAAGGAGGGAGGCATCCTTCTGAGATAGCCTCCCTCTCCCCTCCTTATTAAAGAGAACATTGAAAGACAGCGAGAAAGAAGCAACACCGTGTCAGATTTAGGAATCTGTCCAACTTAGTATCAGTGGGCGCTGAGCAAATCAAGAAGCAAGGAGTACAGGATCAGAGAGCCCCTCTCCAGCCTTTCAGACGCGGTGACCCCAGCGCAGTCCCTTGCCTGTTTCCCTTTCCACCTACCTCAATCTCAGAACCAAAACGCGCTCTAAAGAGACTGACAGCTGATTTCTGGAGCACTCTGCAGCACGTCTTGACTGCTGAGGTTCTCCACTGTTTCACAGAAGTGGAAGCCAGAAAAGCCACTTCACAGTGCTTCAGTAAAGGAAACGGGTGCTGGCATTTAGAAGTGAGTTTTCGGGACTTCCCTGGCGGTCCAGTGGTTAAGAGTCCATGCTTCCGATGCAGGGGGCCCCGGTACGATCCCTGGTTGGGGAACTAAGATTCCGCAAGACCCAAGGCGCAGCCAAAAGAAAACAACCCCCAAAACTTCTAGAACCGTGTTCTCTTGAGTTTGAGCACAGGCTCCTAAGGGGAGAACGTGAAGCTAAGACATGACAAGACCACTCTCAAAGCAGGCACGTGACAGGCAGTGCAGGAACGTGAGGGGTCCCCGGGGCCAGGTGAGCTCAGGGGAGACTGCAACGCCGGGCCTGAATGAAAACCAGAATAAGAACCAGAATAAGCCTTGGCACGTAGGACCGCATGTTTTGAATGAATAAAAAAGAAATTTCTAAAGTAAGGTTTAACTCAGGAGAAGCATCTGATGGTTGTTAAGGAAGTGTCATCATAAAATGTTACATAGCGAGTATAACCAGAGGTATTAATTTTATATACAAGAAAATTACTAGAATTAAATAGTTTAATGAAAAGGCAGTTACCCTGGGAGGACGTCTGTTTGTTCTGCAGAATTTGAGCTGTCAGAGGCTGTGCCCTGGGGCTGCCCGCCGTGACGCTGCGTCCCTTTGTGGGATACCGGCTGCGTGGGACTGAGCACCAGGACAGGCCAGCCCTTCTCTCCCTCGCAACAGACGGCCCTTAGGAGGGACCAGGGGGGCCGAGGTCCTAAGACAGCGCTGATCTTGGGGGTACAGTTCACCAGCCGCTTCCACAGTGTGTTCACAGGCGCTGATCTCATGCTGAGCTCCCTAGAATGAATGAGGACACGACGCTCCTCAGCACAGGTTGTTCTACCTTTCTTAGCATTAATTCAGTGGTGTCAGTGGATTGAGAACACCAACCAGGTATCTTGGTCACCTGACAGACGGTGACAGCTTTCAGAGAAACTGGTATATTTACTACTATGAACTTGTAAATAAAACACACGTTAGCGACAGTATCGATAATGGAAATTCTCACATAGGATGATGTCTGTGAGTCCTTAGCTTCAGATGTGACAAGGTACCACCCTATACCTGATCATTACAAGAGGGCACCTAGCTGGTACTTCTCTTTCTGCTTTTCCCCTTATTTGTCTTTCTTACGAGTGTTTGTTCATTACTTTTCACCTCAAAGTATTAAAATGTATTAGAGGTTTCCTCCCCTGAAGTTTCTTTTAAGACACATTCATTATTTTAACTTAGTATGTATTGCTTTAATACAATGAAGTACACTCACATAAATTGTGTGAGTTTTATATAGAAAGGTCCCAATTTTTAAACGAGTTTTGACAAGTGGATACATTTGAACTGACTCTGATGCTGGGAAAGACTGAAGGCTGGAGGAGAAGGGGATGGATGATATAGGATGAGATGGCTGGATGGCATCACCGACTTGATGGATGTGAGTTTGAGCAAGGTCCAGGAGTTGGTGATGGACAGGGGAGCCTGGCGTGCTGCAGTCCATGGGGTTGCAGAGTCGGACACAACTGAGTGACTGAATTGACCATCTGGCTTCTTTCACTCAGTGTAACACATGTGTGCTTCATCTGCATTGTGGTTGTCAGTATTTGTTCCTTTTAAATCATCCCAGTGTGTAGATAGATGACATCTGTTTGTCCCTTCACCTATTGATGGGTGTGTGGGTTGTTCCCAGTTTGGGGCTATAATGAATAACTCTGCTGTCAACATTTACGTTCAAGTCTTTACATGGACTTCCATTCTCATTTCCTTGGGCAAGTTACCCCAAAGCTTCCATGGCTCATTACTGTCTATCACATTAAGTACACTGTCAGTCCTTATCAACAGAATGGTTCAAATTATCTTTCCTGTCTTATCTTCCCAACCTGTACTTACCGTTCAGCCAAGCGAGGTTCCCTGTGGATCTTTACAGTCTCTGTAGCTTCTAGATTCCTACAGGAATGTGTATTTGCGTCTTCTCACCTCTGTCGGATTCTCACCTGCCGTGAATCCCATTTCAAGTGCCTCCCTTTCATAAGCTGTCTTTGAATTGAGGAGAAGTCATCTCCCCCATCCCTGACCCCTGCGCCCCTCTGTACAGCACTTGCCTTTTAATTATAGTCGATTCTTGTTATTTAAGGGAGTTGTGTTCTTTGAAGTCCCCACAAACACTGAAATCATCAGTATGAAATCGCTGCTCCTCGGGGAATACAGGGTGAGGTTCCCCTGAGACTCTGGTCACAGTGTCTTCATCAGCCAATCAGTATGTGACCTTGTTTCTGCTGTGGGCTTTTCATCTCTGTGGTTGACTTGTTGACGTCGACCTCCTTGGTAGCAGCACTGTTTGACTCGCTCATGCCCGGATAAAACTTGCCTGACACACCGCCTTCTTTGCAGGCACACGCTGGGCTTGAACTCAGAAACACTAGACAGCGATATGTTTGAGGGGTCCCTGTAAACGATAAAAAGCACAAAAATGCAAACCCCGTGGCACTAAATAGTCCGTAAACAAAGGACGGGTGTTTGCAGTAGGAGAGCTGAAACGAGCAGGCGGGGTCCTCGCGGGGTCTGTCTGACCTGAGCCTGAGCGTCACGAGGCCCAGCACTGTCTCTGTTCTGTTCATGCCCGTGAATGACTATTGTGAGGAGGCAGATCCACAAACGAAAAGCAGTGAGTTCATTTTGGCCGTGGTTGCACTGGGCCTTTGCCGCGGCGCCTGGGCTCTGGGGTGCGCGGGTTTCAGCAGCCGTGCTCGCGGGCTTAGTTGCACTGCCGCAGGTGGAATCTTCTTCGGACCAGAGATCGAAGCTGTTGTTCCCTGTGTTGGCAGGAGGATCCCATCCACTGTACAACCAGGGAGTCCCCCAATTCACAAGTTTTATGGAATTCTGAGAATAACAAGGATTGACTGTACTTATTTCCCTCCTATAAGCTCTAGGGTGGTGACTTTATCTGCCGTGCTGGCTAACACAAGGCCTCGCCTATGGGAGGAATGTGATAGCGAGATGCACTTGCGGGAACATGATAGAAAAATAGTTACATGAGGTTACCAAATGTATCAGGTCACTTAAAATTCATTGCACACTTCTGTGTGCCAGGCTTACGTGGGGAGCAGGTACACAGTGATGAGAAACAAGAGATCCTGTCCTCACTCATAAGAATCAGATTAGGAAGATGAGCAAAAGGCGGCGTAGCAGACGTTCAAATGTGAAATTCCTCCTCATGGAAAGAAGATTTCAGGGACCTAGAGCTGGAATAAATAGCTGCCTTGGAATAAACAGGAATACAAATTGCAGCTTCCTGGAGAGCCTGAGGCAGCGCACTGCAGTGGTTAAAAGCATGGCTAGAGACCGCTTGGTGTTTAATATTGGCCAGGACTCCCCTGGTGGCTCAGACGGTGCCTAGTGTGGGAGACCTGGGTTCAATCCCTGGGTTGGGAAGATCTCCTGGAGAAGGAAATGGCAACCCACTGTAGTACTCTTACCTGGAAAATCCCATGGATGGAGGAGTCTGGCAGGCTACAGTCCATGGGGTCGCGAAGAGTTGGACACGACTGGGTGGCTTCACTTTCACTTTCATGAGTCCTATTAGCTGTGGCAGAGTTACTCAAAGAGTTACTCTTTGCCTCAGTTCTTCTTTTGTAAATGGAAATATCATGTCATCTGCCTCTTTGGGTTGTTATGAGGATCACATGAGTTAATATTTGAGAAGCATCTAGAAAGTGAAAGAAAGTCACTTAGTCGTGTCCCACTCTTTGTGACCCCAGGGACTATACAGCCCATGGAATTCTCCAGGCCAGAATACTGGAATGGGTAGCCTTTCCCTTCTCCAGGGGATCTTCCCAACCCAGGAACTGAACTGGGGTCTCCTGAATTGCAGGCAAATTCTTTACCAACTGAACTCTCAGGGAAGCCCTGAAAAGCATTTAGAACAGTACCTAATAATGTAGTAAAAAGCAGGTGTTAACTGTTCTTTTAAAAACTACACAGTGCCCAGACTATTTGCCGAAGAAGCAAACCTTGTCAGATCAATGCGATTCTCTTTTTTTTAAGAGAAACAGGGAAGTGCAATGTGAGGTACGTATGTCTGTTTGGCATTTCATTATCAAGCTAGTAAACGCGAGCAGCGGAGTTCGAGGATGTGCTGAGTTCGAGGTGTTCTGAGATGATTCCAAGGACTGAGTCACGGTTGGTCCTGAGGCGATGAATCACCACCCCATGCTGCTCGTCTCCTCGTGGGTCATGTACAGACCTCCAGAGAAAATGCTTAGGGCGTAGAGGAGGATGAATTCAGGATGGATGGTTAACAGTTAACTAATCTAAAATGTTAGAAAACAAAGAGTCTATGAAAACAGCAGAGGGAATTCCCTGGTGGTCCAGGGGTTAGGACTCAGCACTTTCACTGCCGTGGGTGCGGGTTCGATCCCTGGTCGGGGAAGTTCTGCATGCCCCTTGGTGTGACCAAAGCACGGATGCATTAGAAAGAAGGATGTAACAAAAACCAGAATGTGTAACTGGATAGCACAATTCTGAGATCAACTAGGTCCATGAAATGGTCCTGAACAGCACAGGCAGAGAGAGAGAGCTGTGTAATAAACGCAGTGGGAGGAGGCCTCCAACAAGCCCCCAGCATGTAGGCAATGCATAGGACATGCAAGCGCCAGGAAACACATATTAAGCCCATTTTCTGAATGAATGAAGATGCCAAAGGTTCTATGTCCAATTATAATTTTTAAAGCATAGTAGAGCAACCTGGGACCTTAGGAAATGAAAACTGATCGTACAAGGAATAACTGAAGGTCACTCTTCTGTTTACAGGAGACAGTTGGTGTTACTAAATTGCGTTGAGAATGGAAGGGTATTTTTTCCTCTATTTGCTTGTAGAAATCTGAGAAAATAGAACCAATGACTCAGTACAGTAATAAAATCTTTTTACTTGTGGACTCATGATTACGTAAAAATGCCATGAAAAATAAAAGGTTTATACAATGTTAAGGGTCTTAAGATTTCTGCCCCGTAGCAAACATAGATGCCAGGGCACACATGCTCAGAGGGAAAAAATGACTATTGGCTAAAGGTTTTCAGTGGGTCCTGCTGATTCTTTTTAAATTTTTTTCTCTTTTCTTTTATTTTTTAAATTATGAAAGTACGACAACATATTTATAGGAGACCTGGAAAATACAGAAAAAGTTACAAATAGTTCCACTATATATTACAACTGTGGCTTGAGTCCTGCTTATTATTTCACTTGTCTTAGAACGTGGGGGCCATTTGTTTCAGTAATATGAAATCAGTGCTTTTAAATATGGTATATTAATGGTTGTGAACAGTAGAAGAGAATAAAATTGTGGTTAATGAAGAAATGCAGGTGACAAGTTTAAAAAACTTTGCTGTATGTTTCTGCTTTTCAATAGTAATATAACTGTGCTTTGGATACTGAATCTGGCGCTTCAGTGAAATAGTCTGTGGAATAATTCTATTAAAACCCCAAAAGTCAATGTGATCCCTATCAAATTGCCAATGGCATTTTTTATAGAACTAGAACAAAACATTTCATAATTCATGTGGAAACATAAAAGATCCCGGAATAGCCAAAGCCATCTCAAGAAAGAATAGAGCTGGAGAAATCAACCTTCCTGACTTCAGACTGTACTACAAAAAGTCATCAAGACAGTATGGTACTGACACAAAAGCAGAAACGTAGACCAATGGAACAAGATACAAAGCCCAGAAATAAACTCATGCACCTACAGTTACCTTANAGAGCTGGAGAAATCAACCTTCCTGACTTCAGACTGTACTACAAAAAGTCATCAAGACAGTATGGTACTGACACAAAAGCAGAAACGTAGACCAATGGAACAAGATACAAAGCCCAGAAATAAACCCATGCACCTACAGTTACCTTATTTTTGACAAAGGAGGCAAGAATATACAATGGGGTAAAGACAGCCTCTTCAATAAATGGTGCTGGGAAAACTGGACAGCTACATGTAAAAAAATGAAATTAGAGCACTTCCTAACTATACACAAAGATAAATTCAAAATGGATTAAAGAACTAAATAGAAGACCAGAAACTATAAATCTCTTAGAGGAAAACATAGGCAGAACAGTTGATGACATAAATCAAAGCAAGACGCTCTATGACCCGCCTCCTGGAGTAACAGAAATAAAAACACAAGTAAACAAGTGGGACCTGATTAAACTTAAAAGCTTTTGCACAGCAAAGGAAACTACAAACAAGATGAAAAGACAATGCTCAGAATGGGAGAAAACAATAGCAAATGAAACAACTGACAAAGAATTAATTTCCAAATTATACAAGTAGCTCATACAACACAATACCAGAAAAACAAACAACCCAATCAAAAAGTGAGAAAAAGACCTATACAGAGATTTCTCCAAAGAAGACATAGAGATGGCTAACAAACACAAGAAAAGATGCTCAACATCGCTCATTATTAGAGAAATGCAAATCAAAACTACAACAAGATATCACTTTACACCGGTCAGAATGGCCATCCTCAAAAAGTCTACAAACAATAAAAGCTGGAGAGGGTGTGGAGAAAAGGGAATGCTCTTGCACTCTTGATGGGAATGTAAATTGATACAGCCACTATGGAAGACAGTTTGGAGACTCCTTAAAATCTAGGAATAAAACCATTATATGACCCAGCTATCCCACTCCTAGGCATATACCCTGAGGAAGCCCAAACTGAAAAAGACATATGTACCCCACTGTTCACTGCAGCACTATTTACGATAGTTAGAACATGGAAGCAACCTAGATGTCCATCGACAGGTGAATGGATAAAGAAGTTGTGGTACGTATACACAATGGAGCATTCAGTTCAGTTCAGTCACTCAGTCATGTCCGACTCTTTGTGACCCCATGAATCGCAGTATGCCAGGCCTCCCTGTCCATCACCAACTCCCAGAGTTTACTCAAACTCATGTCCATCGAGTCGGTGATGCCATCCAGCCATCTCATCCTCGGTCGTCCCCTTCTCCTGCTGCCCCCCATCCCTCCCAGCATGAGTCTTTTCCAGTGAGTCAACTCTTCCCATGAGGTGGCCAAAGTACTGGAGTTTCAGCTTTAGCATCATTCCTTCCAATGAACACCCCCAGGACTGATCTCCTTTAGGATGGACTGGTTGGATGTCCTTGTAGTTCAAGGGACTCTCAAGAGTCTTCTCCAACACCACAGTTCAAAGCATCAGTTCTTCGGCACTCAGCTTTCTTCACAGTCCAACTCTCACATCCATACATGACCACAGGAAAAACCATAGCCTTGACTAGATGGACCTTTGTTGGCAAAGTAATATCTCTGCTTTTCAATATGCTATCTAGGTTGGTCATAACTTGCCTTCCAAGGAGTAAGTGTCTTTTAATTTCATACTCAGCCATAAAAAGGAACACATTTGAATCTGTTCTAATGAGGTGGATGAACCTAGAACCTATCATACAGAGTGAAGTAAGTCAGAAAGAGAAAGATAAATATCATATTTTAATGCATATATACAGAATCTAGAAAAATAGTATTGAAGAACTTATTTGCAGGGCAGCAGATGGTGAGTGCAGCCATGAAATTAAAAGACGCTTACTCCCTGGAAGAAAAGTTATGACCAACCTAGACAGCATATTGAAAAGCAGAGACATTACTTTGCCAACAGAGGTTTTCCAGTGGTCACGTATGGATGTGAGAGTTGGACTGTGAAGAAAGCTGAGTGCTGAAGAATTGATGCTTTTGAACTGTGGTGTTGGAGAAGACTCTTGAGAGTCCCTTGGACTGCAAGGAGATCCAACCAGTCCATTCTGAAGGAGATCAGCCCTGGGATTTCTTTGGAAGGAATGATGCTAAAGCTGAAACTCCAGTACTTTGGCCACCTCATGTGAAGAGTTGACTCATTGGAAAAGACTCATGCTGGGAGGGAT